>CM046847.1:852133-1452133 GCA_025618425.1 Heliocidaris tuberculata | reverse complement strand
TGTTTTTCTCTCTTATTAAAAACCCGCTGTTTTTCGACATTCATTGCTTTTGGTGGGGGACGCTTGCCTAATGTGCCCCTGAAGATACGCCACTGCTTTATGGTGAAATGAAATAAAAGCTACCCATGTTTACCTACCATGTAATATCAATACATTTTCTTTATTCAAATATGTGAAAGGGTAATTCATATACGTTTGTTCAATACAGCATTTTACGCTCTCATAATAACCTTTGTCATACATAACATGATATTTAGCAAGGTATGTTTAAACCAGAATACTTCCTTGCATAGTCATTGTGGTGAAGCCCGTTGGGAAATTTTTTTTTCATCCCAGTTCTACCTGCATGATAAAAAAAGTGAATTTCGAAAAATAAAACAAATATTGCAAATATTTGCAATCGCGAGCTAAAGATGAGTTTTGTTTTTTTGGTGGTTTGGGCAATCTAAAAGACATGGGGGAGGGGGAGGCTCGAAAAAATTAGAAATTACAGAACTTTGGTTACAGAGTTTACACTTTATAATGCATAAGCAAACGAATTATCATATTGATATTGGTTATTGCGAATTTATCATTCTTATTTTCACAATTTCACGCAATGTAATAAAATCTGTTTGAAAAAAAAGTAATTCTCGAGGCTAATTTGTGACCCTCCAACACAAAACGACCAATAAGTCGGAAATTGGGTTTTTTAAAATTTCAGCACAGTTGCAAAACTTAGATTCTAAGCTTTAAAATGATATATAACTTGTCTTGTATGGACTAAGCAAACCCTTGTAAATTACAATGAGAATATATCAGAGTGTCAGACAGGCTAATGGCAAAAACAATAGGGAAAAGGGGCTCCAAAGAAGAGTGATCATTAAATTTAAGAACGTCTAATCTGTGTCCTATATTGCCTGTCGCACACAAAAGATTAAGTCAAAACTCCCTAGCATACACTGTGATGTACTAATTGGATTGGGCTGAAACTTTCCTTACCTTTAGAATAGATATATTTCTTAGTTTCTTTAGATTTTAAATACCAGACAGTGCATAGTTTGTTAGCTATACCAGAAGAGCGATGTGAAGTACGATCCCAGCAAGCTGACACACAAAGTTTGAATGTCCAGGGAAAAAAATGGTCATTTTGAATGAGAGTAAAAACATATTTCAACATGATATTTTACCCTGAAATTTTGTCAGATGGTAGATTAATAAATGAACTTTAAGAAAATACAAAAAATTTAAAATCAAAATTTCCACCCCAAACCACCTCTTCCGCTGTTTACTCTAAAACTCTCATTGCGACTTAATTGGTCGTTTTGTGGTTGAGGGTCAGATTTATTCACTAACCCTTGTAATGGGGAAGATATTCTTTAAGGGCAATACACGGAGGAGGGTGGATTTTGCATAATGTAACGCAAAACAAAAAATTGTGTTTTCTGTTTTCGCTCTATCCGTTCAGTTACTAAATTCTTTAGAAATCCACCGACTCAAAATAATCTTTATTGCAGTATCACCAATTATAGACCGTGTAAGAACTATTTATGTGAGAACGTATGCATTCTGGTGATACATAATATTAGGGTGAATCAATAGCAAATGAATAGTGTTGATTTCCTTTATTTTTACCTATAATACCCCATTTTTTTTTCCTAATTTAATTTTTAATGATTTCTATTCATCAAACTATTAACATAGTATACAATTATTATGTTTGATATTTCATTGACCCCCAACACAAGATTACAAATTAAAAATATTTATTCACACATTCACATTATCTGATGTCATGGATGTATATAGAATTGTATTCAATACAAAATTAGTCGTGGTATAGTGGTACATTCACTTGACTCTCATTAAAAAGGTTGAGGGTTCGAATCCCAGCCCGACTCTAACGTCCTTTGGCAAGACATTAATCCACATTTGCCACTCTCCACCAAAGTGTAAATGGGTACCCGATATATGCTAGAGCGCTACATATTTGGCCGCCAAGCTATGACCGGGGTAATATGCCGGAGCGCCAGGAGCGTTACAACGTGACGGACATGAACGCTATACAAGAAGCCACCATTATTATTATTATTATTATCAATTCAACATTATAATCATAATGGCTATTTTTTAAATATCACATTTCCATATCTCCGTGCAACTAAAATCACTGTCATAACTCCTTCACTCGCTCTTTCTCTCTCTCCTTCTCTCTCTCTCTCTCTCTCTCTCTCACTCACTCACTCACTCACTCTCACTCATTCTTTCTTTTCCTCTCCCTCTTTCCATTCTCCCTTTTGTCTCTTGCTCAAATAACCGATTTTTGATGAAATAGACCGTAAAGTTGATGTGATCCAGTTTACCAGTTATATCATAATCATGCAAATTAATCTCCTGAATTTTTCTGTGTATTGCAGTAACTCCACTGATTTCCCTTTTCTTTAACCTTTGTTAACGTACATTTTTTTTCTACCCAAAATGTGTATGTTTATATTGTACCCTATAATCATTGATTGTATTGTATCCTATCACTACGTTTTATATTGTATTCTATTATTATTGCACATGTTTGTATCACCAGTGGAAGAAGAATTTCCAGTATTGGAGAATAAATGCATACTCATACTCATGACGAACCATGGTATGTCATGGCAAGTTGGACCAGTTGTTAAGATTGTACTACAAAGACATATATTTGTTGTAAAACTTTCAAATTTTCAAAATAGATTAGATCTTTATTTATTTATTTATGTATTTATTTATTCTCGACATATGGGAAGGAAACACCCTTTTCAGCTGCAAGCCGTTCTTCTAAGGGGTCCGTCCACAAGATAAAATTCTATTTTAATGATAAGAAAAACAGTGGAATAAAAAAAAAAGTACGTTTAGTGAACAATATTCAGGGTAAATCACTTCGGTGTAGTCAAAGTATTGACAATTATTCTTTTTATGATTTCGGTTTTTGTTGTTGCTGTCTTTTTTTTTTTAGCCCTTAACCATTTTTAATAATGATTATTTTTATCCTTCGCGGTAAACTATTCGGTCATATTCATGACATAACAAATAGACAGTTACGGAAATAAAACAATAAGCCGAATTGCAAAAAAATAATTTCATTTAGTGAACTCAAATCCTGTTTTAGATGTAACCATTCTTTTAAAGGAATTATATTTTGTGAAAATAGAATTAAAGTAAACCCAAATATCTCCTGTTTGATTATACACCCATGGTCTTTAGGCTGTGAAATCGAAATCAACCATAATTTCCATGATTCTAGAGTTCAAATTACCATTTATTATGAATACATTTACCCCAAACTATTACAAAAACGAGTATGAAATAGAATTCAGTATTATCTTCGAAATGATGAGAAAATAACACAAACTCAACGAAATAAATGACTAAACTATAATTGTACGGAAGGTGCTGTGAAGCAAAATCATATCTGCCCATAGCATGATCAACGAAAATAAAACGAATATGGAATGTCTTTTTGTCTTTCATTCCATTTTACGTTCGTGGTCTCTCTCGTTTGTGTCTGCGAACGAAATTGTCACGGCTTTAAACCTGATTATTAGCATCTTATTCACCGAATACATGCACCAGCATAATATTTAAAGCAAAAAATAAAATGGACAGGCCTCGTATATCCCCTTTATCACACAGGCACTAGCGTACCCAAGGGGGGGGGGGAGCAGGGGGCAGACTGCCCCCTGTCAACTTTAGACAGAAAAAAGGAAATTTTCGCCCCTTTTAGACCTTTTTTTTTTTTCTTTTTGCTTGTCAGAGAATTCAGGACCCCATAAAATCTGATACCCCCACTTAGCGACTTTTGGAGCGCTGATGATTTTTTTAATGCTACACCCCCCCCCCCCCCCTGATGGACTTTTTGATGGCTGGGGGGGAAAAAATTTGCCAGAAACGGTAACATTCTAAGAAAACGCCCCCCTCCATTTAAATGATTATTTATATAATAGGGTAATACAAATGAATGCTTATTGTCTTCTGATTCCTCGTATAACCATTATGGATGAAAATGCAATAATTAGTCCTTTTTACCAATGCCCTTTAAAGCAATACAACCGCCTACATACTCGATATAAGCAAACATGAAATTATTTACGGTGGGCATTCAACAAGAACGAGCATACAAAACAATATTATTTGCGCATATAATTCAGTAGTCTCCAGGGATGTGTTGCAAAACTTCCTCATTTGAGGGAAATTTCGTCTCACTTTGTTCACAATCTGGTATGGAGTAACAACCTCTCGATCTGCTTCGCTCGAAACTAGAAATCATTATAGAGAGGATATCTAATTCCAACCCATTTCTGTAACAAGGATCAAAGATGAGTCCATATTTCTACAGTTATTGGTCTTAAAGTTCATTTGCAGTCTTGGTTTATGGTGGATATTAATTTTAGTTCAGATTCTTCAACGTGACGACGAGGAGGAGGATTTGAAGCTCAACAGATCATCTTTGGTTTATCGCTAGTACACGGGTAAGCTGACAAATGAAATCATCTCATCACTTTGATAGAGATAACTCATTAAGGTTCTTCTATTTGAGGGCGCAGCTGTCATTTGAAGCATCTCCACGAAGGTTATGGATGATGATGGAAAGAATGATGATGGTGATGATAATGGTGGCGCAAATCCATTTTGAAATTCAGGGGGGGGGGGAGAGACACCACATGATATAACTTTTGTACCCTGTCCGAAATGTCTGAAAATTTTCTGACAACCAAAAATAATAATTTTTGGCGTCTAGTTTTTCTCCAAAATTCTCTGACAAGCAAAACAAAAAAAAAAGGTTATTCAAAAAGGTGGTGGTGGTGGGGGGGGGGGGGGGGGGGGGGACATGTCCCCCTGGATTTGCTCCCATGGTTATGATGGTGATCATGGTGATCATGATAGTGATGACGAAGTGATGATGACCTTTGTGATGATAATGATTGTGACGATGATAGTGATGTCAGTGATGATGGTGATTATGATCATGTTGACGATGATGATGATGAAGAAGAAGAAAGGAAAAGAAAAGAAAAAGATGAAGGAGAATATAGGTAAATAATAATAATTATAAACCGTTCTTGTATAGCGCATATCACATTACAGTTATGATACTAGACATATTTTGACTGCCGTAATTGTATCTCTCATAATCTTTTATACCCCTCATCATTACACTGATAAATGAATGTATAGTGGAATGTCTGTTGTGGAGTGTACTAAGCGAATGAGTAAAATTTAGAAGGGATGTGATGAATTTAGTCGCATAAAACTAAGTGGTGCAAACAAATACTTTTCTAAAGAATCGCGTTCATTGAAATCCTAATTTTTTCATTAGAAGTATACATGGAGCACCTTTATGTAAATTGTATAGGTTTAGGAATGCAAATTGATAAGGGGATGCTTACATATTGGAAATTCCATAAGCAAAGAATATTGGTCAGTGTGATTCAAGAAAATAGGAAAAATTTAGAGGGAATGGGGGGGGGGGGGGGGTAAATGGTTGCCCCTCCTCCGTGCCTCAATTAGACATTATACTCCGTGAGACAATGGCTGAACGAATTTCATTTGATAGATGGAGAGCAGGAAGTACATAAAATATGATCGACAACAGAATTAGTTTTGTCGTCACTCTAGTTTATGAAACAAAAACAGCTGTATGAATGAAATGCAAAGAACCATTTAATTTATCCCGTGACCCTGTATTCACGGTTCATAATCACAGCAGTGCTGACAGCTAATTGTTTACCTACCACCAGATTATACGGGTCGTTGGTCATCGTCGAGAGGTAGTTAGTTGTCCGGAGAACTGTCCTGGAAAGTTATAAAATAGAATCCACTCTTATTACCGGTCCCGACTAGCTGGCCCACGGTTAGCAGCTGTCAGTGGAAGTTGTCCGGGTCTTAGCAGTTCAAGAAAACTGCCTTGAGGTAGTCGTCCGAGGTGTATGTTAGAGATAGTTGCCCTTTGGCAGAATGATGTCTCCAAGTAGTTCTTCAAGGGTAGCTGTCTGTGGTGTGTTGCGGTAGTGTGCTAGGGGTAATCGTCCATTGTGGTTTGGGAGAGTGTGATCCGGGGTTGGATGTCTGGGTCATTGTTTATGGATATTGGTCCCGGGTAATAATGATAATAATAATAATAATAATAATAATAATAATAATAATAATAATAATAATAATAATAATAATAATAATAATAATAATAATAATAATAATAATAATGATAATAATAACAATAATAATAATGATAATGAAACTAATAATGATTATAATGATAATAATGATGACGATAATGATAATGACAATAATAATAATAATAATGATAATAATAATAATAATAATAATGATAATGATAATAATAATAATAATAATAATAATAATAATAATAATAATAATAATAATAATAAAAATGATAATAATTATAATAATCATAATATTTATAAATTTGTATTGCACAATTTCTATACAATTACATACTCAACTGCGCATAACAAAAACAAAAGCAGAAATGAAACTAGTAATATTCATGGAGAAGGATAATCAGACCGGGTTATACCGCAAAACATGTCTACATAAATGTTTCTTGAAACAGGTGAATTTTTAGAAAGTTTTTGAATATGTTTATTGAAGATGCATGCCCAATTGTGAGAGGGAGATCACTGCAAAGTCTGGGTACATGCCCAGGTATAGTCCGGGGTACATGGACGTATACGGGGGTAGTTGTGCATGCCAAGGGTATTTATCCGAATACTAGAACGAAAAGGCGCGTTTTGATAGAAAAGCTTAAACTGTTAAATGCCATATATACTAGAGTCAAGTATAGCAGTAGACATAATATGAACAAAAAAAGAAACAGTATGATCTTGTACATGTACATTTTTGTCATGTTTTGGATATTTCTTTTTTAGAAAATCTGGTGAAGCTAATGCGACTTCTTTGTGTTTATTTTCTATAACAGCTAAACTTATTTTTGTGAAATGCCAATATCATCAAATAATGATCCACAAATTTTTAATCCTTCTAATCGGAAGTGCTTGAGCAGTGACAATAACAATGGAAATCTATTTCCGTCGAAAGAGAAATTGGTTGACAGAGACAATGAATTGATGTTAATGACTTGCCTGAATTCAGCATGGTTCTATACTCGTAATTTATCATAATTTCTCAATATTTAATGGTCCGGTCTGACGGTGTGTGGATATCATTACACAAGGCAATCAGTAGCATCAAATGATTAACTAGATTTTAATGAATCTTTTCTGACTCGATACTTCCTTGCCAATATATCAGTTTGCTATTTCCTCGAAAGAATTTTGATAAATAGCATGAATTTATATTCGCTTTATGCCCAGCAATGAATAATTTCCCCTATCAACATAATTATCATTTAAGACTCAGTCTGAGTTTAGATAAGTAATTTATTCGAATAATCATGAATGGATATGTATAGAAGGTATCTTTTAGAGCCAAAAGGGCGTTAACTCATATACATTAACACGGAGTTAATGCCCTCCTGGCTGTTAATTTTGTCTAGATCTCGATCTGATCTGATATTTATCAAAAATATTCTCATACTATCATATGGATAAACACGTGACTCAATCAACTGTTGAATGCATTATAATCCCTCACATTATAATAAACTTATTTAGATATTTATATTGTTTATGTAGTTAGAGTCAAGCGATTTATCCTGACTCCTACAGCTGCTTCCAGACTAAATTACCACAAAATATTATCCTACTCAACTTTGGAGCTTGATCATACTACAGTCACACCACCAAACCGACCCCACACCGACTCCAAACCGACCCCACACCGACTCCAAACCGACCCACTCTTGGCCATTGGTGGCAATGTCATTTTTTGTACGGTCTGTTGTTGGTCTGTTGTCGGTCTTGTTGGTAGTCAGGATTGTTAAATATCAAGTCCTTCAAGAAAAAAAACAAAATGATAATGACATTTCTCGTCTTTGTATAGTTTTTTGTTATTGTTGTTTTCTTTTTTTAATAAAAGAATGGTTATGACAGCAACATTTTTTATTGGAACTTCGTTTGAATTGGCCAGTACAATGCCCTAGAGGTAAGCAACTTTTGAATATAATAGGCACAAAAAAAAAATATTTCTCATCCATTTGTTTGATTGTTTGATTGATATTATTTCTGCGTTCAATAGCGTTCAATAGAATATTGCAGAAAAAAAATATGTAAACACATTTCCAGACATTAACAATTTACTTCTAAAAACAAAGAAAATATGTATACGGAAAATTATCATTTGAATTAATCTGAAGTAAGTGGACTGAGAGCTTGGCTAAATATCATCGAAATCTGTACATTGTATATTCATCGATGTAACTCAAGTTTGATATACTGTTACCTTTCTTTTTAGAATAATTCATTTAACTTGAGTTTGTTTGAGTATTGCAATACATCGAAACCGATACAAGATTGGAGTTGCATCATTCTATAAATAATATATATATGACGTTCTCCATTATATCAACGTACTATCCGATACTGTTAATAGGTAAAAATGATCTATCATACTAGGCAACCTGAACCAAATTGCTGCGAAAACTTGAAGTCAATGAAACAATGATTATGGCAATAATTCTAGTCTCCTAAAAGATGACACAGTGAGTGATCTTCATCTCTTGGTAAATAGAAGAATTTTGCTTAAACTTCAGTTTGTAAAAATATAACCAGGGAAGCAATAAACAAATGATAAGTTAAATGAATAGTGATCAGGATTTTTGTACCCCCCCCCCCCTCCTCCGTCATTTGTTCGATTCTCCACTTATTGATTTAAACATTCACAGTAGCTTAGAATTGTGTACATGTGGTATAAATCACTTTATTTATCAACTTAAATCAAAGCTATATATTTGATGAAAACCCAAAAGATTTTTGGGGTTTTCTAAACTAAAATAGAGTTTTTTAACTAAGGAGATTTGAAGCCAAAAGTCTCTTATAGAAAGAAAACTGACAGGAATCGAGAAAGAAAGTACGAAGGGTTTTCCTCTATGACTTCCTTTTTTAAAAAATTGATTCGATAAAAGCAGCTTAAAGGATTATTTTAAAGTGTATGATTTTAAGTACACATAAGCATGTATACTGTATATTTTTACTTCATATGCTACAGTGATAAGACAGTATAAAAATATGATATGTGCATATTCAAAAGAGCTTTGTCTTCTGTCCCTAAGCAGTTTGTGGTCTTAATCTAATTTCTTTTTGTATTCAGTAAAATTAGCTCATCATTCCATGCAAAATACTAATATATAATTTTGTTGATTTCATTTTAAATATGCTTTTAAAATAACGTATTCAATTTTTTAGACAGATTTGCTTTAAAAATTTTTTTTTTTACATACTTCTTGTTGGTAGATCAGATCATTTTAAGGTTAAAAACTAACCTAGGATATAATCTTATTTCTATGCATGTATACTTAACGGTGAATGACTTTGAATGGATAGATAGCAAGAAGGAAGTTAATAGAAGAAATATATTGCTGTCCTCTACGGGAAAGACAGGAATATTTCCCCTTGTTCTTATTGTTCCATTGTTCAGGCCACCTCTCTGAACATGAACATACTTTAAAAAAAAATTGGAATAGAGGAGAGTAGCATTTCTGGAGGTCCTCAGCTGTGGCGTATTTCTAGAGGGGGGTGGGGAGAAAATAAAGGGAATATTATCATTAAGAATAATGCTCCCCCAATCTGCAGGGTAAATACATTAGAAATACAATTTTTCGGGGTTTAAAATGCCAAAATGTTCTTAAGTTCGGTCAGTGGCGTAGATAGGAACACACTTTCTATTGTTGTAGGGAAATTATGAATAGATCACCCCCCCCCCCCCCACTAACAATGGAACAATGGATAATTATGCGTGTCTACGCCCGTAAGTTCGGTTGCTTTACTTCCTCGCATATGTGTGCTCTAGGATCTCTTAATTTCGCATATGTATAGCATACTTTATAAATAGTATCTTTAAAGGGTTCAAAATTTGAAAAATAATGTGTACTTCTCGTCGCTTTGCTTGCTATCATATAAGTTTTATCAGCCTCTTGTTAAATATTGCGCCCCCAATATGAAATTTGCAAAAGTTTAAAGGGATTCGGTAACTTTGTGGAGGCTTGATTTAATAAATTGTTGAATTTTGAAATCTGTCTTGTATAATGATTCAGAAGGATAAATGAATAGCCAGGCATAGAAAGGTTTTCAAATATATAATGCTATTATTAAGATATCTATGACTGTATAGCCATACGCTTTAGTCTAACACTGAGTCTATAGGGGAAAATGAGTCTGGCATTTCCGGTCACTTGCATATGTTTACTTTATGAAGCACATGATGACTTTGAAGTGCTTTTTTCCCCCTGGGCTTCATTTTAACACCATGTTACATACACTGATAGCATGTAAGGCCAGGCAGCTCAGATTTTATCAAGCTCTACAAAGTTACCAAATCACTTTAACATTTGAAAGAAATCTCCTTTTTCTTTGACCTTGATAAACTTCTCGATTATATTTCTCAAGGGTTTTCGTTAATTTTGCGCCATATTTGAGAAGAAAGTGAATAGAAAAACTGTTTATCAATGCTCAAAATTCGAATTTGTACCCCTCGATTGCAGCGCTCAAATGCGAAATTTCTTGGGTAAATTGCTTAAGAAATTGCATTTTGGGGGGTTAAAAATGCAAAAAAAAATGCAAAAAAAAAAAAAAAAAAATCAAACGCTCGGTTGCTGTACTCCTCGCTTACAATAACGCACATAAGTTGGCCGGGTGGGGGGGGGGGGGGGGGACAACTTCCTTGTTTGCCCGGGCACCATAATACCTAGATACGCCACTGGGCTTGAGGGTTTCATCAGAAGAATTGCATTTCCTTCCTGATAAATTACTTCTCGATCTCAGTTTCAGTTTAGTTTATTTTCCACACAAATCAATCAAAATACAAATTATACATTTTGGAATACATTCTGGAATAATAGAAATCGATTACATAATTCAAGAATAGATTTGTCACAATAATGAAAGAATTTGAAAATATAGAGAGTACATGTAATTCAAAGATTTACGTTCATGTATATATAGTGGAGGGGCCTGCCTAAGTATCTCGAAGTATCGTTTAGCAACTTTATTGAGTGAACCCAGTTAATGTTATACTTCAGGCAGGGTTCTTCTATATCAATAAGATATAAGACTTATAAATAAACCATTTGTCACAAATCATCCCAAATTTGGTGGGAGGAGAGATGCACCATTTCTCATAGTTCTAGCTCAATAGCAGTGTTTTACTGTTTGTTTGTTTGTTTGTTTGTTGGTTGGTTGGTTGTTGTTTTTGGGGGTAACCTTGCTAGTCATAAGGACGGCTATTCATAAGGACCACCTATTCATAAGGACCGCTATCCATAACGCGTGACTAAATGAATAGTAGTTTTGTACGAATAGCGGTCCTTCTGAATAGCGAGCAAACCATAGACAAATTACCTCGCTATTCATAAGGACATCCATTCATAAGGACCACTATTCATAACTACTCATAATGACCGCTATTCATAACGCGTGTTAAATGAATAGCAGTTTTTCTATGAATAGCGGTTCTTATGAGCGGACCCGGGTTTTGTTGTTGTTGTTGTTGTTGTTGTATTTATGCTGTATCTCGTCTCGTATTCTATACCTCTTTCTTCCCCCCCCCCCCTCTCTCTCTCTTCTTCCATTATATCTAGCTATTCTTCCCCCTCCCCTCTCTCTCTCTCTCTCTCCATCATTTTTTAGCTATTCTCTCCTCTCTCTCTCTCTCTCCCCCTCTCTCTCTCTTCCCCTTGCTCCATTCTCATTTTCTCCCTGAGTTAAGAAAATATATACAATCAAAAAATATATATTAATAACTTATTTCTAGGGCCTATGTATTTCACATGTTAAGCTTTCTTTGGTCCTTCCACTTGCAAACGATATCTGTTGTTGTACACTGCATTGCATTGGCATGTTGTATGATCTGGTAACGGCATGAACGTTTTATTATTTCGTAAACAAAACACTTTGTCAATATGCACATGTATGTTTACATTTATACATTTATGTATAAATAAACTTAACTGTGTAAAGGAGGTTCCCCCCCCCTCTCTCTCTCTTCCTCTCCCCCTCTCCCTCTCTCCTTTATCCCTCTCTTTCTCACTTCTCTCTCTCTTTCTCTCTCTCTCTCTATCTATCTTTCATGCCCGTTCTTTAGAATTTTATATGTAATTTAAAACAATTTTTTTTAAAGATTATTTCAGTGCATAATGCATATATTATGAATGTTTAATCGAATCCTTTTCCCTGCAGGAGTGAGGAGTGAAACAATGTCTGAAGAGACTCAAGATAAAATCTGCGAGGGTTATCTCATCACTGGAGAACAGAAGAATGTCGATGGGGGATTCACTGTTGATTTCCAGGTAAGACGTGCCCCATGCGATCTCCCCTCCCCCTCCTCCCTTGCTACGCCCCCGCCTCTAGATGAATCTGTGTAATGTTGTACCATGGAGATACTGAATGGTTGTACGAAGTCTTTTTGTTGTTTTTTTTTTATTATCTTTATCTTTTTGTTGTTGTTGTTATGTTGTTGTTGAATAATCGCCCACTATGGCCGACTTTCCAGGGATCAGTCTACTTCATCATGCTCGCTGCACAAGAGGCGTCATTAGCTGATTTGGAGGTTGTGGTGCAATCAAAATGACGCCTCGAGTGCAGTGGCGGCACCAAAGGGGGGGGGGGGCATGGGGGGGCATTGCCCCCCCCAGTTGCCCCCCCCAATAATTTTCGGAGTGAAAAAAAATAAACGGGTGGAAAATGAAAAAGAAAAGAAAAGGAAAGAAAAAAGTGAAAAAGGAATGGAGAAAAGAAGGAAAAGGAAAGAAAACGGAAACTTGGAAAGCAGTGGCGGCATCAAGGTGGGGGGGGGGGGGGACATGGGGAAAATTTGTTCGCTCAGCTCGTGTAAATATCCTCATATTTGGGTAGTTTTATAGCCGAAAAATTTCTGTACATTTCCACTATAATAGTGTCAAAATTTTTGCTCGCTCGCTTCGCTCGCTCGCAATACAGGCGTATAACTCCCACCACATAATCAGGCCGCGAGATGATCAAATGTCCTCATATTGGGGTAGTTTTATAGCCTAATAATCATTTCTCTACATTTTCACCACAAAAAGTTTCAAAATTTTTGCCCGTTCGCAATGTATAACTACCACCTTATTATCGGGCAGCAAGATGCTCAAATGTCCTCATATCTGGGTAGTTTCATAGCCGAATATAATTTCTGTACATTTTCACGACAAAAAGTGTTCGCAATAAATAACTACCACCTCATAATCGGGCAGCAAGATGCTCAAATGTCCTCATGCATATTGGGGTAGTTTTATAGCCGAATATGTAATTTCTGTACATTTTTACTACGAAAAATGTCAAAATTTAAGCTCGCTCGCTTCGCTCGCTTGCTGTATATAACTAACACCTCTTTATAATCGGGCAGTTCAGCTAGATGCTCAAAATGTCCTCATATCTGGGTAGGTTTATAGCCGAATATTCTGTACATTTTCACTACAAAAAGTGTCAAAATTTTTTTTGTCCGCCCTTGCCCCCCAACATTTTCTTTTGCCCCCCATACTTTAAAAATCCTGGTGCCGCCACTGCTCGAGTGGGTTTTATAAGAATTAAGTAGACATGGTAAACAGGTAAACATGGAAAAGTGTCTGTTGTGACATCGCTGAAGCCAATACCTTGCATTGTCCCACACATAATACCTGCATGGCAAGATGACTGTGACGAATTAGATTCAATATTCACCTTAATAACATGACATGTCTATTGTTTGCTTGTATATTGTCTAGACATGAGTTCGAAGGATAAAGTTCTGGGGCCTGTAACCATGGTAACATAAAGAGATACAATCAGTCAGTTGTAACTCTTCAGTACATGGTTTGCCATAGACTTACGTTTGATATCAATCGTAAGATTGATTGTATCTCTTTTATATGTTACAGGCCCCTGATCTGATATTACGCCTCTAATTAAAACAAACGAATAAGGACCTGGATTCCTGGAAAATGTATCTTTATGCGGAATGCGAGAGCTCAAGTTTATTGATATAACATATAAAAATAAAGATCTCTCCTCTCTGTCTCTGGCACTTGGCCATCAGGCGAATACCACCGGACATTTTACACATGTTACCCTGTATACAACCCAGACAACTTTTATCCGGACAATACTCATCCGGAATGATTGCCATGGGACCTGTTGGAATGGGAATGTAGGCCTCTGGGGGAAGGGGGCGGGGCCTCGAATGTGAGTAGGGTAGTCATTAAAAAATCCCTGACATATCTGACATATAACAGATTAGACTTTGAAATCAAAATACTTGTACAAAAACTGGAACAGGATGTATAAAACTTTCTGTTTTTATTTAACGACCCAAAATATTTCTACAGATGAAGTGAAATAAGAAATTGAAAGAGCATAATAATTCATTTAATGATGCAATATCAACACTACAAGTATTAATAGCATACAGAAGTTGACTTATGTTAATATTGATCAAAATAAACGAGTATTCTTGTTATATTAACCTGATTTTATATTGGTGAAAACTTCGGTGTGATCTATTATGTAGCACTGCACTCAGAATTTAACTGCAGTTAATCCATTTGTTGTTACAAAAAATAGAAATATTTGGCTTATCAGTGACGCTGTTAGTCAAGTATTGTTTGGTCTAATTTCATGAACATGTTGAAGGCCATGCCCGACTTTATTTCTTATGTTTATTTTTGCAGTAATTAAAAGTAATTTCATTGTTTTTTGAAATCATTTACAGCTCCTCAAAGTGGTAGATCTGATCGCCAACCCCCCCCCCCTTAATTTTCTGCGAATACATCTCATCATGAACACCGATCATATGCCCAGTGTTTAAAGAAATATGATATTTCATTCTTCAAACAATAAAACAAAAATTGGCTACCACTACAAATTCCCTTCAGAATATTGCACGTGTGATTCCTGTAATTTTACGTCAGATGGAATTGACACTGTTGAATACAGAATTTATACCACTTCATCATCAAGTACAAATTACAGTATAAAGGAAAGTAGGTCCATGAGGAACTACGTGTTCTACCGATCCGCATAGCAATATTAAAACCACCCTATTGTGGTTAGTCATGGGTCGAAAATGCTACTTTATGATACAACAAAATACTTACAAAGAAAACCAGAATGATAAAATGGTTTGTTCTAGAGTGTTCTGCATTATTAGTCCATCGCTAATGAAATCTGTCATTCGGACCCCGTTACTTTTGTAATAATCAAATGTACCATGCACTGAAAGGCTCCGATTGAAATTATGGATTCTCTGAGATGACTGGCAGAGTACTTTTTTCTATGGGGTGGGGGGCAGCCCCAAAGAAAATAGTAATTATGCCAGTCACCGAAGGTCCACAATTTTTTTACCGGTGCCTCGAAAAGAGTGCTGTAAATTTGATTTATATCCATAATTAAAGAATATAAAAGTAAAGTTGTAGACTAGAAAAAAATAATTGATGTAGGATATAATTCAGGTTATTAGGATGGTTACCCCTAACGTCCTCGTATGATCCAGCACGGTACAATATAATTCATTTGCAATGATTACTACCCGGATATTTATTACCACTGGTTCCTGGTTAATAACTTACCTCGGGATATAAACAAAATGCATGCCAGTGGCAACATCAATGAAAAAAAAAAGCAACAGTAACATCTTAATACATAACATACAACAGAGAGCAGTATCAGAAATATTGTGCATTTTGTGTTGTTTGATTTTTGGCAAAATTTTATCGGCAAAAAAAGCAAATTTGGTCTCATTCCTCTTTCTAGCTTCCATGCTTCCAATCGACATGATGAAACATCACCTCTTCGCTCTTTAGGCTAATCTGTCATAATTTGATGCATTATCATTATTTATCTTCTGTTATATTATAAATAATAAAAACAGAAGCGGTCTAAGTACTACTTCGTACTCTGGAAGCGTGGAGAACATCTTTACAATCTTGAAGGCTATGCAGACGAAAGGGCATTCACGGGAAAGAGAAAGAGCTCAGTCAGTCTCTTCGGTGGCAGAAAGAAATCCCTCGGATCGAGCAGCATTCCATCCTACATTCTCACGTCAGGGGTCAAAGTTCATTGTATGGACATGACGATTGGTCGAAAAAAGAACCACGTGATCATACTCGTCCATGCAAGGATTCCTTATTACTTCAAAACACTGAAAGAGTAAGTGCAATATTAATCAATTTCGAATGGTTATTTTTTAGCTTAAAATAGAATTTTGGAATTTCAGTGTAGTTTTTCCTCCCACCAATTATCAATTATGAATAGATGAAACATTGCAAAAAATAATTCACTTTATATATCGATGTGATATTGACCCATTGCACGCTGACTGTAATGTCATCAGACATCTATAGAGAGGATAAACACCGCGTTCAAACAAATAAGCCTTTTGATGTTTTTTGTTAGAACATAAGCGATGAAATCAAAGAATACTTACACTGAGAAGAAGGGGGTTGTCTGATGCGGTTTTCTGTGCCTCAAAATAATGTAATAGTCACCGACAATCATCTAATTGGAATCGCACAAACAATTTTTCATCCAAAGATTGTTTCCCATGATCTCTCTCTCTCTCTCTCTTTTTAATTGCTTTTCTTTTTTTGATTCCCCATGCCATCTTCACTCTTTACTTGGAATCGCCTTATAGTTATAATGGTTTATACCCATTTTATAATTGGTAAAACTTCCTTATATACCTTTCCGCTACGGATCTCTGTAACTTGAATCCTGAAACTGACCTTCGTTTCCCAATATTCTGCAAAAATTTTGCTCATATGAATGAATTCCAATCATAGATTTACAATTCTTGTTTTATCTCCTTGACAGGCAAGAAATCAAGCCTTGGTATAAAGCCTTTTCGAGTGTAGCTTCTGACATGGAGACGAGGAATGCAGACAAGAATACTACAGATGAAGTCATCTTTCGTAAATCACCAATCACAAAACATGCTGTAAGCATATGCATATATATTAGCACCTGTGACTCCTTTTTCTAATAGTATAATGATTAAGCTATTCTATTTTGTAAAGCGCAGATATTTTAGGCCTCGTTATACCTTATGTAAAGTCGCTAAGCGCTTCCAGAATGAAAATATTGGAATTCGTATACCATGCATGGCTTAAGCCCATATAGCCAGTACTATATCAGTTCTACTATATCAATAGAGTAACTTGCCATTACTCTATCTCTTCCTTGTTGAATCCTATTCCAAACCTTTCAAACTGACCCTTTCTTATCAATATTCTAATTCAGAACCATACGAGTAATGACAGCGGTCGAGGATCGAACTCCTCCTCGGTTCGATCATCGTTGGATTCAGCCGGTAGTCGTCTTAGTGACATCATCAATAGCTGCCCTCCATCGCCGTCGTTCATCCCGACTAACATCAGGGTCGAGATGGATGGAACGGAGAACAATGAAGAGGAGGATAATGGGGATCATATGACACCATTGTCATCAGCACAGAAAGCTCGTCGGCAACTCACAAACTCTGTCATCTACATGAAAAGAGAGAGGAGCGGTATGTTGTTGTCAATAAACATGACGAGACAAATTAAGCATTTAACAATTTGGGCTTTTTCATTTGTTAATAAATACAGTAGTAAAAATTTCCAAGAATATAAAGCAATATAATGTAATAAGATATTTTTAATGTGATAACATCGAAATAAAATAACTGAAACAGCAGCATCTAATGTAAAATTATTACACAATTACAATCACTGATAATCCTTTTCTCATCATGCTCATCGACAATTATCAGGAAAATCAGTGAATAATTTATATGAATTACTAGTATTTTCGGTCTATAATTAGATTTTTTTAATGAATTGCGTACTTGAGAATCCATTATCATACCACATATTGCTCATCGTGTTAAATGGCAGCCATTTTCAAAAGAATTGATTTGATTTGATTTGATTTAGTCATAATTATATACATCATCGTCATCACCATCATCATCATCATGGTACACAGGTAACGATGATTACATAAATAATGATGAAAAGCTATAGAAAATAGGGTGAGGATGTCAAGTATAATTATTACAATGAACAGATGAATAAAATCTTTATTACAGTTGACATTAAGAGAAGTAAAAGGAAAAATAGAAAGGATAATCTTATGACAATAAGAAGAAAAATAACATCAAAAAGTCTTTTTAATCCTGCTCTCTAGACTCCACTGGTGAATCTACAGGGAGGTATGATTTCACTGAGGCTAGTGGTAGGACTTATGATTCCGTAATTCGAACAAGCATTGTGATCGATGATGTCGATGAAGACGCCCCTAAACCCGAATTACCAAAAAAGAGTCGACCACGACGAGGATCAGAACCAAGTAAGAATTCAAGATGTTTTTGAGCAAGGCATTCGTATTGTTAACCGAGAGAGTGCGAATGTCTTTTGGTTCGATTAGTATTGTGAGCAGACGAGACAGAATTGGAAGATCAATATAAAGTTGAAAGTTATATTTCATTAAAAAAAATCGAAATACTTCCTTTTGTCAGATCTGTCATAACAATCCAGCACTTGAACATGTTGAATACAATTATGATAAAGCTCAAGTTGTGTGCTTCAAATATATTTAATTTATTGAGAGGTGGCAAAACAACTGATTTATAAAAATACAGGTTGGGATATCATTTTTTATTTCATTTTTGTATTGTGTCTGTTCATTTACGATATATAAACTTAGATTTCCAAAGAAGGTTGTTCCCTACCATGCCTATGCTCCTTTTCTTTTATTGACTACCTATATATGACCACGTCTCTCCATCACTTTGATACATGTAATGATGCTTCATGTCAATTTATTTGCAGTATTTTTCCTTTATACTCCTACCATAATGCATACACTTAAAGGGTTCTAATCACCAAAAATAATTTTGCTCTGTATGTTAGAGGTTTCATGTTGTTATACTATATTCAAAATATGGGCTTCAAATATTGATTCTATAAAGAAATATTGTAATTTCAAGTACACTTTCCATAAGCGTAAAAGCGACTCGTGAGTAGACTACTCGACGCACCCGTATGCGCTCGCCAAGATAAAGGCTCGCGCGGAACCAAACTCGAAGTTCGGTTCCGCGCCAGCATTTTCATGTTATCCTTTATTTCCTTCATACTCATGAACTGTTGACCTATAGAATACTAGACAAAGCTCTTCGAGGTTGATTTTATACTTTCTAGCTGTAAAAAAATTATATTTTTAGGTGATTGGTACACTTTAAATGTTTCTTTTAAACTGGGCACCAACCTACGATTTTATACAGAATGATTCATTACCTATAAAATGGCTTATAAGGACTGGTCAGATCTCACGATAACGAGATTTTCAAATGAATTAAGGTACACACCTACTATATGTGTGTTCGTATTACGAGTATGCTCGTGTATGCTAATAGTAAAGTAGCTGTTGGGTATACTTTAAATGACAAATATCGTTAGCTAATAATACTACTACTACTAATAATTTATAAAGCGCAGAAACTGTATATATATATATATATATATATATATATATATATATATATATATATATATATATTCTACTGCGCTGCAAGAGCTCTTGATATGCTTATAACTATGATGAGTAATTAAATGAAAAGATATGCTTTTAGTTTTGATTTGGAAGTATTTACAGTTGTTGATTTCCTAATATCTAATGGTAAGTTGTTCCACAGTTTGAGGGCTGCGCATACAAATGCTCGATCTCCTAAAGTTATTTTTGTTTTATATGATGGGGTTGCAGTAGTAAAATATCATGGGAACTGCACAGGTTGTGGGTATGTTTATTAGCTTTGAGTTGTAATAGTTCTACGATATATTTAGGGGCTTGACCAATTAAAGCTTTATAGACAATCAACAGGACTTTAAAAGATATTCCCTGTCGCACTGGTAGCCAGTGCAGATCTCTCAAAACAGGGGTGATCCTTGTGAATTTGGAGCATCCAAAAATCAGTCTTGCACAAAGGTTTTGGACTCGCTGCAGTCGTCCTATTTGAGAGTCAGGGAGTCCTACAATGACCCATTGCAATAATCTAACTTGCTAGTGATGCATGCATGAACAACTGTTTTCATACTATCTTGATTTATTAGCTTTATCGTTTTGAGTTAGGTCTGACAAGCCCTTTGGCTGATTAAATTTAAAGTATACAAAATGAATTTAATTTTGAATTTCTAACTCCACATTTTAGATCTGCAAATACCGGAGAAATTTCATCACCACCGGAACCAGCGCATCTCTCCCACGCTACAGCGGGCAAGCAGCCAGGATCAGGACGGCTCACCCCCTCCATTACCTGCGAGACCCCCATCTCACTACTACGAGAATTTACACCGCAAGCAGTCTGTACCGGCTGGTGTGAATTACATGGAGAAAATAACAAGCTCATTAGTTCTTGATCATCTCTACGAGAAGACTCGCGATGTAGCAACAGATATCGGGTCAGTAATATATATTTCAGTGTTCATTTTATTTTCTATTTCTACAGGAATTTGACTTATTTTTGACAAAAACAAAATGGAATTTCCTGGTAAGCGTCTTTGTGTTTTTAGTACTGCTACAGCAGATATTCTTATCAAGGAGAGGTGAATGTATCCTGTAATCACATCAGTTCGTGGAATTAACTACACAAACTTTATTCAATTTCTTTATTTTCATAGTTATTACTTTCCAGAGATATTTCATAGGTATATTAAAGAGCTGTATAAGACTTCAGGCAGCTATAATACTAATGAACTTAATGAAAATATTCTATTTCACTAAACAGGAAATTGATGTGGGAGCAGTCAAAGATAATAGATGGCATTCCCATAGTATTCTCCAAAGCTGAGCTCCTGGATTCACTAGTCTTAGTCACCATCAATGATGAAGTTTGGTATGTCTTTGATTATTCAATCATTTTGTATGAAGGTTCTCTTTATATCTGAAAATACCTTTAAAGGCAAAGTTGAGTTCTGGACCCCGTCTTATAAAGAGTTGCTTTTGATTCAAATCGATCGCAACTGTGTACTTAAGAGATAGGAGTTGTGATTAATTTTAAGTTGCGATCAATTCGGATCAGTCGCAACTCTTATAAGACGGACCCTGGACATGTGATAGAAATTGTCTCAAAGCAATTGGAAAAGGTTAATCATGTCTAATTACGAAAAGGTTTATACTGTGAGGTTTTAGAATTATGAAAAGGATAAGAAATTGACCCAATCTCGCTGAAAAGCTCATGCACTGCACACAGAAACGAGTATATGGCACCAGTGGCGTAGCCAGGATTTTTCAAGGGGGGGGGGGATCCAACCGCGTAGGCAGGATTTCATTTTAGGGGGCAGTTGTGAGTACGCGAAGCGTGATCTTCGGGGGGTGGGTGCAGGGAGGGTTTTACAGCAAATTTGAGAGAAGGATAACGGCTCGTAGCAAACTTTTTTTTAGGCGGAAAGTTAGTTCGACGCCGGGACTGCTTTTAAATTATTTCGACGCAATACTGCGCTGTATGTAACAGGGGTGGGTGCAGAGAGAGGGGAGTTTCCCCCCTTCCCGCGCGAAGCGGGAAAGCTCTGACGTTTTAGCAAATTTGAGAGAGCGATAACGGCTCGTAGCGCCTTTTTAGGCTTTTTTTCTCTCACTTTTCCCGCTTTTTCGCTCTCGTTTTTATAAGGGGCTGAATAGGGGGGCCATGGCCCCCTTGTGCATCTCCTGGCTACGCCAGTGTATGGCACACACTTGTGACATGAATATTCGGCCCGAACACTTCAGCTTTTCTCGTTATATTTCGAATATGAGGGCATTTGAAGAGCAATCCTTTTCTATGATGCTCTTCCAGACTAAACATAAAAGGAATAAGAAAGCTCACTAATAAAATTTTTCACCTTTACCAGAACTCAACTTTCTCTTTAAGTTAAAATGAATATCATGTTTAAAATCACCAGTAAGACTGTTGAAAGTGCACTGTAAAAAAATAATAATAATAACTGTAAAACTACAGTCCTTTCCTGTAAAACAACAGCAAGTTTGTTGGTTTACCGGAAATTGGCATATATTTACATAATTTTATTGTAAATTTACATAATTTTACTGTAAATATATGCTGATTTCCGATTAAAAAAAAAAAAAAAACAGTGGAAAAACGGGCATTCCCGGCATCCTCACTGCCAGGAAATTCCCGTGAAAAAAACTGCATTTTTTTTTTACAGTGTAGCATGTACACTCTTTCATCATTTGTTTAAAACAATTTGTACCTAGTGGATATGACCTATTCTATTATATTATCGGCCATAACATTTTTTCCACCGACGGCAGGAAACGTGCCATAGTTTATATCCACTGGATAAAATTTTAATTAAAAAATTGTTTCCATTTTAGTTATATTGTGACAGCACTTTTGCATTGAATATCAGAAAACAGACTTAGCATCTCTTTCGTCATGATTTCGAGTGTATTATAAAAGAGTGTGTTTGAATTTATATATTGGATTATTTCTAGATATTTTTCATTTTCTGATTCTATGTGGATTTAAGGATCATTGCCTTCCAAATGATGAAGGAAATCAGGGAGAATGGACCCTGCAGAGAATTATTAGAAACTGCAATTTTAAATTGAGTAAAGAATCGATGAATTGAAATTTATTTGTAGCAATGTAAAATAAAAGGTGCCAACGTTTTATGACTAATTCCTTTCACTCCGTTAAGTTTGTCGAAGCATGTTATCATGGTGATCATGTGCTTTATCAATAATGATTGAGGATTACAAAAAATAATGTACCATACTTTGCATTCCAAGCTTCACTGAAACCATTGCTATAGCCATTCTATCATTCTACCAGGGTATCAATTAATCCTTATATCAGGCGGGTGTTTCATAAAGCTCAGTAAAGTTACGAATGACTTTACGAACGACTTGAATATTGCAAGCCAAATGGAATAGTTAATCATCATGAATCGCATCAGCTAAAGCTGAAATATGCAGACTAGATTAACATTACTAGTGTTTACAAACATTTTTATTGGGAAGTATATTTTTGCCACAATTCAATTGAGATTATGTGAAATGCAGTCACACATGTTAAAACGTCAGGAAAAACTTTGGGTATCCCATTTTGCACTTCAATATTCAAGTCATGCGTAACTTTAACATGTTTACGAACAGCTTTACGAAACACCCCACGTACCCTTATACACCTGGATAACGAGCAGTACATGTTATAGTATGCACTTACCAATGGGATCAGTACTGTTGCTAGGATTCAAACCATCATAAGTCCATTGTCGACGTATCCACTACACCACGAAACCTCTCCAGTTTCAAACAGCTAACTGCGAAAATATTGTTCACCAAAAATTGCAAATTGATGAAAAATCGCATCCTGTTAAACTAATCTGTTTAATTTCATTGCCTCTGCAGGGTAGCCAGTTTTAAGAAAGATCTGAACAGTCAGTTGTACGGAAAGCTACATGTGGGCGATAAACTACGTCAGATTAATACTCAAGTAGTGACATCAGCTGATCTTGCCCTGGAATTCATCCGAACAACGGCATGCGATGAGGTAATATCCCTTGTTTGAAAATTCTATTTCCCATGTCATTCATATAGCCTGACGTCGATTCTTACTCTGTGAATACTAGACAAGTTTCTTTTGACACTATTATATAGAATACTAGTATCCAAAATAATAGCAACTGCGCCCTCCTGGATTCAGCTGCCACTGCAGTAAGATTTCTCAGACTTACCAAAACACTCATGATCAATCTTCACCCTCTTGCCTAAAAGTTACGATTAAACGCAACTCACAAAAATTAAGCGCAACTTGATTTTTCTTACAATTAGGATCGCGTTTTATGGACTTGTGTTGACTGTACTTCAATAAAAATTGGCGACGTCATCGCAAGAGTGTCCTTTTAGGTAATCTTTTTTCCATTTCTGCATGTAAATGTACATAAACATTGATTTAATATTAATTTGATACAAGCAAGAATTAAATGTGTTTTGAATCCTATTCTTAATCTAAATAAAGTGTTGGGTTGTTTTCTTGTTTTTTAAATTTTATTGTCATCTTATAGATACAAGTGACGCTGTCTCGGTTACCCTATGCTAACTTACTGAATCTCAGCAGATCAGATCCAAATATTCAATGGGGAATATGCACGGGGAAGTCTAACACTGAGGTAAGCATCAATAAATTGATTAAATCATTGTGGCCATAAAGATTTTTTGTTGGGAGGTTATTCAACCAAATTCATTTATCTATTTTTACGAGGCTTTAATGAAACTTTGTACATTACAGTATCACGTAGTACATCAATGATGGTGAAGAGTTTGCTCTGAATGAATAGTGTTTTTATTTTTAAAAAAATAATTTGTAAATTTAACGCTTCAGTCTTGTCGTTCTGGAAATACAAGTCAGATTTTTTTATTTGAAACATTCATTAACATGATTAAAGTATACAAAAAAGTGTAATTGACATAGACATGTAACACAACATACTTCCTGAAATTACTTGATCGTGGTTTAATGAGAAATGTGTGCATACTGATTCCTTCTCTAAAATAAAAGCAGAAGTCTAGAAAAATTCATATCTTTTAAATGAGCATTTCTTAATTCTTTCAACATTTTATTAATCATGTATATCTGAGTAAATCAGCGCCTCTATCTTCGTATTATTAGTTGTATCAAGGATATCAACCAGTGGCGGAATTTGGGGGCGGGGGCAATCCCGGCCCATGCCCCCTCCCCCTTTGTAAGAAAAGTATACATTGTGCCCGCCCTTTTAGAGTTGAGTTTTTTTGTTTTTTGTTTTTTGTTTTGTTTTGTTTTTTGTTTTACTTGCCAGAGAATTATGGAGGTAAACTGGACCCCATAAAATCTGATACCCCCCCCCCTCACTGAACGACTTTTGGAGGGCTGGGGACCCCCCCCCCCCCCCCAACCGAGCGACTTTTCGAGGGCTCGCGAGAAGAAAAAAATACGACAGCCCTGCATTTGTGTGCCCCCCTTACAAAATCCTAGATCCGCCCCTGATATCAACCACTGTCTTTTTCTTGTCTTGCAGATCAAATCATTGACGGGTGGACCTGCTGTGACCGAGGGACTTACACCAAAAGCTAGGGGCATCTTTTCTGGAAAAACTTGCGATTGGGTCATCACTGAGATCAATCACCAGCGCGTTCCCCTCGTTAGAAGTGGAAAAAACCAGGTAAAGGCGATCACATTATCCCATCCTGTCTACTATAAATTCATGTTATGGATCCCCTCCAATCTCAAGCCATTGGTTTTTTAGGGTGTTCACATATTTTCATTTAAAAATTGTTAACTCATGTGATTTTTTATGAATGAATAAATTGGACTGAACAAAAAAAAAAAGAAGCATTTTTAATGGATAGCTATTCTGTTACACATTTTTTAAAAATAAATCAGATAAGGTCGATATGAACGTTTTCAAATTATATAAAATCTATAAAGGTGTTCGAGTCTGAATATAACATTATGTCTAAGCAGACTGACTTCAGTTCAGTTTATTAGATTCCATCACAATAAAAACATTTTACATTAATAAAAACATGCAATTCCACATTAAAAATGTACATAATCATGATAATCGGAATAATACATGTAGAGACATATTACTTTAAAAACGGAATAAGGCACAGCTGTTAAAAACCTAGAGAAGGTTTTGTCAAGACAGCTTCCTAAATATTTTGAATTTAATGAATATATATTAGAAACAAGAACCAAGTAAAGTCTTGGGTAATATCATAGTATGATAAATTGCACAGAATACCGGCACAAACCCTATACACACAAGGATCCACAATAGGGATAGCAAAGGAGAAATTAGAGATGAGAAGAAAAAGAATAGAGGAGAGAGAAGGAGAGAGTTTGACACATACATTCAATGAGTGTCACGTGTGATGAAAAAATTTTTGAGTTTGCGTTTAAAACAGTTCAACAGTTCAGTACAACCTTCAAAAGGTTATATTGTTCTAGAGTCATTAACTGTTAAAGGGAAAGTCCATCCTGATGTCAAGTTGGTTTTAAAAGAAGCAGAAAAATTGAAGAAACAGATCATTGAAAGTTTGAGCAAAATCCAATAAGAAATAAGAAAGTTATGATTTTTTTTGTAATTGTAATCAATCAAACACAAATTGGCAACTCCGTGACTTGTCTTGCGAGCTCGTCTCCCATTTGCCCTGTACTTATGAAATCATGAATCTCCATTTTTTTCTAAAGGAAATATCTAATCATGCATGCACCCAAGATTAAACCACTGAATATATGTTTTACACGAAACCTGTATGAAACAAATGTATTCCTTCATCAACAACTAAGAAAATGAAAATTTATACAATTTTCTGTAAAGAGGAAATGGGAGAGGAGCTCGTAAGAAAGGTCATGGAGTTGCCTATTTGTGTTTGATTGATTACAACTTCAAAAATTCATCTTTCTTATTCTTTATCGGATTTTGGTCAAATTTTCACTAATCAATTTCTCTATTTTCCCCGTTTTTATTCAAATCAACTAAATATTAGAGTGGACTTCCTCTTTAAAGGCATTTCCATTACAATCAATGCATTCAGCGCTTTCCTGTGGTTTCGCCAAAATATTAATAAACTAAATATTGCATAATTTTATAAAGAGGGAATTAAATTTAATTGATACAAACAATCTACATAAACAGATAAATGCGGTTTTTTATCACACAGGAAGCATACTTGCACCATGACATATTGCAAAAACAATTCTTTTAACGTATAGGGCTGCAGCATTGTTCAGTTTACTTTTCAGGAACCAATCTTGCAAAAAACTTGAGTGGAAGAAGAATGAAGATAAATAGTTGATTATATTATGTAGTGGGATAATATAATCATTCCTGTATGGCTTTCCCCCTCTCTCTGTCTTTCAGTAATAAATAAGCTAATTGTTTCGCTTCGCATTCAAACTATTCCATAGATGGAAAAGCAATGATTAACAATTCACCGAAAAGATCATCAGACCAAATTCGAAGGTCTTTGAAAAAATGGTAACATTTGTGGTATTCTGTGATGACTGAATGAAAAGAGATATTGTGAATAATGATTTTGTTTTTTCATAATCATAATCATAAGATAATGATTAAATGTTGGGGATGATGATGATGATGATGATGATGATGATGATGATGATGGCTTGAATCTAGCGCGGGTATATCCACCTTTGCTGCTTGCTCTAAAATGTGTCACCATTTCATTGTTAAGTCATTGTGTTTGTTTACAGAATTCATTGTCTTTTTTTTTTTTGACAAACAGGATTTGGTGAAAGCCGAACTTGAAGCAGACTACAAAGAACTACCAGTCGTAGTCCAACCACATGATTTCATCAAGAAACTTGCCGACGCTGTTAAGGAGAAACGAGGCTCACAATTCTACTGAAAGTTATAAACCTCTCGGTTGTCGATTACGAGATCGACATCCTTGACGTAAGTTGCATTTCTCTTCTCCGACACCCAACTCAGGTGGAGCTTGCCCAACATCCTAAAGCTAGATCCGCCATTTTGGACAGATCAAGGATGGTGATTACGAAGATATGACTAGCATAGACTGATCTACCTAGCACAAAGTCAATTCCATTGTAGGAGTTGATGGCAATAAGAAAGTTAACACTGTCATCATTCTCAACCCAGGTAGCTTTGGTAGATGCAAAGAATCAATTACTGTATTATATGCTTGTGGTGACTGCAGGAGACGTAAGTGTAAAGACTTTCAAAACGGCAACTTGTATAAGCATCGATTGAAAATGTGCTTTTAATGCTATGATCACGTTGACAATAGATCTACGTCTAAAATACAGGTCATATTCAGGTTATGGTGGTGTCACACCTTGGCGTTTTAGCCAGCGTATGCCCGACGTATGAGGAATTTGGCGAATACGCTGGCGTACGTCGAATACGTTACGGGTAAGTTTTGCATACGTTAAGAGCACGCTAAAACACGCTGGTATACGTCGTCATACGGCGAGGTCGTCGAAAAATTTTGTGCAAGCACAAAATTTTTCGACGTATGCCAGCGTATGGCTCATACGTCCCGCATACGCGGGCCATAAGTTGTAGGTTAGTTGAAGATTAGTATTAGGTTGAGTGCAGTTACTTTATTATTTTTGTTATTGAGCATGTTATTATAAAGAAAAATATAGGAATGGATGAAGAAGAAGTGTATTAGATAGGTTCAATTTGTTATGTTTAAAGGTTAGTTTGAAGCCCCTTTTCGTCATTACATCAATAGGAAAGATCGGCGATTTATTGCCAATAATGTATAAATCCGCATCAGCAGCAGCAGCAGCATCAGAAACACCATGTTCTTACCTCTTTTATAATCTTTATAACTATATAATGAAAATTTCCTTAATATCGTAAACTCTAATGTTGTGTACACGTAACTATAAATATCACTACCTAACTATAATGTTGATAATGCAAAAGTAACTGTAATGCTTCTTTGAGCATTACAATTCGTTGTACCTTCCACTTCCTTTTAGTCGAGCGGCAGCCTTTTTATAGGCTACGACACGTGATCGTCAGCGATACGCTGCCGCGCGCTATGCGTAAGTTAGGCTATCGTTGGGCATAAGTTGTGTACGCCGGCAATACGCTAAGCATTCGTTGGAATACGTTACTTATAAGTTAACGAAGCGTTCTATATACGTTATGTATACGTCCAACTCGTTATGAATACGCTAAGTATACGCCCAGAGTTGAAAAAAAAAATCAAAGTTCAGCGTATGCCGACGTTTTAGATAAATTTTGATACGTCGGGCATACGCTAGCTAAAACGCCAAGGTGTGACACCACCATTATATATGAGTTGAATACTGGTATCATGATTATACCAGTATATCTTACAGTCATGACAGTACTTATCCGGAGTGTGATTAAATCACAACTATCGCATATTCATCCGTGCATCATCAATATACATTCATGAAATTAATAACATTACAAAAAGTTAGGAAGTATGGTAATTGTGATGATACAAGTAACATAATGTTACATGGCACCTTTGTCGCGCAATATTTTTGTTTAAAAACATTAGCAATACATGATAATGTTTACAGCACATAAATGTTAAATTTATATCTAGCGCATTTAACATTTTATGAGGTGTGTTTGTTTGTTTGTTTGTTTTTATTTCCGTAATCAATGACATAAATAATGTACATAATAATTATAAATCATGATTTACATACGGCGGATAGCCCATTTCAGCCGTAATAACAAAATACGGCTGTTCTTCCATGGGGTCCTTGAATTGTGATACGTTACCTTGCACGATTCGATTGGATTTTGATGAACTTATTTTCATATTGTATGTAAAATGTATTCAGTTTCAATGAGGTTTTTGTTTATTGTTGCAATTTGTAGATGTAATTATTAAATATTTCACATCCTTTGAGGCGTTGAAGAGAGCAATGTTTCATTGATCATAACGCACGTTTTAAGGGGCATTTTAACAGTTTTCATATTGCTCAGCTACAATACCAAATATTATGTTTCTATATGATAAGGTAAAGCTTCATTATTTTCACTTTATTTGGATTAAATCGTTCTCATTTGGTATAATTGTACATATAAATAACCCAGCAGTTTATCAAATAAACAAATAACAGTTAGATTAAGAAATATTAAGAAATACTTGAGTTATGCTTTTATATATATATATATATATATATACTATTGAGCATAGGTGATGTTACCATACTCAGAATATTCCATGGCTTCTGTTATGTACAGAAAAGTATTTTTAGGCCTAGGCCTATACATGAGATATCAGATTCTTATTTCCTTGCCTTCGCTTGCTGGAGGGAAAAACTCGAAGGAAAAGGGCAAGTTTTTCTTCTTAATAATACATGGATATTCCGATACGTTCTGTCGTGATAAATTCTAATTTCCAGGCATTTGATATTTCTTTCAATTCTTTACATTTTAATCTGATCCACTGAACAAAATATAACTTTTAAAAAATTAACCTACTGTAAATCGATGGTACATGAATAGAGTATTGATTGATTTAGACTGAAATTTGACTGCGATTGTGAAACGGTTTCTAATATTAATTAAATTGTATCAATTCATGACGACTATTGTCACAATATTAAGACTGATTTTAGAACAGATTCAGATAGCGACATACTAACGTTTTTCTTCTTTGATTTCACCGAGTTAAATATTTTCATGATCTTGCCGCTAGCATAGAGTATGATATTTAACTCTGATGAAAGCAAGGCGAAATTCCCGAGTATGACTTATTTAAAGCTATCCAGCAATTTTTAATTACCGATCACCTCCCGATCACCTCTTGTTTTCATCCTAGATAGATTTAACAAGAAATATCTTTATGATTTTCCTCATATACCTGCACATAATCATAAATCCTATAATCGTTTCAGCTTTATTACAATCATCGTTTGCACCGAAATCACAACTCACTGGGTGCCTTTACTAAATATGAATCTTGTATAATAATGTAAATACATAGAGCAAGTCACGCGTTTCTTCTCCTTTGTACAAAATTCATTACTGAATTTGTGATGTATAGCTGGAGGTACAATTCCTTTTCCTCCATATTTATATTTTGTGTTATCGTGTATATTCATAGATTACTGTAGTTGCTGTATATATCAGTGTGCAATGTATTGTTCTATATTGTTAGCTGTTTCCATTCTTAATGTGCCTTTTTATGTTGTAAATAGTGACATGATATATAGATTGTAAATGTGACCGTGTTCATTTGAAATAATGCTGATACCATTAGTAACAGCACTGAATTCATTATCTTTACTTTTATCAATACTTTGAAATTATTTAGCTTGACAATAGCGTCTAAATATATGATAGTACACAAAACATGCAAAAGGTCTAATTTTTTAATAGTTGATTTCAGTGGCGTAGCCAGGATTTTGTAAAAGGGGGGCACACAGATGCAGGTCTGTCAACTTCAGGGAACTGCTTGGAGGGAGGTCCGTATTTTTTTCCTTTTCGCCGGTCCTCCAAAAGTCACTCGGGGGGGATATCAGATTTTATGGGTTCAGTTTTCCTCCATAATTCTCTCAAAAGCAAAAATGAATGAATGAATAAATAAATAAATAAATAAATAAATAAATAAATAAATAAATAAATAAATAAATAAATTATCAGTTCTAAAGGGGGTACTATTTTGGGGGTCAAAAGTTGTCATGGGGAAGTCTGCACCCCCTGCCCCCCCCCCCCGGCTACGCTAGTTGTAGATTGCATAAAAGAGCTCATAAGTTGGTTTCCTAGGGAGATGAGCATGAACTCTCTTATTTAAAGCATACCACTAAATGTATAATACTGCCTCCTCAAACTATGTTCAATAATCACTTGTTATTCGAATATATTCAATATTGAGTAAGGTATATTATCAACATTTACGTTCAAATCAAACACCGTTGAGAATATACATGCTCCATCTGCATTTTACCTTTGATATTTAGTTACCTGCGCCTTCTTCCCTATGTAACTTGTTCTTGATTGTACTGATATTACTTTATATATGCATGAAAATTGTACTATTTGAACAAATGTTGAATGTTGCAAAATCAATGGAAGAAAATAAATGTTAATTTGAATTGAATTGAATTGAACCTATAAAATAGGCATTTATTGATTTCTATAACTAGCATTAAAATGTATACATCCGCAGAAAATGAAATATGATATGAAGGAAAAAATGCAATGCAATAAGTTTACATTTACGTGCTGGTTCACATTAAATGTCTTATATCTGCATATCATCTTGTTTATCTCATTTTTTTTTCAATGAAGTCTTTCTATTAACCAGAGACCACAACCTGATTTTACAAGAGAGAGAGAGAGAGAGAGAACATTCAGATGTAGAAGATAGTATGATGATTGTTCATTTTCATGTGTTTATAAATTCATGTTTGATCCATGATTTCTTATGTACTTCACAAATTACTGAAATGATTTTTACAGCAAACTAAAACTAAATTGTAATAATATTGGGTGAAACTAGAAAGGTAATTTTGTCTCACTCGAAATTTGGTAACACTGCCGTAAATGGTCAATTCAAAATGTTAAATGTACCCCAAGGAATCGTCTACTCTTAATCGGAAAGATTCGGAAAGATATAGTTACACTAGCTATATAGGGAACATTCAGGAACACTCGGGGTCACTCGGGATCACCCGGGACCTCTCGAGAACATTTTGATTATCAGATGTCGATATTTGTCAAAATTTCACCCGAACATCAAAATAATAATAATAATAATAATAATAATAATAATAATAATAATAATAATAATAATAATAATAATAATAATAATAATAATAATAATAATAATAATATTGAATATTTATATACCGCTCATATCCACCATGAATGGTGCTCAAGGCTCAAGTTCTATAAGTAAGCTAGCAAAAATGTTGATACTTTATTATTAATAGTAACGATTTCTTTATGGCATAAAAATATAGCGCCATGCGCGTCATGCGTGACGGACCGAAGAGTTTTAAAAAAAGCCACCATTATTATGATCATTATTATAATTATAAGATATAAATATGACAAGCAGGCCACCTCACTCTCCGTATATGGGGTGGCCGTCACCCAAATGCTGGTAATTTCAAAACTCTCGAAGGAAGAGGGGGTGGGGGAGGGGGGCAGGGGGCCTCTCTCATTCCGACTCACACTATAATTCTTTCTATTCCCCCCCCCCCCCCTCTCTCTCTCTCTCTCTTTATATGTGTGGCGTAGTATCTAAAGAGTTGGTCAAATCAACGAGCATTATGTGAAATAAGAGACAATGCGCCATATTCAGTCCGGTTACATACAAAGATTAGTTTAGTGTTATTTAGTTTTATTTTTTTTTTACTTACATGTAATCTGTTCTCAGGTAGGTCTGTTCTATAAGTAATGCTCTGTCTTATGCAAATTATAATTCTGAATATGCTGTAAATTTGCTTATATGTTATGAACATGCAACATGCTCTAAAAAGCCAAGGCCCAAGTATTACAAATTCTAAAATCTCCTAACCTTGCGAGTACCCTTTTCATAACCCTCCTATGAGCTGAGCGCATGGGCCCTTCTTCTCTTATGTCGCACTACCCTTTTATCCACATAAACAAATACTCCCAAGTCAAACAGACTTAACCAGTGATGGTACAAGAAATTGATTATAAAACAATGTAGAAAATTAAAACATCATATAAAAAAGGAAAATCAGAAAAATAAGAAGCTTTGTTATAGGGGTGGGGGGGGGGGTAGACGGTATAGCATGTAGTAAGGGTAGCTACTTTTCTGAACTCAATTCGTCAAAAAATTAGGTTGGCCCCTCGGTGTGTATGACACCCAAAGCTAGAACGACCCCGGAGCCCCTGATAAAGCTTGAATGAATAGCTAAAGTTTTTTCGTGTTTTTTTTTCATCCATTGTGTGTGATTTGGATGGCTTTTGTATTGCTTATTCAATAGAAAATAGTTGAGAGTACTAAGGTCACCAGATTTAGAATATATATTGCTATCATGGCTATATATAGAGCATTTGGTTAGCTAGTATCAGAGCCCAGATAAAAGAGGAAAAATTATCACTCGGGTAGTTCAACCGTGATGGATTGAGTATTGGACACATCTCGAATAGGATATTGAATTATGAATCAGATACGTATACAGAGAAGAGGCAAGGGGAAAGAGAGGGGAAGAGGGAGAGGGGGAGGGGAAAAGGAGAGAAAAAAAGAAGGGAAAGATAATAAGGGAGAAGGGGGGAGAGAGAGGGGAAGGGTGGAGAGAAAGGGGGAAATAGAGAAAGAGAGAGGGGGAGAGGAAGAGGAACAGTGGGAGAGAGCAGAGCGATGGAGAGAACGGAGGCAGAGAAAGAGAGATAGGGAGAGAGATAGGGGAATTGAAAGCTCTCCTCTCTTAGCGGTGAGAGAAAAATAAAGTCAGTGACGAATTAAATTTCTAGTTATTATCATTATTATTATTATTGTTATTATTATTATTGTTGTTGTTGTTGTTGTTGTGAGAAATAAAAACAATAATAGGAAATTATAAACTTTTTTTTTGGGGGGGGCGGGACTGTTATATTACTTTATTTTATGTCGAAGCAATTCTAGACTTCAGTCAGGGGACCCGAAGTTCCAATTCTAACCCAATACTCATGCAACAAACTATGGCACTTTGTCTACAGCTGTCTCTCTCGAACTCTTGCCATGCCGTCTATCCGAAAGTCTATACAGCCATGCGAAGTAGAAAATGTATTACCAAGAAGTTATCACAGAACTCCTTGGTATTACTAGCAGGCGCCTTTAAGTATTGACAGACGTCACTCTACAAATGCCGCCTATTTATGTGGCGTCATGGTTTGAAATAAAAAGGGATTTCCCTTCAATTTTGAGTAATATTGGTCAAAGCGTGTCAGTTGCGGAGAACCACACATACCAAGGATCAATGAAAACTAACGGACCAGAGCTCCATTGTAAACTCAGATCATAACAAAATAAAGGTCAGCAAATGCTACGACACCCAAGTCACACCAACAAGACCTACACCAGATTAACAATGACCTGATGACCAAACAAAAGATTTACATTACTCCAATTGACCAAGATTTGTTGGTTTTCGATCGGTATCAAGTCGGTTTGTTGGTGTGACTGGAATGGTGCGTATGACATGTCCTTGCGGTAAATTACTTCAATATTTTATGGCTAGCAATTTAACCAAGGACAAAAAAAAACAGAGTCATCTAAAAAATGAATAAATGAATAAAATTTGTCAATGTTTACTTCAAATTCACCTCACGTTTCCTACATGCGTTTCATTAAGCCAACGTACAAAAAAAACCAAACAAACAAATATATGGATTTTATCTCTCTAATCACTACAGGGTAATCGTTTTGCTTGAAACTTGGAAATAGTTTATGTACATTTAAATAACTTATCACACAATTCACTTTAAAAGGTATAATTTCAAGTTACTTCAACATTCCCTCGAACCAAATGAATATTCCGGAATGGTTAGGCCTACTCATTGTTTTATTTTCTTTGTTCACTTTACTTTGGGGTGTACTTCTTCTTTTTCAAAAAATTACTTCAGAAGAGGTGGAAGATGAATCAACAATATTCAAATTGATATAAATCAAAGGCCTATTCCTTTTTCGAGCATGTGTAAAAGTAGACAACTCACCAGTAATCTTATTTTGAATAAATGCCTAATAACCTTTAAGTTCACATAAGAGAGAACCCAGTATTTACACGCACTACACGTTCGAATTTGAGTAAATGGACTAATAATTTAGTATAGAATAAACTGAATGGTGGGGGAATGTGGTTGGTTATAGCATTATGTATTTCTTTTAAGGCATATACTTGCAATAATTTTGACAAGAGTTGGACACGACGTAGGCCCCATGCTTTTTCTGACTGGAGTATTTATTTGACCTGGGACCCGTTGCACAAAACTTGCGTTTAATCGCAACTCCTAAAAATCAAACGCAAGTCCTTAATGCGCTCTTCTGATTGGTTGAAAATAAAGTTGCGTTTGAATTTCCTGAGTTGCGTTCAAACGCAAGTTTTATGCAACGGGCCCCATATATATTTGACAAAGTTTTATCATAATCCCCAAATAAGTTTTGATTCCAAAACACACACAAAAAAGGAACAAACTAGGGATAAATGAGGGTAACCTTTGATCACCCCTCAATGCACATGAGGGAAAAAAATATTCAGTTTATCATAAGCACTGTTTCACCGTCCTGGATATTTCACAATAACATTCCTTTTAGACTAAATAACGAGAATCTGTCAACCATGTACCAAAATGAGGAACAGCGAGCTGTAAATTAAATACTTTGTACACTACTCAACGTACCAAGAAGTAAGTTGTATGTTTCTGCACACATTCTTATGAGAGAGCTGCATTAATTGTTCTGCTATATATATTTTCCTATATATTCTTTATGTTACGGTTATCTAATATTTTGGAACAGTTTCTTTGATGATGGAAGATACAGGGAGTACTAAAAGCGACGGGCAAGGAGGAATCATCTTCCACCGAGGGTACCTGACTCAAGGAGAAAACCAGACGGTAGAAGGCGGATTAACGCTTGTATTCCCTGTAAGTACAATAAGAAAAAAATGGTACCAAGATATTGCCAGATCTAACATTCATGTCAGCGTGGAGTACGTTAGTCAGTTTTCTTGGTGTTAGTGCTGACAGCCAAAAAATTATAATTTAATGAAAGAAGTGTAGTTAAGGAGAGATAATAGAAGTGATATTAATGAAATTAAATCGAATCAGATCGATTCAAATCAAATCAAACGAGAATAGTAAAAGTGAAAACGATGATGTAGATGATGGTGGAGATGATGGTGAAGATGATGATGGATGATAAAGATTCATGATAGTGGTGATGATAAGAATGATGATGATGATAAGGAGGAGGAGAAGAAGAATAGGACGATAAGTAGTAGTATTAGTAGCATGAGCAGCATGAGCAGCAGCAGCAGCAGCAGCAGCAGTAGTAGTAGTAGTAGTAGTAGTAGTAGTAGTAGTAGTAGTAGATGTAGTAGTAGTAGTAGTATACTCTAGGAGTAGCAATAATAATAATAGTAAAAGTAATAATAGCAATAGTAGTAGTAGTATAGTAGTAGTAATATACTATAGTAGTAGCAATAATAATAATAGTAAAAGTAATAATAGCAATAGTAGTAGTAATAGTAGTAGTAGTAGTAAGAGTGGCAGTAGAGAAGTAGTAGAAGTAGTAGTAATAGTAGTAGTAGTAGTAGTAGTAGTAGTAGTAGTAGTAGTAGTAGAAGTAGTAGTACATGTAGTAGAAAAAAATTATCAGCATTTGTAGTAGCAATAGATGTCAGAGTAGAAGTAGTTTTAGTTTAGTAGTAGTAGTATTAGTAATAATAATAATAATAATACTAGTAAAAGTAGTAGTGGTTACAGTAGTAGTAGTAGTTACAGTAGTAGTGGTAGCAGTAGTAGTAAAAGTAGTAGTAGTAGTAGTAGTAGTAGTAGCAGTAGTAGTAGTATTAATAGTAGTAGTAGTAGTAGTAGTAGTAGTAGTAGTAGTAGTAGTAGTAATAGTAGCAGTAGCAGTAGTAGTAGTAGTAGAAGTAGTAGTAGTAGTAGTAGTAATAGCAGTAGTAGCAGTAGTAGTAGTAGTAGTAGTAGCAGCAGTAGTAGTAGTAGTAGCAGTAGTAGTAGCAGCAGCAGTAGTAGTAGTAGTAGTAGCAGAAATAGTAGTAGTAGTAGTAGTAGTAGTAGTAGTAGTAGTAGTAGTAGTAGTAGAAGACACGTGTCATAAACCTCGGGAAAAGGGTACGAAAATTGTCATTACTGAGTGAAATCAAAGCAGCCCCCCCCCCCATTTCACAAACGCTCCGCGGCCCCTGGTAGTAGTAGTAGTAGTAGTAGAAGTAGTAGTAGTAGCAGTAGTAGTAGTAGTAGTAGAAGTAGTAGTAGTAGTAGTAGAAGTAGAAGTAGTAATAGAAGTAGTAGTTGTAGTACTAGTATCAGCAGTTGGATCTAGGAGCACGTTTGGTTTTGTTTTTGTTTTGTTTTTTTGCTGCTTTTTATTCAAAGAACCAAATTTGTGTACAATTATTTCTGTTTTATTTTCCATGCCACAGAAAAATGGGAAGCGCTACGCCGTTTTACAAAACACCGGGCCGTTAAAGTTCTGTCTCTGTTTGTTCAAAGACGAGAGAACGTTCCTGAGGAAAGACAGGAAGAATGCTAAAGTCACTGAAATGCACTTCACAGCTAATATTAAAATTCATTCCTTGGAAATGATGATGGGAAGATCTAGGAAACCACAGAATATATTCATCATCGTACATGGCGGAATGCCTCGCTATTTCAAACCAATAAGTGGGTAAGCTAGTCTATCATACAAAATCTTGTGTTTGAAATGTTCTTTCTGTGTATTTACATCCTAAATAATATTTCAGTATATTGATGTACTTTTTGAGTGAAATGACAATCATATATATTAAGTATAATATATTCTTTTATTGCCTACGGTATATGAAAGCAATGTGTTGATAGGCAAGATAAATTGAGGAACTCGGGGGGGGGGGGGTGGGCTTTTCTTTATTATGTAAAAAGCTGCAAGCTAAGGTCCTCCATGACTATGATGAAAGTCGAGGTTTAATTGATTGAAAAGTATAAATAAATAAATTTACCCCCAAAATATGAAGAATACTCAATAGATAATGAAAAATGTGCATCCTGTGCACATAAATCTAAATGAGAGTCTCAGAGAGAGAGAGAGAGAGAGAAACAACGACAGAGACAGCATGTGTGTGTGTGTGTGTGTGTGTGTGTGTGATAATATAAAGGAAACCTTTGCGTTTAGACACGCGGAAATAGCACATTTAAATACTACATCTGGAATTGCGACTTCCTTTTTGACCCCGAGATTATGCACTTTAGATGGTAAATTACGTGAATTTCAGTTTAGATTATTACACAGTATCCTATATTGCAATGATAAACTGTATCAGTTTGGCTATATATCATCTAACTTATGTTCTTTCTGTGGAAAGGAAATTGAGGTATACAACCACTTATTTATGAATTGTCAATTTGTTAAAAAATGGTGGCAAGAAATAGGGGAACAAATGAAATTGATGCACTTAGATACTTTAAAATGGGAGGAGATTTTGGTTCGGTTAGATGGAAAATCAGAAAAGCACATGTATATTAACCACTTAATTATACTCATAAAGTATATGATATACAATACAAAGAAATGGAATTATTTTGAATGTTGGACGGAAGGAGGACATACACGATAATATCATAAACAGTTTTAAGGAAATTATATTCATTATTACAATTGCCCTATATACTTTGAATTTGCACCTATCAGGTTTTAATCTATACCTTGTTCAGTTAAATTGTACTATTGTTGTTTATTTATGGATGGCACGTTCTGGAAATATATAATTTGTATTGTGTTTATTGCCATGTTTAATTATATTGTGTAATTAATGCTTAATTTATAATTATTCGTTTTGAAAAACTGAATCAAGGAATAAAAAAAATTATGAAAAGAAAAAAAAAGATAGAGATAGATAGAGAGAGAGAGAGAGAGAGGTTAGGAAATGAATTTAAACATTTTGATATAAGAATTATACCCCCCCCCAAAAAAAAAAAAAATATTATATATAATATTATAATAATATACACTGCAAAAACTAGGGTGTTAATTCAACACAATGTCGGTATCAATATTGGGCTACACCAGATAAGTGTTGAAACAACACCAGTTTGATTCGAAAATGGTGTTGTTGTTGTTTTTTTTAAAACTTATCTGGTGTAGCCCAATATAGATACCGAGATGGTGTTGAATTAACTTCCTGGTTTTTGCAGGGTACGTTATTTAGTAATCCATTGTAAAATCTATTCTATCAAGGATTTCAAGTGAAATAACATTTATGAGCTGCTCTGCGCGATTTATATACTTATGCATCCTTCCTTACAAAAAAAGTCTGCCTACTATGGCAGTAGTATTTGTTGCATACTGTGAATTCTTAATAATCATTTTAAAAGATCCTCTAAAATTATCATGCTGTTTGATTAGGAGAGAGTAAATTCGGGAGAAAATGTTACTCAATCTTATCATAAAAGATAGATACCGATTTATAGTGAAAATTGATAAGAAACGGGGAATTGGTACTGTTGAATATTAAAGTTCCGAATATTCTTGAATGACTCTTCCGAGTTACTGCACTTCAATGTCAATTTCAATTTCAAATTAACATTTATTTTCTTCTACTGATTTTGACAACATTCAACATCTGTTGAAATATTACAATTTACATGTATATAAAGTAGTATGAGTATAATCAATAACTTGCAATACAAGGAAGAAGGCGGGATCCCAATAAGCAGACGCTTGTACCAGGGACGCCTGAATACACAAATGGTTATTGAGCCAAACCACAAAATGTGGTCAATGTTGTCTCGAAAGGGTTAAACAAGTTAGTCACAAGTACACTCCATGTCATTGCTAGAGCTTCTTTATTAAACATTAAAAACCACACCCTTTGAATTTTGTAAATTTGATATCTCCTGTTCAAGGCAGTCCATTTTTTAGCTTTGTTGTTATTTTGTTCCGTTTGTTTTGGATATTCTAAAAGATATAAACAGCTGATTTGCAGTTTTTGTGCTGTTTAGATACATGGTGTTACAGTATCTTTTATTGTTCCATTCGGGGTTTTTTTCCTTGAAAAAGGGCCGGCCCATTTGTGGTCAGGGGCCAATTGGTAAGATAGTGAGGTGCTTGCCTAGTACCTCCTTGGGTGGTCCAAATCTAGGGCCAGTTCCCCTCTCAATTATCGACCTATACTGAATGCCTCTTAAAAAAACAATTAAAACGCAAATTTACTTTTTGTCACGTTGGACTACTTTATGAAGACTTGGATGTCAAACAAGATGAACTCAATCAAAGTAAAGTAAAACATAATATTTTTACCCCGAATAAGTTTGTAAATCCAATTTCAATAATAAAAAATATTTCTTCTTTTTATATAGCTCCCAAAGGTTTTCCCGATCAAATTCGTAAGTTTTTATTTCAATCAAATACAATTTGTGAGCATTCCAATTCCATTAACCATTTTGTGCTTTAGAATTAGTTGACCTATTTTTCATAACAGTTGACATCATCGATAAATCCTTTGTCTTTAATTGTGATGTGTTATTTCGTAAACATTTGTATCATGCATACACTTAACACTAAACTCATTTTTTGTTGATTACTACCTATAAGATTTTGCTTTGTTTCCTTTAAAAAAAATATCTTAGACTTTCAAGAGTCACTGATTCATTGTGACGTACTTGCTATTAGTCTATCATTTAGATTTGCACTTTAGTTAGAATATGATCAAGGACTTTATTTTACTGTAGAGTCTTCTGCGTGTGTGTGTGCGTGTGAGGTTTACATACTAAAATTATACCCCCAAATCAACTTTATTGTTATTGCTATTTAAGCATGATGCTGATTTCAGGCGATATCAAGAAAATGTCTGGAAGTTATATGGAACATGAGAGCACTTCCACACTAATCCTTTTCATTGATCAATGCTATTATGATATTCCTCTACATTAGAACAAAAGTAATGAGGTAGCTCACAAATCGTTTTCACCTGTACGAGGAATTAATCTCCTCCTTTAAGCGTCTACGAAAGTTCATAAGGAAAGCGAAAAAAAAAAAATTGTTTCTCAATATAAAATAAGCCCCCCCCCCCCCCCCCGAAATGCAATTTTCAGGAAACATGGGGAAGGGGAATTAAAGTACATGTATTGTGTCCCTCGAAGATTCCCATTTAGTCTAAAGTCAATTGGGCTCCGTACATATGTTATCATGACAGTAAAGTCTTAACGCAGCCATTATCATGATATTATAGCTGGTCCACAGTCCTAAATTCATTTGTAGCAACAATCAAAGTTTTCACTTCATCCATAATAAATACATATAACCCGTTTAATAGTCTAATTCCCTTGGTCCATGTTTGGGTCTAATTGCAAATTGGTCTCATACCTGTTTATTCTTCTACATGCTTAGTCTGTATAGTCCACAATTCGATAACTTTAATTTTATCATTCATACATCTGTAAAGTACTATCTAACGAGAGTCACCTTAAGTCCTTAACGGAATCAATGATGATGATGACAGGATTCAAATCACATCTTGATACAAATGTTTGATGCAAATGATTCTGAGCACTTTGCACATAAAAATGTAGTCATTATGTGTCATTGTAGTCAATGATGTACATGTAGTCAATGGTGTTTACGTAGTCATTGGTGTTAATGTAGTTATTGGTGTTAATATGGTTATTGGTACATTAATGTCGTCAGTAGTGCTAATGTAATCATTGGTGTTAATGTAATTCATATAATGATATAAACATCTTCGCGTTTAGTTGAAATCATTCCTATACCGGTGGGTTTTCAAGGGGCACGAGAACGATTCGCGAAGGATGCAAATGTCGAAAAAATGGCAAAGTCCAACATTCGTATTTTAGGCTCCAAGGCCCGAATTCACAAAGGAGGTTTAAACCATGGGTAAGATTTAAACCTCCGTAATTAAGCGTACTAAAATAAGCGTAAATAAGCGCACATTACCCATGTGCGCCCTCAAAGAAAATATATGATTGGATCGGATTCACTGCGCATGTACGCTTAAAAACCCCAGGAGGGGGTTTAAACCATGGTTTAAACCAAACCTCCTTTGTGAATTCGGGCCCAAAAGTTCGCTTAACATGCGCGGGGGTTCGGAATTTGTTCGCAATTTGTTGGGGATTGTTCGCGGGAGTCGTTTTGAGTTCCGCGGTAATTTCAAAAATGTTAAGATGGGTTTTCACGGGGCACGGATTCACGAAGGATGCGAATGTCGAAAAAATGGCAAATACATAATCCTGACAATATCATGAGTACATATGAGAAAGCAATTCAATATTCACAATTTATTAACTTATTATTGAAATGATCATTTGACACCAAATTGCACCAAAATAACGTTACAATACTCAAAATTGCACTATAAAACTTATGCCTGAATTGAAGAAGTCACTTTTAAGTTATGAATTTTGTAACCCCCCCCCCCCAAAAAAAAGGGCATTTGGGGCAGCAAAGCTTGGTTTAGGAGCACTTTGGTGGGGTTTTTTTTGGGGGGGCGCGATGCACTCCTTGTGATGGGAGATTTTGTCAGTTTTCATATTTTTGTAATGTCCGCCAGACAAAAGATGCCCCCTATCCATTGTCGAGTCCGACGTTCCGACGACGCCTCTGCCTCTTCCTTCTGACAAAATTTGGTCCATGGGTCTTAAGAGAAGGCTGAGTTCTGGGAAAGGTGAAAAAATAATTTGTGAGCTTTCTCATTCTTTTCATGTCAGTTTGGAAGATTATCATAATAGAAATGTTCCCTGAAAAGGACTGCTCTTCAAATGCCCTCATATTCGAAATATGACAAGAAATAGCTAAAGTGTTCGGGCTGGACATTCATGCAACATGTGTGTGCAGTCCCATATACCCATTTTTGTGTGCACTGCTTGCGCTTTTCCGGGAGATTGGGTCAATTTACTTATCATTTTGAAGATTTCAAAACCTCATAGTATACACCAATTCTTATGTAGACATGATCAACATTTCCCAGTTGCATTGAGACAGGTTCTTTCACAATGTAATCGCATGACCAGAACTCAACTTTAACTTTTAACTTTAACTTGTAAAAATTACCCCAAATTTTAGGGGCCTATTGACAACTCATCCCGACGGAAAAACTTTGTCAGGTTTTTGTATTTGGGTAATGTATAGTCATACAACTTCCTTTTTACGTATGGCGCATATGTTAGATGGGTCGAAATCGACTTGAGGCACTTTGGGAGACACTGGGGCCAAACCCGGCGGCTTCCTTCAGGCTGACAAGCTTATTGTGAATAATATGGATGGACTACTTAACTTTAAGGGGTCAAATCTCTTAAGTAATGGGGTGACTATTTCAGGACAGCCTCCCAGACTATCATGAGGACAGTCTTAGTGCACAGAAGAGTGTTGTACTTGAGGCGCTATGTAAATGTGTAATGTATATCATAATCATTATCTTATTAAACCTATCATATGGTTAATTTATAATCATACTACAATCCATTATACAGGATTATACTGATGGTACTGACAGAACTAACGATTATAACAGTACTAGTAATATAAGAACGATCAAAATACAAAGTATATTAGAACGTGAAATAGATCATAATCATGTTTATATTGATTATACATGTTTATCATGATATAATACTGAAAGTAAATAATTTGAAAGATCTCAGAATGTCCCGTAAAGAAAAAAATGTAACGAATTCTTGATCAGTAATGCTTTGAGGATTAGATGCTCTACCTTATATCATTTGAGAAATGTGATAGGAGACAATATTAATTTGGTCGAGTTGGAGCTTTAAAGTACATGACGAAGTACGCAATCTAAGAACTGAAAAATGCAATATTCCCGTCTTACGTGTATTTTATTGATTTCTTTGTCAGTACTGAGATGCTGGAATGGGTGACAGGTTTCCAGAAGGTAGCTAATGCCATTGCTCGTCGACCATCATTGACACCCGGCCATAGATCAAGCTCAGAAGATGATTCGCAGGTTACTAGCAGACCAAATAAACCGGTAAATTATGCCAATATTTTCAATTTAATTAGGGTTGTCATGTTATAAGCAACACGTTTTATGAGGCTAGACGTCATGAATGAATCATTATCTTGTATTCTTATTTGTAACATGTATCATATATATATATATATATATATATATATATATATATATATATATATATATATATTATATATATATATATATATATATATATATATATGCAGCAATGCAAAAACCCACATGAGAGTCTACCCGGGGTTTAGGGCCCCTGGGTAGACCAACCCCGGGTCGATTAGGGAACTTTAACATGTGACGTATGTTTCTGGCCATTTAGTCAACCCAGGGTATATAACACTTCCAACTATTTATATCACAGGTGTCCCAGATGTTTTAATTTGTTGTCAACCCAGAGTAGTATTTGTGGCCATTTAGTCCACCCAGGGTAGATAAGAATCATAACTGCCTATATCACAGTCATCCTAGACAATTTAGTTTATTGTCCACCCAGAGTTGTCTTTGTGTCCATTAAGTCAACCCAGGGTAGATAACAATTCCTACCCTGCCTACTGTCTATATTACAGGCATCCTAGACGTTTTAGTTTGTCAACCCAGAATAGTTTTTGTGGATATTTAGTCAAACCCAGGGTAGATAGCAATTCCAACTGTTTATATCAAACGTGTCTCAGATGTTTTAATTTGTTGTCAACCCAGACTCGTATTTGTGGATGCCTGTGATATAGAAAGTAGGAATTGTTATCTACCCTGGGTTGACTTAATGGACGCAAAGACAACTCTGGGTTGACAATAAATTAAAGTGTCTAGGATGATTGTGATATAGGCAGTTGGTATTCTCATCTACCCCGGGTGGACCAAATGGCCACAAATACTACTGTGGGTTGACAATAAATTAAAACATCTGGAACACATGTGATATAAATAGTTGGAAGGGTTATCTACCCTGGGTTGACTAAATGACCAGAAACATAGTAAAATGTTTAAGTTCCCTAACCTACCCCGGGTAGACTCTCATGTGGGTATTTCCATTGCTGCATATATATATATATATATATATATATACATACTGTATGTGTGTGTGACTTCGTCTACAATCGTGTGACATGCCATAATGTGATTATGCACTATTTTTATATTAAATTTTTTATTGTTTTTATTATCATTATTATTATTACTATTATTATTGTCGTTATTATCATTATTATCATGTTCCTAGAAGCGCCCTGATCAGGACAGTGGTATTGATATCACATCCAACACACCCCGAGGTTCTGCCTTGTCAACCGAGCCATCTGAGAAAGGAGAAGAGGATAAAACCCCACAGGAGGACTCACCCGTCAATATCCTACCCGAGGTCATCGAGATGGACATCCCTGAAGAAGATTGCGTTGATGGTGCAAGTAATGGAGTAGGCGATGTCAGTGGTGACGATGGTCCTTGTCGTCGATCACGGATGGTGCTTAACCACGGTACGAATGACCTTCTCTGAACAAAACAATGATCGATCAATTCCAACCAAATAGTTTCAACTTGGTCAAAATTAACAGATATTTCGATTAATTCGTGCAAATCAATTACTGGTTATTTTGGTCAAGATTATGGTTCTCAAAAATATGTCCAACCACTAATCCAAACGACATATTCGAACGTAATAATAATGGTTTTATTCTCTTCTTTACCGGACAGTTAGTACCACATTTACCAAATTCGCATAAAACGGAATGATGTGTTGGCAATGGGCAGAGGGAGGTTAAATTGTCGAATATACTTTCAAGTTAGAAAATATAGTTATATAATCCTTGATAAATTTGTAAATTTTGATAGTTCATTTGTTATTTGGTCCAATTCATCAAAATATATTATAATTGATACGTTCCTTCCAGTGGTGATGTATATAGGGACCGCATCATTTCAAAACTTATATTTAGGTACAATATGCAAAGAGGGTCTCTGAGTCTAAGTGTTAGATTTTGAAAAATAATACACCGAATGTAATAATAATAATATGTATAATAATAATGATAATAATATAATAATAATAATATAATAATAATAATAATAATAATATAATAATAATGTTGTTTACCCAGGCAAGCCTCATCAGCATCAATGCTGTTCTTCCTGAGGGCCCTGCAATTATTATTTACCCAAGAATTGCCAGGTACCCATTTACACCTGGGTCGAGAGGGATAAATGTGGGTAAATTATTCTGTCCTAGGATGTAAGCACCCAGTGAGGATCGAACCCAGGACCTTTCGTATGAGAGTCAAGAACCTTTACCAATATACCACAGTGTTCCCACTGGACTTATTACATTGAGTCCAACTGATTTATAATTTCTACGCTCTAAACAATACTGGACAGAAATTTGGCCTACATTGGAGGTAACTATGTGTTAGACAAATTATTACCAAATTTTATGCCAAACTCACATAATAATGTACCCATTTTGCAGTAACATTTTTCTTTTTTAATTTGAAAAAGTATTAAACGAGTTGGGCATTAAATTATCCAAAATTTGTAGGACACATAATTACCCTAGCGTTAGGCAATCGATTTTTTTTTTACCAAATATTTTCTTTACGATGTAGTACTATTCTTGATATCTATGTTAAAACAGATCGCTACGAAGAGCAGTTTGTTGATATAAAACCAAGTATTTTCCCGAAGTCAACCGTCCAGAAGTCCAAGTCAATATTTCAACCCATCGAAGAAGAGCATGATAAGCCCAAACCAGAACCCAAACCGCGAACGCTGAAAACCGTGGAAGAAATCCGAAAGAACATCGTCACCATGAGGTTATCCACTTGGCCAAACCGACCCGGGAGTGGAGAAAACGATCCGGCGAAAGATCCGAACTATCAAAAGTTGGTCGTCAAAATGGAAAGGCAACCCAGTGAACCGGAAGGAGTCAATATCGAGTTAGAAACCGCCCCTAAAGTCCCACCGAAAAAGAATAATTCTGTTGCTAAATGGAAAACGATGGACATGGTCAAAAGTAATTTATTACCCAATTCCTTTGAAAACTTTGCAACTAGTGAAAAAGGAATCACATGGAAGTAATTCATTTAACAAACGGTTATAAAAACAGTTAATTTTGGAGGAGAAATCTTAATTTTTTTCAGTCGACATCGACTAATTAGAAAAAAAAACTTTATTGCACCAGTAATTTTAGTATGTAAGGAAGCCCGTTATCTATCTATCTCAGATAGGTGCAATAATAATCTTGGAATTAAAATCTTGAAGCAAAAAATAAACGGAAAACTATAGTACATGAATGAATATCACAGCTGCAATTAGATGTAGCTCGTTTTAAAGTCAATCTTTCAAACCATCATTTCAAGGTATTTTAGGATAAAGGTATACGTTCAAAATGAATTCATATCTTACATTCAGTATATTAAACACGATAAAAAATACTTTCGAAAAATAAACTCAAGGGCAATTTCAAAAGCCTATTGTACTGCCCATAGAAATCAGGTTCGGATTACGTAATACGCCATTGTAATGTTCGCACATTTCTAAAGGTGATAGACAGGGCTATTGAAATTGCCTTCAGTTGATTTTTCGAAAATAGTTTTTATCGTGTTATTAATTTGTCGCATGCGATTAGCTCAAATAGGAAGACGTCCAATAATGTTGAACAAAGCAAGATTTTGTCCTTTCATTTATATCTGCCTGGTCAGACCTAGAGAAACAGCTAGGGGACAAGAAGAAGCCCATCGGTACTCATTCTCGTAAAAGTCTGCACGACAAGATTAAGAAACGATCTCGACCCAAACGAGAATCTGGGCTCGTAGATGAGGACGACGACGACGAGGAAGTTGAAGACGATGAAGGATCAACTCCCTCGAACGAGGATCCCGAGGTCGAACCACCGTACGATCGACTGACTAAATACCAAAGGGATAATACTCGGACAGATGAGACCAGCATCGATGAGGAGGAACACGAGGAGGTGATCGAGGAGGAGATCAAGGAAGATAAACGATCTTCAGGTGAATCTCTCGGTGATAACGATAGGGAGAGACTCTACACTGGTTCGAGCCAAATCAGAAGAAGACCTCTCCCTCAGCCCAACCAAGAGATGGATTGGAAAGATGTCGGGTAAGTTTGGGAAAATCTCCTTATTGAAGCAATTTCCAAACATTTCTGAACATATATCTTTATAAACCATGCATATTGAAAAGGGCAATTTTCGAATTGTGATTAGGTCAATTTACAACCCAATTTTTAATCATCATGATATATCCTTTCATATGAATATTCCAAAATTTATCATGCCGCTGTCTGTTTTGATTTGTTTTTGTTTTAATCTCTATCACATAGGAACTTGGTGTATGAACAATCTTGCCGATCTTGTAATGTCAGTGTGGCCAAAAGCGACATCAAGAACGCTTTGGTTCTTGTCAAAGTCCAAGACGAAGTAGTGTAAGTATACATGTATAATCTTTTAATGCAGAGAAGTGGAAATCCACTCTTTCAAGAATCTTATTAGGAATAACTTAATTTTGGAGTTGAATTCACCCCAAAGTACAGTGCAAATCCAATTCAAATAATAGTGTAATATCCACTTCAAATTTTATTGTAGTCCACTTCAAAGTGGTGTTTGAATTTACTCTTTTGAGAGTGGATTCGACTAATTTGAGCGTGAATTTCCACTCCAAAACGAACTGATCCCTAAAATGACGGGGTCCGCTCGCTATTCATAGAAAACCGCTATTCATTTAACACGCGTTATGAATAGCGGTCCTTATGAATAGTTATGAATAGTGGTCCTTAGAATGAAAGTCCTTACGAATAGCACGGTAATTTGTCTATGGTTTGCTTGCTATTTAGAAGGAATTCAATTCATACAAAACCGCTATTCATTTAGTCACGGGTTATGGATAGCGGTCCTTATGAATAAGTGGTCCTTATGAATAGCGGTCCTCATGACTAGCGAGGTTACCCCAAAATGACTACTCAAAGAGTGGATTTCAACTCTTGTACATTTAACGAGTAAGAGAACACCAATGATTATTTCAATTCAATTCAATTCAGTTTAAAGACATTTATTTCCAACTTTTCAATATACAAAGTAATAAAGAGCAAAAATAATGTACATGGATCTTTAACAAAAAAATATGACAAAATATACATTAATATGGTACATACAGAGTTGGAGGACACACCTCTAAAAGCAAAAGCTTGGAGGGAGGGTGCCCTTAGTACTTAATACATTATTAATAATAAATATATAAAAAGAAAATAACTGCGAAAAAAAAAGAAAGAGACCGCTGAGCTTGATTGGAGGGAAAAAAGAGGAGGAGAAAAAGAGGGGGAAAGAGGAGAAAGAGGGGGGGGGGGGGAGAATGGAGATGCAACATGAAAGGAGTACGGAAAAGAGAAATATTCACGAAGAGGCAGAGAGAAGAAAAGGAGAGAATAACTACAATGGAGGATGGGAAAGTGTCTTAAACCATATTATTTGTAAGATGAAGTTATTTTTTTTTTCATCCTTCTTGAGAAGCTAACGAGAGATGCGGAGTATTTTATTGTGTCAGGGATAACGTTCCACAGCTTGGGTCCTGAGTATCGGATATTGTGTTGGAATAATAAGATAATCATAAGATTTGAATCATTTAATTCGTCTTTAAAAACAGCAAAACAAGCACTAGCAATCAGTTCATTCATATGTTGAAGAAATAAGATCAAGTCTATAGCAGTTGAGAGGGACTTAAAAGGAAACGTTTGTAAGTGGAAGTCGAACCTGGGTGTCTCTGCTCTTTGGAAATATTGTTAATATCTTACATTTACAGCAACTGTACTTACACTTATTTGAAGTGCATACTTCAAAATCAAATATACACAATCTATTCACACTATTTTGTACCTCACTTTTGATCAAAGCTATAAAACAAAGAAAGAATAGAGCAGGAAAAGGGAATAAAAGGAGGAATTACCACCACTGGTAAGGAATTCGGTTTAGACCACGTGACATTAATTTGATTTAATAGAATAAGCATTGGTTATCTGTGGTTATCATTTACAATGACCATACATGCTTATGTCAGTTTTTTATGAATGAAGAACCCTTAAAAAAAAATGGTTTCAATGCACTGTGCAATATCAACTTACCTCCATTGCAAGAGAATAATGTTAAAAGTACAACAATATATTTACACTTTCGACAGGTCAGATTTTAACATTCATTTGAAGGTTTATTATGTTTAGAAGTTTAGGCAGATTTTTGTACCGTGGAATCGGCTATTAGTCTAGCATGAAGCAAGGTTTATTGTATTTAAAGATAAAGCTGAGTTCTGGTCATGAGATTATATTGTGAAAGAAACTGACTGGAAGCAATTTGGAAATATTGATTGTGTAGTACGTAAGCAGTGAGGTTTTTGAATCGTCAAAATTAGAAGAATTAACTTAATCTTGCTGACAGTCACACGCACTGTATACAGACTACACTCATGTGGCATTCAAATTTGGTCCCAACTTTTCAGCTGTTTCTCGTCATATTTCGAAAATGAAGACGTTTAAAGAGCAATCCTTTTGTAAGGGACATTTCTTGCATGATACTCTTCCAAACTGACGTAGTAAACATAATGATAAAGCCCACAAAATGTTTTTCAAATTTGCCAGAACTCAATCTTCTTTATAAAATTTTCTTTGGCATAGTATCGCTGGCTGGAAGAAAGCGGTATCAGACAAACTCCATGGTAAGCTCCATGTTGGTGACGTCATCTTGCAGGTCAATGACATCATCGTTGAGGAGAACGGTCCTGACTTCGTTAACGCGCTCATCAGTTCATCGGCTAAAAATGAGGTGTGTTAGTACATTCCTAATTAATGGAAAAACGAAGTATCAATGCAATTAACAATAGCAATCGCTTTAAAAGTCCTCGTAATTCTTAATCAATTACATGCGCTGTTCACTTTTGAGTAAAAATACCCCCAAGAAGTGCTGATAACCTCTTCTTTTCTTTTTTTTTTTTCTTTTTTTTTTTCTTCTTTTTTTTTTTTTTTTTTTTTGATTTAGCAGAATTTTTCGCTGCTCCCTAGCATAAGTCCATTCTTAACGCTGGTCACACTGGTACCATTATTCTTTGACATTGAAATAGATCCCATTTGTGATAAGACGATTGCCCTATGCCTCTATAAAGGAACTGAATAAGACAGCCGATCAGACCTCCTGGGGACTCGAGACAAACAAAAATGAGGTATGATTTCATATTGTTTTCAAGATATATTTCAATATATATTTCAATATAATTGTAATAATTTTATTCTCAAATGATATGATGAACTGTTCGCGTATAATAAATTTGAATTACGATGACTGCGATACAAATGGTACGATGGGGGTGTGTGTCCGGACAGTTAACAAAAATTAACATGTCAATTGTGCTGTCGGATTTTACGAAAAATATGGATCACGTAACACTAAACCCAGTGAATATTTGCAAGTCATAATTCTGTCAAACGTTAACGATCTTGTCAAAGACTCATGATAATTTGCATTAAAATTTGTTCGATTTACTGTCCGGACACACGACGTGTGGTATACCTAAATTAATCACCGCCGTGTAGTAGTATCGATAGTTTGCAAAGGTTTAAAGAAGGCTAAAAAAATGATGGACTTAAATTTTCTTCTTTTTAGAAGTACAGATGAAAGAAGCATAGAGCATAATGTTACTTGTATATAATATATGAATATGAATTTGAGACTACAAGTTCCTGGATGTTCTCATTGTGCTAAAAAAGTAACAATGGACTATACTTTGAGTTCACTCTTTGCTATTATCTCATTTCCATTTATCATTACTTTATCTCAAGACTGATAAACATCACTTTACAATTTTCTGCGATTTAGTTGTTATTGTTTTTCCATTGTTTTGTTATTGTTTTTGTTGCTGTTGCTGCTATACTGTGTTCATACTGATATTGTTTTCGCTGCTTCCATTTCAGATCAAGAGTGTAAGCGGACCGGCCCTGGATGGTGGTATCACGCCAAAGACATCGGGTGTGCTGAGCAACAAACAGTGCGAATGGGTCGTGACAGAGCTCGCACATCAGCGAATTCCATTAATGAGGTGCCCACAAGACGAGGTACGTTTTATTGTGTCAGTTCAGAATATAGTATTATGGTCTCGTTCACCTAGGGTGTCCACGTCAGTATTAGTACTGCTCTTCCTGCTGGTCCTGCAATTATTATTACCGTATGTTGCCAGGGACGTATTTAATATACCTGAGTGGCTGAGTCGAGAAGGACATATGGGGGCAAAACACTTTATTCAAGGATGTAAGCACAGTCCAAGATCGAACCAGGGACCTCTCGTATGAGAGTCATGAGCCTTCGCCAATAGACCACAGTATTCCCACAAAACGCTTTTCAAATTAGAAAGAAAAGAATAGGATATATTTTTGTGTTCTCTAAACTAGAATGTATTGATTATTCTGTGTTTACATGGGAAGACGTGGGATTTGAATCCATTGAATAGTGTATGTGGTATTAAAAGATTGGGGACTTGCCAGGATATCATAAAAAGATGCGTTTCATATTATAAAGAATGAATGAATCAAGTATGAATTTCACGGTTAACCTAGCAAAAAAAAAACAAAAAAAAAAATGAAAAAAATAAGAGACTCCACTCGATCTGCTTCTATTTTAAGAACTTTGATAAGAATATTATATATTTTCATTGTAAATACAAAAATCAATCTGTACTGCCTGAAAGACCACTTTGATACATTTTTGGGGCATATGGCAGCCTTAAAATGACAAGTTTTGTCACCTAAAACATTTTAAAATGACTACAATAGGGATGCATTCTTTTTGTGCGTTAGGGAGTCTGTTCACAGTCGCCTTTAATCTTAACTCCGGTTTAACTTAAACTCCAGTCTAAGTTAAACCAAGGATGTACTAAGCAAGCTGGCCTAGTACATCCTTGATTAAACAAGAGTTTAATTGAAACCGACTTAAACCACAAGTTCAGTCTAAATTTAGGTACAAAGTTAAGCCACACTAGACTGGAGCTTAACTTAAACTAGAGTTCAGAATGTGATTTTCTAAAACTCCGGTTTAAATGGCAGGTTTAGACTGGGTTTAAACCTCACTTAGACCGTGGTTTAATTTAAACCGGAGTTCAGAATACGAACCAGTATTGTTAACACAATTATTGTCTATTCTGCTTCTTCCTTCCAGGTGAAACAAAGGCTGGAAGACCTGTGCAGTGATAACAACCTAGTACTGATCATCCAGCCACGTGACTTCATCGTAGAGCTACGAGAAGCACTGAGACGAACCAAGCATCCATCTGAATATGCGTGAAAACAGGTCTGATTCTTTGGCGCTGGCGCTACAGCAAAGCTCTTGGAGCAGCACTCAAACGGCTTATCGCATCTATTACCAATGTCTGCGACTACAATAACGGAGTTTCTATAGACCTTGTTACGACGATATATTTGATGAAAAGAAGAAAGACGACCTTCGTTGATCATGTCTGGAGATGACTGAGGAAAATTGAAACCGTATTTCATATTAATATGTTTCACTCTGTTTGAATGTTCGGATTAGAATCGTTAGAGAAAGATGATCAACGTAATTATTAGCGTTAGATATAAGTAAGAAACAGCAGGACTTACAGAATGACTTACTCTAAAGAACTAATGCTAGATATCGATGATAACTTTGTACAAATGCATATTCAACAGACATTCTCGTAGCTACACAAAGAACGATAATATTGTAAATAATATTATGAAAGATACGGCCGATGTTATTGTTTTTTGTCAATGTTACATGCGTTTATTCATGCTTTGAATGCTGATAGATTGATAATTCTGTCTAATTCTCAAGTTTGCATCCTAAACCTTATTCTTTTTATAAAAGCATCACTTGAGTAAATCAAAATTACATTTTCTCATCTAGCATACATGTTGGCATAAAGTGCGTCTATTGTAAAGGATTCAAGACATAATGGATGAATAATGTTCAGTGGCTTCTTAATTTCTTCTTAATCAATGTGATTGTAGATTATATTTTTTAAGCATTCATGTTGATATAGAAGTAGCATCTTCTCCTGGAGATATATGTGCAAAAGGTATTTTGCATTATTCCTTCAATGCTTTATAGTTTCTAACCACTGTATAATGTATGGAATAAACATCTCGTACAACCCTTCACATAATTATGATAGTTACATAGATGATTTAAACCTTGGATCAAAGGAACACTTCTCTACAAGTTTTTCTAATCCCGTCTTGGTTTGAAATACAAGATACCATTGTCCTTAAAATGTGTCATCTTTATACTGGTACGAGAATATTGTATCGTTTGAATCACTGAATAAAGTCTGTAGGCATGACAGAGAGATGATTATCTTCTACTTGCAAAAGCCGTTATGCGTATAGCATTCATATACCAGTATAAAATAAAGTTGCGTAAAATTTACCCCATATTAGGTAAAAAGGGAACCTGTATGCTTGTCGGGTAAACTTTTACTTAATATTTGGTCAATTTTACCCAGTTTTGGTTACATTTTACTAAATATTAAGGTGAATTTTAAGCAACCAACAAAAAAGGATATATATTATCAACACAGTTGTCATATGAAGGAGTGTTTTTGCGAATTATATAACTCCAAAACTTTAAAATAGACTGCTATCATTTATGAGAAGAGGATTGCGTTGAATGATTCAGATGACTAATGATATTTTGTAATTTATGGTAGTGGGTTCATATTTTGATGCACTCGTTTTAAATCTTTCTGTAGAGTAAAGGAACGTCTTTATTAAGCACGTTAAGCCATTACATTCAATTGTTCATTACATGTTAATATTTCGACATAAATTTCCAAAATTATGATACGCAAGTTATACTTAAATAATGGTCAATACTGATTTCGATACTTATCTTCAGGCTAAATTGAGAACCTCGGCAGTTACATTTGTAGGTTGTTACGAAATTGAAAGCATTTTCGAAATATTGATGCCATTTTTTTATGAGATATATGGCTGTAAGTGAAGTTGCTTTGAAGTATAGGATATTCCTCTATCTGAGAGAACTTTAATGGATATCAGAAAAAAAATAGATTCTCAATGTTACCTTGCAACGTTAATTTCTTCCATGCCACCAATATTTTGAAAAGTTATCATAAATTTTCTTTAAAGAGTTAAATTTTGACCTAGAATGCTTTGTTTCTTTGTTGAGTTTGAAATAAGATATCCTCCATGGGAATAAACTTTATCATGAGGAGACCAGGGCTCGGTTTCATAAAACTTGTTATCATTAACACGTTGGAGTAACTGTTATAAGCTACTGAAATCCTGGCTTCTGATTTGCTGAGAGCATTAATGTGTTATAGACATTTGGCAGTTCTTATTGTTTTATGAAACGGGGTTGTTTCAGGAAAAATGCATAGCTGTTCTTACTCCAAACACATCGTTCGACACTCATGTTCTTGGGCAGGATTTGCCGCTTACGGCAGGGAAGGGGTTAATTTTGCTCAAATAAAAGTTTTTCATTGGCTAGGGGGAATCACATGACCACATGTAAGTTTCTTACCGCCCTCCTTGGGAGCGCCACACCAGATGATCTCGAAGAAAGAGCCGTATATATGATATAACAAATTATATGGGGTATGGTCTATATGTTTATATATATATATATATATATATATATATATATATATATATATATATGTGTGTGTGTGTGTGTGTGTGTGTGTGTGTGTGTGTGGGTGTGTGTGTGTGTGTGTGTCAAAAATAATATTCATACTATTGTTTACATTTTAATGATAGCAATTATGTATGTATGAATTCAAAAATATAGAGGTATTCTTAAAGGTAACAGATAGTTTTGGGAAGCCCTCAAAAACTTTTCGTGAGATTTCTTTGATTTTACTTAATGAATAGCAGGGTACTAACATAACTAAGATGCTGTGAAGTTTTCTCCTCCTCAAGTGAAATATTTACTGAATGAGAGGTGAAAAGTAATAAAAATCCCTGGCCCAAAAAAGAGGGGATGTAAATTCAAACAACGGCCACACACACTGCTCACATTAGGATTGCTGTGTGTACAGAATACGCTACACATAGCGCTGGGTTAATTGTGCGGGGAACCTTCGGGTGGATATGGTCTTAGCATGAGGCAGTGAAAAGCCGTTACCAAGCGTTTCTTACAGATATTTACACTAAATTTGTTCGAAATCGTGAATGGAATGGTAAATAATCTCGCACATGTGTCTTATGATAAAAGGAGAGTAGTATGTGACTATGTTTCATAAGTTTCTTGCCAGTATGATTTTTGCTACCGAGACTGTCTATGAGCTTTAAGAAAACGATACAATATGTTTTTTTTTTTTTTTTTCGTCTTAGTTGTTCCTTTTATTATTTTATGCCATTTTCCCGTCCGGTTCCCTATTTTCTGATTCTTTACGAATGTCTGTAGAATGTGACACTGTCGTTACCAATCAATATCATTTACATCTCATGTTAACTATAAAAAAATTATGATACTAGATCCTGGATGGAGTAAGGCCTGAAGCAAATGTCGCCAGGGCATGTGTCCGATCATATGCTATTCCGAAATAGGAAAATGGGAAATAGAACTGCATAGTACAGAAGAGAGAAATTGTGTACCTAAATTGAGAGTGAGAGAGAGAGAAAGAGAGAGAGAAGAGGAGGCGGAGGGACGAGGAGGCGGAGGGACGAAGAATGTGTTAGAGAAAGAGAGAGAGAGGGAGAGAGAGAGAGAGAGAGAGGGAGGGAAAGAGAGAGGGAAAGACAGAGTGAGAGAGGAGTAATGAGATCTGCAGGGAAAAGGCCCTACACCAAATACTTTGTAAAATGAATTGGATTGCATTTGATTAAAGATAGAGATTGAGACTGCATTGAGAGAGAGAGATTTTTTCTTTTTTCTTTCACACCAAACAGGTGTCTTAATTGTAACAAAACATCTCACATTCAATTTTCATTTAACAAAACATTACAAAGCAATAAAACATGTGAGATAAATTTTCAACAGAACATTTCAGGCAAATTATACAATTTTTGTTTTCCCTTTTTTTTTGCAAGGGCAATATTGTTGTCGGTTCGTATTTTAAGTTCCTTTAGAAAAATAAACCACATGTGGGGGTGGTTGCAATTTTGTCCTCCTTTCATTTTTTTTTTTTTTCGTTTCTCAAAATCAACATTTTGTATTAACTCCAAAAGGCAATGGTCAAGAGTCAATACTTTTAGTTAATCCGATAAGTTTAATCCGTCTCTCTTTTTTATTGCATCCCAATCGGAATTACTTACTCTACACGGGAGCCTAATCATTTACAAGCAATGCTTTTTATTTAGGCTCCCCTCATTTTACGTTTTTTTTCTTCTTCTTTTTGCCAGTCATTCATATATCTCTCAAACTTTCTACCTATTTACTGCACATTGTACTTGATTTGAGTTCTTTACCCCTATGTTTTGAAATGGACAAATATGCTTGTAAAATCATTTTTGTAAAAATTGTTTTGATGTAAAAGTGGAACAAATAAACTTCAAACTTCAAACTTCTTTCTGCGTATTTTCAACAAAGTACTAGTTTTTAAAAGCAAGGTGTACATTATAAACCTCTTTTGACCATCTCGAATAATTTATCAAAAATGTTCATTTCACATTACGGAGAGAGAGATAATGAAGAGGAAAAGATAAATCCGAGGAAGAGAAAGAGACAAACAGAGATGATACAATAGGAAGTCACAATCTAGAGTATGGACATTTGAATCACTTTATCGACAATACTTCCCCCCCCCCCCTCCCAATCGAGGATTTTATTTACAAAAATCAAAATATAAACAAACAATTACTGCGTAATTACAAGAATAATCTTCAACAATGTTGTTCAAAATCCACTAAAATCTACATCTTACAGTTGAGTTAAACATTCAGAATTTAAGTCTGTACAACATAGTAGGTTTCCAGTGATAGCATTTCAATGAATGTAAACAGGCCACCTCCTTAATGCTTTCATCCCAAAGTGCAATAGAGGGTTTTCGAATGTTTCAACGTATACTTGCCACTCGACAGGATGTTAAGTCCTACAAAAACTCTAAAATTTATTTTAGGAGATCGCTGCCTCTCCTCTGGTTCCCTTTGCTAATCATATCAGTATCGACATATTATTATAAAGCGGGGATACGAAAGGGGAAGACAGTTTTTCCATAACAATACATTACAACAACACACGATGTTGACCTTTCCGCATTCACAATAATGTAAAAAACGGGATTCACAGAAGAGGTGTGACTTGAAGGTCCAAAATTGGTCGAAGCCCAAAATGTGTTACTGCGTCCAATTCATTATGTATACGTTTTGGTTAGTCCTATCACTCCAGACTGAAAGGAGTGAGCAATATAATTTCTACAGTGATATTGTAGCTTAATACCGACGAAGTTACTAGGATTCATTTGGAGATTCTTATAATAATTTTAAGCTGGGATTCATATGGTCTGCCACAAAGCTGGATTCCTTTCCACATTCTGAATGAAGAAGAAGTTAGTTGCGTAAGTATTTCTCTTTTTCTTTATTGCTATAACGACGAATTTCGATAGCTGATCGCAAAGACCTTTCAACTTAGCTTAACAGATAGTAATGATACTACAAATGACATAAACTTATTTGAGGAAATTCAAGTAAGGCACATACTACTAAGTATAAATCATGTAAAATCTCAAAGGCGTGACGACGTACTAGTGTCCCAAGATCATTTCTGCAAAATTATTTTTAAGGGAAATGAAATAAATTAGTCACAACTGAACAAATGATTATTGATATAACTCAGTTATTTTGATAAATATAGCCGGTGGATCGACTCGGGGGGGGGGGGGGGGGAATGACTGAATGAGCATAACATCCGTTCGTTTTCCATCCCATCAACGCCGCCCCCCCCCCCCCCCCGCCCCAGCCCTGAGATGGATCGACGCTTATTTTAGTGATGATGTACATTGTGGGAAAGATAGAGGTACATAGGTAGCAGCAAGTCATGCTTTGTATACGGGGTTAGAAAAAAAAAACGGTTACTGAATTTACGTATGATATTTCTTTGATATACGTATCACCTGGAAACAGGATTCATGTCCTAGTTATGAAAACAAATGATGCATTGCGTCGGTGTCGGCAACACTTTGTATGTTGTGATTTCTGTCTGACTTTCAACGAGCAAATAATACTTTATGAATAGAAATATTGTTAAAGCTTAGGGAAAGTCTACCCTAATATCAAGTTAGTTTTGAAATAAGCAACAACAACAACAAAAAAAATACAACTGAAATAGATCAAAGAAAGTTTGACCAAATTCCATAAGAAATAAGAAATTTAAGCATTTTTGAAGCTGTAATCAATCGAACACAAATTGGCAACCCCGTGACGTATCTCCAATTTGCCCCGTATACTAGAAAAATCATAAATTCCCATTTTCTCTAAAGGAAATATTTAATCATGCATGCACCCTAGATATAATCATTGCACATTTGTTTTGGACAAAACCTGTATGAAACAAATCTTTTCCTTCATCAATAACTAAGAAAATGAAAATTTATTACATTTTTCTATGCTGAGCTAATGGGAGATGACCTCGCAAGATAAGTCAAACTCGAAAATTCCGAACTTATTTTTTCGTCGGATTTCGCTCAAACTTTCACTCTGTTTTTCTCATTTTTCTGCTTTTATTAGAATCAACAAAATACCAGGTCACACTTCCCTCCTTTAAATGATGAAGGACGTGATGTCAGTATTAGATGAGATATGAAGTGGGAAATTTGTTTTCTGCTTTTAACGGGTTGATCTGTAAATCCACCTTTTCATCATTTTAGTTTAGGATTTGCGCTCCTTATATTGAGCACTTGATATATCATTATGACGTCACACTGTATTAAAACCCTTACGCCATGTGTTTAAAGCTAAGTTCACATTATCCTTTTTGTTATTGCACCTTGATTATAGCGGAAGTGGGAAAGTATGCAGATGATGAATCACTTATTACTTTACACTCTTAAAATAGTTGGGCAAAAAAATGCCCAACTTTTAACCAACACTGGGCAAAATACTGTCCACACAACTATTGGTTAAAATCTGCCCAACTGATGTTGGGTTGTTACACAAATTGGTTGATTTATTATGAGATTTGGGCAAGAGTTACACAACGTTGGGCCATATTTAACCAACCTTCAGTTGCCCAACTAAATTTACCCAACCTTTTAAGAGTGTATATTAAAAAGAATATATTGTTTTACTATCTTAAACAATGTGAGGTCTCGATTTAATATCATCTTGTATTATGTCAATATAATAATTATGTCAATATACAGAATATATTATATCACTATGTGACAAGATCAACTTAAAACCAGTTTAAAATCAGGTTGATATCTGTCATAACTTTCATTCACAAAAAAGATCCCCTAAGTGTTTTCTTGTACCCCCAGAAAGTTGTAGACCTCAAACCTTCTGTTTTTCTCGCTTGTCATAGATTTTTTTTAGCAATCTACCCATAAATGTGATGGGGGGGGGGGGGGGGGGCTTGTCAGAATTTTATTTAATTGTGACACACCCCATTTTTTTTCAGAATCCCAGAGCACTAGGTGATGGCTAAATGGACAGCAACCATGCTGAAGAAATCCGGGAATGATTGTGATGAATTCAGCAGAGAATTATGTAAAGGTTATATGATGGTAGGCGATCAGGTTACAATTCCAGGTGGATACACCCTTGATTTCAGAGTAAGCAAATTATTTTGATATTTCATTTTTATATAACGGAAATCTCATCATGAACAATTAAAGAAATATCCAGATTCCTTCGGAAAGTATTTCCCCGTCTGAACGCACCGTGTCATACAATGTTCAGGTACCCATTTACAGCACCTGGGTGGAGAGAGGCCAATGAAGATTGCTGAATGAGTACAAAGTCGTTTTCTGTCCGCCTGTGAAACACGAGCAATTGAATATCCAAACTTCAAAAAAGATATTGATGCAACTTGAATGGCAATTTTCTGGTTGCACGTTATAGATTCAGGGGTACGCTTATAGATTTAAACCTCAATGTTCAATGATTTTAGTTTCATAAATCAATTTGTGTACAACAATATATTCCTATCATCCTGGCACGCTTTCTGTATAGCATACATGTACGTGTTACACGTTTGTTTGTTTTTTTTTTTCAATCTTAAAATACGTACCACCTTGTTCCCCATAATTGTATTCTTTCCAAATCATCAAGCAATCTATCTCTGTGCTACGAATACTTAGAATTTTTCTTTGAATCATTTGGCATGGTCATTTCATTTGGCTTTCATTTCTCTCTTATTGTCTTCAATCCTACAAATCCGAAATCCTTTCATTTTCTTCACGTTCGTGTTAAAAAGATAAAAAGAGTTTCATCTCTTGTTCCATTCCCTCTCTCGTTGTGGTTTTAGGCTGAAAACGTATTTTACTACGTTTTAAAGGCGGTGGATCACTTTTGCTACCAGATGGTTGCCTACAAAGATAGGAAGCATTCCAAGAAGAAAGATGGACAGCCTGTATCAACGATCCGATATACAAGCAAGGTCTTGGTTCATCGATTTATCATCGGTCAGAAAGGCAGTCATAAAGAAGCCGCTTTTGTCGTCATTCATGCCAAACGACCAATCTATTACAAGCCAAATGAGTACGTCATTGTATTGCGTATGTTTTCAGAGCCGGTAATGTTTTCTTTCTTTTAATAGCGTAATAGTAACATCTTCATATTCCATTTCTGTGGTTGATCTTAAGATGATATATAATGAAGCTTTTGTGAAAATCAGTCATTATTTCAAGCGATATGTGTGTGTGTGTGTGTGCTGGTGTGTACGTGTGTGTTGTGCGTGTGTGTGGGTGGGTGCACGGGATGTATACTATTTAGAGAGGTCCTAAGCCCTGTGGAGTGGTGGAGAATTAGATAGACCTTTGGTCATTCTTTCAGAACGTGGGTAATAATATTCAAATTTGCTTTACAGTGTAGGAAATCACATTTAATTTGATTTGTATGATGGAACTACAAAACGGAATATTCAATTCAATATCTCGTACAATATTCGAACAAGTCAGACGGACATGATACACCTGTGGCAGTGTAATTGTATATATATATATATTTTCATAATCCATTTTGGTGAATTATCTTGTTTGCGTCTCCTTGATTAGAAAGCAAGCTGACGTGTGGTTTCGAGAATTCAACAAAGTTGCACAATATTCCAAAGAGAAAGAACAACCCAAAGGGGCTCATACAAACATCCATCCTATCAACTCCTGTGAGAGGTACACACCCACTGCTGATGAGCGATATCTTGGCGAGTACGTCTCCATGAGATCTCTACCAGGTCCCAAAAAGGTAAAATTGGAAAGAAAAAAGGTACATTTAAGTTTATGCCATAAAGGATTTAAGTTGTTATCATATTTGTTATTGTACTAAAACCTTTGGGAACATAATAAAACAGATTATAATTATGCATTTAACAGATGTAGTTTATCTAATGCTCTGCAACCACCCATTAAACTCCAAACATGGTGGGTTAATAAAATACAGTGGTGTCACTATAATATTTGAATAAGTAGAGTGTTTAAGAACACATTTTAGAGCAAATGGAGAGTCAACGTTCAATTGCGTACAAATTTGTATTCACTTTAATGTGTAATGTACCAATATCAAGATCATGCACAGACAGACACACACACACGCACTCACGCACACACACTCACAAATGTGAATATGTCTTGCTTTATTTAAAAATTAGGTTTTACTTGCATCGGTCTCTCTCATGTTTACTGAATCTCAATTCAAATAGTCGCCTGAAGTTACACCGCCAAAATCGACGGATCAGCGATCTCTAGGCGTACCCCCAACCAATCCACCCCGGGTGAAATCAGACACAGCACTTAGCTCTTTAACCAAACAGTCCGGGAACACTCCAAAAGCCAAACCGAAGCCATCGGTGGCCCAACTGACTCCAAAACAAGGTGTCCAGAAACGAGGTAATCATGCGCAGCAAGGAACCAATTTCCACAACCAGAAAGCCCACACCCTGCCACGAGCAGATTCTTCTTCTTCTTCTATCACTTCATTACGTAACCAGGTCTCGCCCATCCTTCCCAGATCTACAAATAATGCATTGGCAGACGATGAACAATCTGTACCTTTCACGTACGCGCCAGTGGAAATCATCTTTGACGAGTTGGATGAAAACCATTGGGGTGACGATGATGACGATGATGACGACAAAGTAGACAACAAGCCACCGGGTAGAGCCCCTCCAAAGGTTCCACCTAAACCGGTCAAAAGAGGCCGCAGCCTGAGGAGGATCAGGGGTACGAATATATACGTGATCGCACATGAAGCCCTAAACCCTCTACATTAACTGATATAATTTTATGTTGCATATTTCATTAACTTTGTCCCTGACATCAGTATAAAGATTAATCAAAATGATTTATTAAAATGCTTTTAGGGAAAAAAGAAAGAATCCATCAAAAGTGATTTGAGCAGCAAAATAACTATCATTAAGCTTTGAAAAATTAATCCATTTGTAGATATTTTTGATTACGACAGTTTTTTTGAGGCGTTACTTCCAAAAAATTGCATGGTAGACATAAAGATAATGTAGAGCGAAATAATAACAATCATTTGCTGCAAAACTTTCCAATCTCTATTTCCCCGCCAGAGGTTTCAAATTTAGGGGAGGAGGGGATGCGATTTTCGGAGGGGGCCATGACATGCATGATAGGTCTCAGAATTTTTAGGATTACAGCGTAATAATAAAAGCATCATATTGTAAGATGATCAAAGTACAAGAACATCACAAGTCTTCCAGTGATTCGCAGAAGATTTGGCCGAAGAATGACGATATATTGAAACAGTCATATTACAATGATATATTATGATTATATTCATGTATTACAGATTTAAAGTGCAATGTAGTTTGAACGAACCAATATTTCGAATACGTAGACATTTATAGATTAATCTTGTGTGAAAAGACGAAAATCGGAACGCCTTTGCTCTGTATATTACCACAGGTGCAATGTCTTTTTTTTTTTTTTTTTTTTTTTTTTTTTTTACAGAGGACGGCAAATTTGTTTGGGACATAACTCACACCACTAGTGCAGAGGAAAATAGTACTTCAGCGTCCCAAACTCAGTCCAAAGCACCACACCATCATCTCAAAGACACTAGCAAAGTAAAGTTTGTTTTCTTTTCTATTAATTTACGTTTGCCACGTATTTTAAGCCCTATGCAAGTTAATGATTATGTAAAACTTGGCATTTCCAATGCTATACTTTAATTCAGAAAGATTTGACCATATAGAGAGTTTGCATATGGACCCTTGAACACAGACTTCATGAACCATCTCCTGTTTTCACTGACAGTCGTTTATCATACATTCTTATCATGATACTTTTTTGTATGACATTATAAACATATCAAAACAATTCCAATATCCTTAATTTAATATATATGGTTTATCTTTTTAATCTTAGAGTGTGCCAATTATATAGACGTGCCTCTAAAATAAGAAGGAAAAAAAATGAAGAATAGCAAAGAAAGTTCTTTCGTACATCCATAATTTAAAAAAGAAAAAAATTCTTATTATTGATTTACCTCGGCTCAACGAGAATGGAAACTGATTTTGTTCAACTTTCAGTCTGGATCATCATCTTTATCGGACCAACTCGCCGAAAAGATCAAAGCATTGAAGAACCGTTCTCTCCCTGTTCCTCAGGGAACACATGTTCAGACGCATGTCTCCATGACGTCTTCGACACAACATAGAATCACCAGTGACAGTACTGTAACACAAATGACTGAGAGATTAGCTATGAGAAGGAGATCGCTATCCGACCCTGCAGACCCAAGCTCATTTCTGCGATCTATGCTTACCCTAGAAGGAACTTCAGGATCTTCCGACGAATTGTCTCTAGGACAACATCCAAATGCCTCAGTCGAGTTCCGTAGGCAGCCTGAACGCCACGAGTCCTTACAGTCTTCCGAAAGTGAGGGCGCTTCAGCTACTATCTATGTGCTACCGACATTCGGGAACTTCAGCGATGGTCGTAGTAACAAATCCAATTCTTTAGACGGTTACGGTAGATCACCTCTGGGGCTGAGTCAACCTGGTGTCAAGTTGAGGAATCCTAGAAAAGACCCTTTACCAATCCCAATCAAAGTGATCCAATCGGGACAAACCACTAATTCGATGAGACATTCCGTCATACCTAGTGCTGTCTGCAATAAAGTGTATCATACCTATGATGAGATCACCACTGTACAAAACAGTAGGCAGCTCCTGGAGTAAGTATCCTAAATCTGTTTCTTTTCTTTTTTTTTTATAAGAAAGATGATAATGATGATAATGATAATAATAATAATATCAATGGTAAAATTTTAAATAAGCATCATAATGATTATAATGATATAAATATAAACGTATTATCTATTATGATAATAATACTAATGATGATAATGATAATGATGATGATGATAATAGAAATAATAATAATATAATAATGATGATGATGATGATGATGATAATAATAATAAAAATAATAATAATAATAATAATAATAATAATAATAATAATAATAATTAATAATAATAATAATATTAATGATAATAATAAATGATGAGAATAATGATTCATACAAACATTATTAGTAATAACAATAATGTAATTATGTTGCGCACTTTCATGGACATGTTCAAATGCGCTTCACAATGACGTTAAAAACAGAATAAGTGAATTTTGAAACGTTTTTGAAAGTATTGAAATATTTCTGGTTATAGAGAAATTTGATAATTTATTCCATTGTCTTTCCTTTCCTCTATCATTGACGAAGTTTTTGTTTTTTCTTGTATAATTTACAAGTTTGTTTGTTTTTAATCAAATTTACATCATACGTGTAGTTTAGTTCTGAAAGAAATTAGTGTGTCTTAGAGTAAATGTGGCATATTTAAAATAAAAGCTATATGATATAATTATAAAGCTATACATGGCAGTACGATTCAGAGATTGAACTTCAATATGTTAAAGTTGATATAGCCTGGTGTAAGTTTTAGTATATAGAAAAACTCGAGGGGTTTTTGATAGATTAAAAAGAGCAGAGGCGTAGCGTACGTCCAGCCAATAAGGGCACACTGGCACCGTGGAGGGGGGGGGGGCACTGATCGTACTCGATGGATAAGAATTAACCAGGCCAACAGTTAGAGGGTTGCAGGAGGGGGTCCAGGGTCCTGTAATCTTCTTCCTTTTTGGGGGGAGGGGGGGATGGAGCGCGTACCTCTTTGCCCCTTGCCCCGTCCCCCTAGCTACGCCACTGATGCGAAGTGAATTGATTGATATATTAGACGAAGTTTAAACTTAACACAACAAGACTGTACAAACTGTACATACATTAAGACTGTTTTCCTATTTTTGGCAGGTTGCTTACACACGAGCAGAAAACTGGACGGATATGCGTGGAGTTGAAGAAACATGATGCTAACAACGGCCTGGTCTTCGTTGAATTAAAGTCGAAAATTTGGTAAATTAATGTCCTTAATTTCATATTGACATCTTTATGTAAACTTCCGTAATCATGAAAATCAATAAAACATAATAATAAATAAATAAAAAACTTCAAGATAAAACAAACTGTCTTAAATTCTTAGATGATTTGGGTGACGCCCCCACTCCGGCCAAACAGTTCCTGACGGTAAATTTGGAATTTTATAGGCTGTGGCGAAATGACAAAATTGATTACCTTGTCAGCAAATTTGGTCCGAGAACCGCCCCCATTTAAAATTATGTAGCAACGCCCCTGATTATTTTCATTAGCAACGTAAAAAAAAAAAAAAAAAAAAAAAAAAAAACCTGCACCCACAGGTTATTTTTATTTACGTTGCTAATGAAGGTAAACAGGGGCGAAAAAAAATACCCTGCATCCACAGGTTTTCAAAAACTTTTGAATAAAAGTACTATCATTATTATATGTGTAGTACACACAAAGATAAATTAGATTCTACTTCTGTAGATATTCTTTAAGACATTCACAAATACACGAATGGTAATGATGATGTTTTCAATTATAAAATGCACAATTTAATCTTTTCTGATGATTATTACTACCGTCATGTTTCACACCTGCCTGTATCACGATATTATTATCTCTGAAATACATGCCATTTACAGGATAGCTTCGTGGAAGAAGGACGTAAATGGTCTAGCAAAGTTCCAGCAAATGTTACACATCGGTGATCAACTTTTGTCTGTGGATGGACAAGAGATACGTGGCGTGAAACATGCAATAGAACTGATCAGCAGCTCGTCTGGAGATATGGTATGATTTAACATGATAAAATGCTTCTTACACCGTCTTCCTTGCAGTTTCGTAGCGTGGGCTTATATAAGATGAGTATTACCTATAAATATCCCACCGCGTAAAGGGCCGCAAGATTTTACCAAGAAAAAGTACTTGCTAAAATGATTCTGAAAATATGACAAAGATTAAGGCAATTTTTTGTCACATCACTGAGTTAATAAGATTTAGACGGAAAAGGGGTGGCTCAAATCAATTTATTCTTCCCCTTTAAATGTTATGCTTAAAAATAATTAGTAAAAACGTATTTCGAGACTTGGGGATGATTCAACTTTTTTTGTTTTTTCTTGAAGTAATTCATTATTGCCTTTGACAGTTTTTGTATTTCCCCCCTCCATCTTCCATCTTCAGGTGAAACTGGTCATTAATCGAATGCCTCTAGCAAAGGTAGTGTTCTTGACGAAATCCATGACTGATACTTGGGGCTGTGAATTCTCAAAGAATGAGGTTAAGATTTTAATTTTATTTTTTATTCTTCCCAATTGTTTGCCGGAATGAATAAGATTATCATTAAAATGAGGAGGTAAAGAAAAAGCAGCCAATGCAAACAAAACCAAACGAAATTCATCAAAAATGCATGAGAATGTTAAAGAAAGAAAGGAATTATATGCAAAAATATGTTTTCTGTCACGAAATGGACAAAAGTTATATTTCACATCACTCATATCTTGAAATCAACCTGAAAATCCGATTATATTTCTTCTTTTTATTCATTGTTTTCTGTGCAATTACTTCTAATAAGAAACAAGCAGGTATGTATTATACAAACATTCTATAAACATATGTGTATATATTTATTTATTTATAAAATTAATGTAAAATTAGTCCCCCCAAAAGGTTTTGTCTTTGTCCTGTAAAAAAAAAATTGTCTTTATCTTGTAAAAAAAAAAAATATCAAAAAATTGATCAATATTCATTTTTGTCTCTGACTCCGTTCAGTGACAAAGTTCAAAATGTTTCTACTTTCGTAGATTAATAAAGTAAAACTGATACCTTATAATTACTCTTTATAGGCTTTGAGCCTGCAAATAAAGTGCCATGTGAAGATTATCTTTTTCACCCACAATAGAGTCAATTGTTTATGATCAATTTATATTATCATATCATGTTGTTAATTTAGCTAGTCAAAATGTATCCCGGTCCACTCAAAGAATCTGGGATTGCTGAAACTCCATACGGACCAACTGGGAAAGAGACTACGTGGGTTGTTACGGAATGTCAGCACCAGCCAGTCCCCATCATGACTTGCGATAAGGATGAAGTAAGTATCGAGTTCGAGCACATTTTAATGCTAATAGTAATGATATGACAAGGCGACGACGACGACGATGATGAAGATAATTATAACAAAAATAATAATAATAACAATGGTAACAATAATAACAATAATAAGAACAATAGCAATAATAATAATATGATAATAATAATAATAATAATAATAATAATAATAACAATAAATAATAATAATAATAGTAATAATGATAATAATAATAATAACAAGAAGAATGGTACACTCTTTAAAAAGTTGGGAAAAAAATGCCCAATTTTTAACCAACACTGGGCAACATACTGTCCACACAACTTTTGGTTAAAATTTTCCCAACTGATGTTGGGCAATCCATTTACTATGTTGTTGGGCAAATTAAATTGCCCATCAGTTGGTGACCCATTAGATTTTACCCAACTCTACAATTGCCCAACTGTTGGTTATATTCTAAGTTGGGTAATTATTGCCCAACCAATCTTACCCAATAAGATTGCCCAACCCTCTATTTGTTCAGCTGTTTGGTAACAAATATCATGTGGTTGGGCAAATTCAGCTACCCAATTTATTGTTTCCTTTTTCCTCCAACCTAGGTAAAACAAAATGAAATCTGCTTGTTACGTCCTTCTGGGTCTTAACCTAATCAATCCTAACCTTTCCTATTATAAGCTATCCTATCCTATATATTAACCTATCCTATCCTAGTCCTATCCTATCCAGTTAGTGCGTGTGTGTGTAATTGGGTTTTTACAGACGTGTATCAATCAGATATGATTATTTACGTCTGGGGACCGACCTTTAACGTCACCATCCGAAAGACGTGACTCAGTTTCGAACCTGGGTCCGCTGAATCAGTTTATAACTTCCACTGTTAGCTGGATTACAGGCGCACGCCACAACGCCCAGTTAGTGCAAACTAGTGCAAGTTCTTATATACCCCTTATATTTTTTGTGCATTCGGTGACAGTTAGTAAATCGGGCCACCCCAAACCATACGCTACTAAAAATTCATGAATATTCATATAAGTGTTTTCCCCAATATTGGGTAAAAATATTTACCACAAGTTGGGCAAAAGCGAATTTCTAACCAACCATCAGTTACCCAACAAAATTTACCCTATTATGAACCCTATTATGAAAGGAAATGTGACAAAATTACACAACTACAGGGCAACAAGTACCCAACCCATAATTACCAAATACTGTTGGTAAATATATGCCTAATATTTAGGTAAAAAGTATTGACCAATATCGGTTACACCACTCGAGTGTCCAGTTGGTTAATAATAGCCCAGAATTGGGAATATTTTTAACCAACCAGCAGTTACCCAACTAAATTTACCCAACATTTTAAGAGTGTAATAATCATAAAAATACATAGTATTAATAAAGGGCTTCAAACCTTGCTAAAGACAATACATCAACAATCAGTGACACAATTTTGCTTAATGTTAACATAGAAATGTATAAAGATAATATGATTACTACTAAAATCTCAGAACTTTAGTTAAAAACAGATGAGTATTTGGTAAGGGTATGAATGATTCAAGAGATATGGCCTGACGAGGAAGATTGTTCAACAGAGCAATTCCATGAAAGAATAGCAAATATATATTGAGAAAGCACCATTATTGAACAATCATACATTGACTTGATAGCCTACTTAACTTTTTGTGGTAATAACAATCACGCGAAAAGAATCATGCAATAACAGCTACCTAACAGTATAAGCGAAAGGTTCCAGTCGTTACACTTGATTGAACTTTATACTTTATATTAAAAATATTACGGTATGACAATAGTCATAGAATGATGTCTTTAATTAAATGGCAGTGGCTTTCTAAGAATTCAAGTGATTTATTCTATCAGTATGACCGCATCTATCAATTTACTACACAGTTAGAGAGAGAGACGGGGGAGGGGGAGGGGGGGGGGGAGACAGACAGAAAGAGAAAGAGACAACTGTAGATAGAATAATTTGTCAAAGTACATAACGATCTTATCACTGAACATTCTCATTAAAATCTAGTATATAAACCACTGTAAACATTTTTAATGCTTATGACTGTATAAAGAATAATGTTTTCCTTCTGGATGCTCTAATTGTGTGATTTCTTTTATTTGCTTGCCTGCTTCTCTCCCTTTAACCTATGAAGGTAAAGAATCACTTGTTCATGTCGAAGACAGAGCTCCCTCTAGTTTTACATCCTAAGGATTTCATCGATGGACTCGTAGCCATTCTCAAGAAGAATCAGAAGATAGCAAGACACACCTCCGACTACCAACTCTAGTGTAATGACGACGATGATGACGATGTTTATGAGTTCCATCTACTGAGCTTGTTTAAACCTGTATCTATGAGACATCTCTGATTACCCTAGGTTCTCTTAGGATGAAAGAATATAGTGCTGATATTTGTACTTGAAACCTGATGAACTTGTTTACTCATATGGGGCATCACTGACTACCCTTTGTGGTGTAATGATGAATACAATTCAAACGTAATCAGACATATGCCTGATACCTCTACATAAGGCCTCTGAATCTCTTTGAAACATTCGCTAGGAATCTCTGTCTACCAACTGTGGTGTCGCGATGATTACAAATTAAAATATAATGCTGATACTTTACATATGACTTCTACATCTGTATTTATTAGGAATTAGGTGGAAACCTGTATTCATTAGGCATATCTGACTACCATCTGTGGTCTATAAATGATGACAGTTCAAATATAATGCAGATGTTTGTACATGGGACCTATTCATTTTAAGTCAAACATATTTATAGGTCCCATGTACAAACATCTGCATTATATTTGAACTGTAGAAGCTTGATAAAATCTGAGCTGCCTTGCCTTACATGCTATCACTGTATGTAATATGGTGTAAAAATGAAGCCCAGGAAAAAAAATTGCACTTCAAAATCATCATGTGCTTCACAAAAGTAAACATATTCAAGTGACCGCAAATGTCAGACTCATTTCCTCCCATAGACTGCAGTGTTAGACTAAAGCGTACCCCCGTACGGTTTCGGAAATGGCAGTATTCAGTCATAGATATCTTAATAATTACATTGTATATTTGAAAACTTTCTATGCCTGGCTATTTATTTATCCTTCTGAACATCGTTATGAAAGACAGATATTAACCCTTTCATGACAGGAATCATTTAAGGGCTAAATTGATCACATTTTGTTCTTCAAATTGGCAACAGCAATATTTTTCTTTTAGTGCTACGTGGTTCTAATAAGTTGTAATGTCTTTGAAAACAATATACAAGGTTAGAAATATGTCGAAAAATTGAAAAAAAAACTGCCAATTTTAATGTAAAAACAATGATTTTGTACCTCTCAGTGTGTTGCCAATTTAAGGATTTCTAAGCTTCTTCTCGTTTTTAAAATTCCTGGCATCAAACGCAATATGGGCATGCAACAAAAATGGACATAGTGTGTGCAGAAATTGTTGCTCTTTCTACTCATGCATCTGGTATATTTTTAGAATCAAAAGCTATTGAGTCAAACCACAAAATTTGGCCAATTGTCTTGAAAGGGTTAAAATTCAACAATTTATTAAATCAAGCCTCCACAAAGTTGCCGATTCCCTTTGATAAATCGTGTATTCGTGAGTCATCTCTGACTGGCCTGTGTGGTGTAATGATGATTAAATCTCGAATGTAATGCCGATATTTCAAAGGAGACCTCTATGAGAGCCCGTTGAATATGATAAATCATGTGTTTATGAGGCACATCTGGGGAGCGTTTCATCGAGCGTTTTGTCAGTGATTTTTAACTACAACTGTTATAAGCTACTGAAATCCTTGCATCTGATTGGCTGAGAGCAAATTTGTCAGTAAAAATCACTGACAAAACGCTTGATGAAACGCTCCCCCGACTACTCAAGTAGAGTGAACTCAAGATGATTTTAGTTTAAGTAAAGTGTTAGTCAATAAAAAGGAAACTAATATTCAAACACCAATATTTATTTTTAAAAAATGAAATTGCTGAAATATATTATAATGGTATAATTGTTGATATTGTCCTCTATGATTTGATAGGCTGCTCATCAAAATGCGACAATGGATGATTAAGCACTGGCCGTTTTAAAAAAGCATGTCAAAATCGCTTTTGCCCAAGTTTCGGATTAATGATGTTAAGAAGTTACTTTCATTATTTGTGACTGCATTTAATGGGAATGGAGGCCATTAAAAAAATGTTGGGTTGACCATCAGTTTCATTTAAAACTTCGGCAGAGGCAAATTTGACATGAATCAAGAAAAATGCTACTGTTCAACTTTCCTGGGTCAGATTTTATTGATCAAGGTTTCAAATTAAACAAAACATGATAGGCTATAAAGTGAGAATCTTTGATTAAATCCATATGTACTGACTTCAACGGTATTTAGGACTGAATCTGGGTTTCTTTTTGTGTGTGTGTGTGTGTGTGTGACTCACACTGTAAAATGGTGGTACCTCTACATGTTAAACTTGAGAGATCCCGGGGAGCGTTTCATCAAGCGTCATGTCAGTGATTTTTACCAACAAATTTGCTCTCAGCCAATCAGATACAAGGATTTTAGTAGCTTATAACAGCTGTCGGTAAAAGTCACTGACCAAACACTTGATGAAACGCTCCTCAGTATTTATTACACAGGACACATCGCTGACAACGTTAAACAGTGGTCATGATAGTGACAATAGAAATTAGGATTTCTTTAATGACCTGGCATCAGTTAAACTTGATCAACTCTTCTCTAGTTTTAGGGACGGGCATAGGTTTATTTCGTGGTGACATAATAGGTGATGATTAACATTATAGTAATTGTGTAACCAAGAAGAATACATGTAATCTTAGAGTTGAATTGAAAGGCTTCGGAAGATGTGGTCAAATAATGAAGGCCAATGAATAGTGAATGAAATGACCTTATATTTCTAGTTGAATATAGCGCTGTGGAGGAAATACATTCATACGCATTACTCTACTATTTGAAGAAAAGTATTATGTGATATCGTGACTTGTGTTGATTGTGAAAATGACTTTCATGATTATATTAAATTTTGTTCTATGACGACTGGTTCATCAAGAAGACTTATATTTGAAATATTTTGCAATTCAATTGGGATGCTAAGATGAAGTATGAAAAAATTAATAATTATTATCACATTTATCAGGGTAATTACAGTTCAGATGTGAAACAAATAATTCTGACATTTTCGAGATCTCTAAATATTTTGAAATATTGCAATTTACTTACCTGTAATGTATATATGCCTCCTATTAGACTTATACGTATACATACATACATATATATATATATATATATATATATATATATATATATATATATAAGAAAAATTATTGAAATTTACTAACCCAGCTTTTTTTAAGCGGATATGTTAGATATTCCTATCTAAAGTATGATGTCATATTATGATGATATGAACAGTTATGTATACATGTTATTTTGATATACCCATAAAATGCCAATGAGTTCTTTAAACAATCTGTCCGAACTCGAGGTGAGCCTGTGTGCATTTGCATGTCATACTAAATCGAAGGTTGAGTACGATAGATGCAATCAGGCTTGCCAAGAACATAATGAACAAAATGAAATAAAACGAATGTCCTTTAAAACAAATGTAATATATTTGATAAAAAGATAACGATACCGGGGCATTGATCCTGGGGGGGGGGGGGGGGGGCAGGGGGGTGGGCGATTGCCCTTCCCCCAGAAAATATTGGGGGAGGGGCAAACATATAATTTTGCCCCCCCCCCCCAATAAATCCGGAGGTGTAAAATAAAATAAGGAAAAACTGATGCAAAACTCGGGAAATGATGCCTTCCAAACAATGAAATACAAAATGTTTTACAAGATCAGACTTCAATTTCGCCGCGCGCTCCGCGCGCAAATTCTCGAATCTTTACTGCATCATTTAACCGTAGAGAAGCTGTTTTTAAGAGGCGTTCCAAAAAATCATGACGCCATTAAAAAACGTTCTGAACATACATAATTCAATTCAAAGTTTAAATTTTCATATTTATTTAGTTTTTTTCTCTATTTTTTCATATTCTATTAGTTTTTATTTTTCTATCATTTTGTGTTATATCTTCTCTACTCAATTTGCTGTTATGTAAGATATATATTTCCCATCATTTTGTCGTTTTCCATGTGATTTTTAATTCCATTTTCAGTTATGATATCGATATGCATTCTTTACTTAAGTTCAAATTACCATCATATCTTTATCAATGCTATGATGATCAGAGGCAGCGCTCCGGGGGGAGGGGGCAGGGGCACAGTGCCCCCTCACTTTTTCAAGTACCCCCAAAGTGCCCCTTTTCATAGCTGATAAGTGCCTTTTTCTTCGTATAGTGCCCCCTTTTCTCTCTAATAAGTGTCCTTTTTACCTTCTGATGAGTGCCCCTTTTAACCTCAGAAATAAGTTCCCCTTTTGTTAAATTTCTGATAAATACGACATATGTAGATATTGGTATATGTTAAGTATATATATATGGGTATGTATAAAGTCCACAAAGGAGCCTTATACATATAGCTCCAAATCAGAGAGGCTTCATAATAATACATTCCCCTACTGATATCAGCACAATAGTGAGGCAGTAGAGCAGGGGGTAGGAGGGGCCCAATGCCCTAAATTATACAAGAATGAGCAGTGCTCCTAAATTATAAAAGGAACGAGGACAATTTTTTTTTCTAAAATTTTTCCAAAGCTCATTCGCCGCTCGCTCGCATTTACTATTATCTTCTTATCATATTAGGAAAATCGCTATATATAATTCAACACCCGTTGCCTTCAGCGTTAGAAATAAATCTTAAATTGAAATGAATGATGAGGCTATTACACTTAATTGCAAAGTAGTTTTTATCTAGAACCATGTTAAGATAGAAACAATAGCGTGTCGAAAATAATCCTCGGTTGTGTATTGATCAGAATATATCGGTATACTAATGTATCGAAGTGACGCACCGCCGCCCCTGATGATGATTGAATTGAGTGCGAAATGATCATTGTTACGATAGGGCTGTCTTGCCCCCCTCCCCAATCCGAAAAACGGATCGACGCCCCTGGAACGACATAAGATTAATCGATGGGGTTACTTTAATAATTGTATACGTTCGGGATGATAGCTTAACAGCATTGCAACTTGGTAACAATTGACAGGTTAAGGTCTTATCAACATCTTATTTAATTTTTCTTAGTCTTCAGTTTAGTATACAACTTAGTACCGAGACGAATATCTCCAGGACTATTAAACCAGGACAACTATCCGTAGGACAATTACCCCCGGACAACTGCCTCCACAAGGGCAATCCCCCTCGGGACGACTACCATCTGTTCACCCCACTAGATCTTTGACAGGTGTATTTATAAACATGGCATATGAATGCATTGTGATTGGGGGGGGGGGTAAAACATGGTGGGAAACGATTTTGCTTATGTGTTGCAATACATGGCAAGTAATGATAAATAAAGAGTATTATGATAACAAGACTTCAACAGTGCATCTTTAAACCCTTGGTGCTTTATAAACACTTATAGATGGTAACTATATATTTCTTAGTTCAACGATGTAAATTTCGTCGTAATCACATAACACCATAATACAACATTTAAGATGGGTGATAGTCATGTTGGAGAGAGGGGAGTTGGAAATAGGAAGAGAAACTAAGAAATAGAGAGAGAGAGAGAGAGAGAGAGAGAGAGAGAGAGAGTAAGTGAGTGAGCGTGAAACGGGAATAACAGCAAATCAGAGAGTGAGACAGAGAGAGATAGTGAGAGTGCAAGTCGAAGCGAGAGAGAAAAAAAGGGGGTCCAGACGGGAAGGGGGAGACAGAAAAATTGTGATACATAGAGATGTATTAAATCATTGAGCTTTAAAAAAAACAATACCACACAAATAGCACTTAATATTGTAAATGTTTATTTATTTGTAAACTTTGATTATGGAGAGAGAGAGCGGGACAGAGAGAAAGGGAGAGGGGGGGGGGGGACAACACACGCACACGCACGCACGCACGCACGCACGCACGCACACATATACCCATATCAGCAATACCATGATTACACTATAGACATAATGACTAACATACAGACTGGTTTCCTCATTGAGACGTGCAAACGCACATTACTCAGAGAGGGATATAGCAAAGGGAAGGGTGGATGAAACTTATACCGGAAACCATTATCTACAAACAAATACCCTCTCATCGATCGTAACAATGTTGTGAATCATGGTTTATACGCGTCTTCCCTTTTATTCCTTTTTTTTTTCTTTTTTCTTTTTTTTTCCTTTTTTTTGTTTAAAAGTCATCTGTTGATATACTGCTCATAAACATAATAAAAAGTTAAATATTGAGAAGGGCACCCATTTTCTGAGCTCATATAACAAAAACCTTAATCACAATAGGAAAAAAAAGGTATCTGAGGACGCCGTAACTGAGAAAAAAAAAGAGAAAATGAATGTCTAAAATCACCTTATCGTTAATTTTTTTTTTTATTCTCCTTCTTTCTTCGATTAGCTGTTTCTTATGTGAGTATTGTCACGTTTCGGTCTTATGAAAATGTATGCCGTTTGTCGTCTCACGTAACCAATTGTTATATCTCTATCTCCCTCCCCTCCCCCCCCCCCCCCCCCCATTTCAAAAGGAACCACAGTTGTTGGTAAATAATGATCCTTTGAAACTACTTCCATAAACAGTACCCCCCCCCACAAAAAAAAATACAAAATACAAAATACAAAAAATACAAAAAATAATTACAAAAATAAATTTTAAAAAATGCATGTGTATTTTGTATCTTTGTATTCATTTATTTAACCACGGAGAATAACACTTTCAGATTTTAAAAAAGGTGTTATATTAGTATAACGTTTCAGTAATCATTAGTTGATGTGAATGTGAACTGAACCTTTATAAGTATGCCTATCTATAACATGCCAATAAGATATTTTTGAAATACACGAAGGCCATATAGAAAAGATATTTCTGTAATTTTCCCTCTAAATTATCACCAACTCCGTTATGTTACGTCGATCGAGTTTATGAAATAAGTGACCATACTAACACAAAATTATACATCCAGAATTGGTGTAAACAGCGGGTTTCTTATTGCGGAACTTTTCCCCCAAAATGAGGTCATCACAGGGAAACGTAAGGGGAAAATCAAAACAGCTTCACGATATCAGAACAATTATAATGGCCATGAGTGTCAAGAGAGAAAGGGAGAGACAGCGGCAGACGTAGGACTGTCTTTGTGCAGGTTCACTCGGGGGAATAGAGCATGTATTCACTGACTCGTTCGTTCGTTCGTTCAGTTTTTTGATTTTGAAAGCGTTGAATTTCTTTAGGAAACCTCAGTGTATTCCATGTTGGCGATGCCTATATGTCCACATTTTTGTCGAACATAGTTCGAGCTGAACCGAGCCCAGCTCGTCTATAATCATATCACCTCATTACCGTTATTACTGAAGGAAATACCTTCAGAATTCTAGACCAATGCTCAAACGGTTGATGTACTCCTAGCACTGAAAAAAGCATCGTTCTGGACATGAAGAGGCCAGGAATAGTCCTTGATAAATAAAATTCGAAAAATAAAAATAAGATAAAAATTAAGGTTCACTTTCAAATGGTTGAACACAGTGGCCATGCAGTATTCTACTACGTAACGATATAAACTTGACGCTAGGTGCAGCGCGGTCTAAATCCATTTTTATATGTAAAGCGCTTTAGATGGGTTTTCACGGGCACGCGAACGTTTTGCGAAGGATGCGAATGTCGAAAAAATGGCAAAGTCCAACATTCGTATCTTATGCTCCAAAAGTTCGTCAAACTTGCGCGTGGTTTCGGAAGCGTCACCAATTGTTTGTTTTTAGTTCCGCAGAATTTCAAAAAAGTTTGAAATTTCCTGAGAACGTTTCCCTCATCCCGCGAACAATTGACGACGCTTCCGAACCTCCTCAAAAGTTCCATAATCTAGGAACTTTTGGAGCATAAAATGCGAATGTTGGACTTTGCCATTTTTTCGATATTCGCATTTTGCGGAAAACGTTCGTGTGCCCATGAAAACCCACTTTTAGAGGCATCGACGTATAAGGCCCCATATAAATCCAGAATATAATAATAATTATTGTTATTATCATTTTTTAACTAAAAAGATAGATCCAGCTTCGAATTTGCTAAATGAGTATAATACCGACGATCTTGTCATGCGAGGGGGTATGGAGAAATTGACATAAAACTGAAAACTTTCCACTCTCAATCGCCATTGGTATTATAATCTTTCTCATTCATCTTCATAAACACTGCCATGACATAGGAGATAATCATAATTTGATTCGCAATGCGAGAGAACTAAACTTCATTGTATTCCACTGTAATGGATCATTGATTCAGCCGAACAATGTGTGACGTTATGAAATCTTGATATTCAATTGGGAACTACTTCGGTCGGTTGATGTTTGTTATTCGGGATTCAAGTCTGTTTTGTATGGTGCCATGGGGGAACTGAATGCCTGAAAATTAAGTTCCATCGAATTCTCACACAATCGCTTCAACAGTAGTCCCAAACGCATGATTGTATGTGGATGCTTTCAATATACTCTGTATGCTTCTGAACACTGTATTCTTGTATGTTACTGAGGGGTCTAAAAAGGGGACGTAAATCAGGTAAGAATTATATGTTATGTTTTAATTATTGAATAAATGAATATAACTGATATTGTAAACTACACTTTCTTTGTTCTTTATTCGACTAAGGATATGGACAGTTATTATTATATATTTTTTTTTCATAACAGAAACTTGGCCTATCAAAATCGATCTGGAACTGTTAAACACCCTGTTAAAGATATCAATTTGTATTCAAGCATGTCAAAACATATATAGTGATTGAGCGATCAGTTATACCAGTGGAGTGGATATTGATATGCTATCCTAATACATAGGGGATGGGGGTTTGATGAATAGATCCCCACCCCTCCAACAGTAGATATATTTAAACACGCATATATTACATGCGTATCTACGCCCCTAATTCATATATATCCGAGATAGATCGATGAGTCAAGATTCGATGCAAAGGGGCTACAGATAAAGAAATAAAATATAAGGCAGAAGAGAAAACTGCAATTGTCTACATAGGTTTATGTTAAGTATAACAGTATATTGATTAGAATTAGGCAGTAATGATCTAAAATCGAAACGCTAAGACAAAAAAGAAGCTTAGCATTAACCATACATGTAATAACGCCCCTTTGACACTCATGTTATCCGGCGACAAGCATGATAATTTCTCCGCTGTCAATATTCTACACTAACTGAACCTTAACTACCTCTCACCCTACAAACTAACCTAAAACCCAATTATAACCCTGCAAAGCCTGGATCAATTATCTACGTCTGTGTGAAATAACAGCGCATTCCTATATAATTGTGATTTTTGTGATTTTGTGTATAATCCTATTGCAACATTATAGGGTTCATGCAATTCCTTGAAGAGGTTGTAGAATTTTATTTTACAAATCAGTCTCCGGCTAGCAGATTGTAATACATACAAGTATACACTATGCATGGGAATATTAAGGGTGTCAGCGCATGCGGCGGTTTCTGGATATAAAACTGTCACTCTATACTTGAAAAGGAAACCATTCTATCACTTTCAAAAGCCAAGTTACTTTTGTGGAAAGTTATTGACCAAACACAAATTTAGAAAAGAAATTACAACAGTGAGAAGAACAATGAAAAGAAAGTCTTGCTTATTGTTGTAAACAAAGGTAAGCGTACTTTCATCTAGTCATTAATACTACATGACCGTAGCTGTCAGTAACACAGACCATCAGAATAGATCAATATGCCTAACGTTTGCATACCCGTCATTTGAGACTTGTAAACTCATAGCTCGTGTAAGATATGTATGCTACGGAATAGGTATAGTATGTGTTGATTTGGAATCCTTGGCAAATATAAATCCCATTGTAAACGTTTTCAAGAGGTAAACACTACGGTTGGTATTCTATATATTCAGTTAAACCCGACGCTAGATCTAAAGACATATCTAAATAAAAGAATATTATTAGACCTCGGTCTAACTTCCTTTGTCATGTTTGTAAAACTTTGTAAAACTTGACTTTAGAACCAGAGTCGAGTTAGAATTTTTGTAGAATAGTGGCCTAAAGGTGACTCTACCTCACTTGACTATGCCTGGTTTAGTGTCTGTGCCATAATTATGTACAATCGAATGATTTTGAAATAAGCATAATAGTCATGCATTCATTATATCGTTATCGTTTTTACAGATCTTGTCATGATTGCCAATACAATATAAAAATTTGTGACATGACTTTTTCCCCATTATTTTAAGAAATCTGTCTGTCTGATTCTTTATATTTTTGTTTGTTTGTTTGTTTGTATGTTTACATGCATGCTTGTTTTTTGTTTGTTAATTATGTACAATTTTGCATCAAATATTCATGTCCATACTTCATAAGTTGTGTTTTATAAAGGGACAATGCCTGTTACACTGTTATTAGTCTTTATATCCATACCTCATAAGTTGTGTTTTATAAACTAAACCATCGAGTAAAGTCATTCCGTCATTTAAGTGGGTTTTCCCTTCATTTTTTTTTTACATCTTGCAATACGTTTTGTCAACAGCTCTAAGAAAGGATCACGGTTTTTAAACCTGTACATAGGCAAACTGAATGCTTGCATTTACTTTTTTATATTATGCATTAAAAAAGGATCATAGATAAATAAGGAAAGAACAATCATTTCATCATATGAAAAGTTGGTCACAATATTAATTTAAGTATTTAACGAGTCCTACAGTTTTGAATGGAAAATTCTAGAAATTGCTTGCGCGAAGAGGAATTATATCATATATATATATATATATATATATATACATGTTCTTTTTCAACATTCTATAATGAACATCTTATATTCTGCAGAGGATCATCAGGTAAGCCAAATTTAAATCAATTCTGGCAAAATCAATGGACAAAATGTTGAAATTAATTGACCATCGACCAATTTGAATGACAAATGAAAAAAAAAAATTATATTAGAATTTTGTACGTTACTGGATTCTTGGGACCTATTTTAAATAAACAATAACGATATCAAATGTTGGAAAAGTGTTAATAAGAATGAGAACACATACAGCATTTATATATATATGTGTGTGTGTGTGTTGAGTTAAACAAATACTTTCAATCCCTGAGATACTTAATAGAGAAATTTTTCTCAGTAGTCTGTAGATCATTGTCATTAAGCACTTCACTTTTAATAACAGGTTCTGTTTTTAACTCCACTTGAAACTAATCAATCAAAAATAATCACTTCGAAACCTGACCATGACATTTATAAACGCTCTCTTTATTTCGTAATTTTCATTCTAGTGTTCACATTTTAAAGGGTAGTATTAATCTAGTTGTAAATTTTTAAAAAGCCTAAGTTTCCCTTCCTTCCCTGTTTATACACAGTCTTAAATTTTGAATTAGTTACATAAAATCACAAATTGTTGGAAAGAAAAATCTGTTTTTTTATCTTACTAAAAAAGAAAGGGATGATTCGTATTATTTCAATTTTCTTGTTGTTGTTGTTTTATGCTAGTATAATTTTGTCGCACTTTAATCCAAGATTTAATCATGAAATATGAAGGAATAATGCAATAATGAATATTAAAGAGGGTACGTTTTCATGTCCTCCGCCACCCCAATGCTTAATTGGCTAATTGTGATGTTTTTATACTGCTCAAAGTCCATGAAACAAATAAAAATAAGGATGTTTAGTGTGTACAGGACCCGTGAGTTGATACGCTATGTCTTAAAATACTTTTTTTTTTCAAATAGAAACCTCCTTGGAATGCCAAGAATAGGGGTATTTCATAAGAAGTTTCCGTAAAATTCACCTAAAGCAATTTTGCAAATTCAACAGCTACATCTTTCGAGCTGCATGTTTTGTGTTTGTTGTTGTTTTTCTTTTAAAATAAACTAGTTCAATTCAATTCAAGTTAATGCATTCCAAAACTATTAATTCAGTTATATTATGAAGAGCTTAGTTCCAGAAGGGACTAAATCCATTTTTGACCAAACTTGATTTTTAATGCGCTATTTCTTTTCAAACAAAAAATATTAAGTAAAAAAAGGCTCCAAATATACGTTTCATTCCAGAAGGCACAAACTCCAAATCTGTTTGCTTCCAAAGGCACTAAATCCACTATGGTGATTGCAAATTCGTTCATTCATATCGTGTTCCCTTGAGCTATGTATTAAGATTTTTGCAAATATGGTGCAGATATACCCTATCAGATCATCAGTACAAAACGTTGATTAATTCTAACAAATTAAAAGAAAATTACTAACATTTTTTGATTTAGCGCCTTTTGGAGAGGAATTAAATTTCCGAAAATATCATTTTGGAAAAAAAATAGAAAAAAAAAAGTAAAATAGTTTTTGTGTCTGGTATTAACAGAAAACATTCTAAAATTATGAAAATTTTACTCTGCTAGCAATATTAATGTGTTTCGTCTTAATGTTATCATGGTAACACGCACAGAAGACGATCGACTAGAGTTTCATTCAAAAAGGCACTAAATCCACAAAAATTAAAATTATAAAAATTCCTTACAAGTTGAAATTTATTGCGAGAATTTTTTAAACGCGACTGAAATGATCGAAGGAAATAGCCACAACATGTATACCAAAAGGACAAGGAAACATGGTAAATTAAAAGAACTTTAATATACTCGAAAACGCAAAATTTTTTAGACCCTTTTTAAATGAAACTCTTCATAATGCAATGACTGAGGGAGTAGAGTGTGCAAACGAATAACAAAATCTTTTGTGATCTGATACGATTTTCAATCTCTTTGAGGTACACACGTATCACTGTCAGTAAATTTTTAATGAGAGAATATGTGAGAAAGCGGCTTGATAAAAAAAAAGTGTATGATTTTTTTTTTTCCTTGGAAAATAACCATTTCTGTTCTTCTTTATTTCTCTGCTTCTTCATATAGTATACATACATTTTTTTTCTTCATTTTTTTTACATTTCCATTTTTTTTTTTACATTCTCATTTATTTTTACATTCCAGTCATTTGTTTCCATTTTTTTACATTCCAGTCATTTGTTTCCATATTTTTTTTACATTCCAGTCATTTGTTTCCATTTTTCTATAATTATATTCTGTTTTCTGGTTAAATTCTTTTCTATTTCTAGACGGCAAATCATCAAATAATGCAAACTATTCAAAAGCCTCTTTTTTGTTATTTTCCTTTTCAACATCTTTTCGACAAAACCTTTGTAAATAGCAAAAAGTGCATAATTCAAAATTATATCAACATCCTTTTTCTTCTTTGACCCAAATTCGTTACCATACAATACATGAATCGGCTTAAACTGAAAACTAGACATGAAGTATTTATATAATATTGAATGGCCTTGAGTGGGATACAAGGATATATCGCACGAGCTATGAGCATATTTCACGAGTCGGCACGACGAGTGAAATATTTTCAAAGCGAGTACGATATATCCTTGTGTCCCACGAAAGAAAAGCCATTCAATATTATTATTATTAATTGTATGATACCTAGTTCCTCAATTTTCACCATTACATGTCCTTATGTTTTTGTATTGACTTCGACATAAAAAACAGGTAGAAAACAATTTTTGTCCTTACCCAAGCATTTTGCAAGAGCTGCGCGCATGCATCCATTGTCTTAACCTTTGCGTATTTAAGCGCGTATTCACTTTTTTACGCGTCACGCGCACCCCAAACCATGAGATATGGAGATATATTGCACGGTCATCCGGGTACTTTTACACAAACCATGAGATATTGTTTTAAAATTGCACGGTCATCCGGGAACTTTTGCGCAAACCATGAGATACGCCAATTTTTCTGGTCGACTGAAAACCCTTCATACAAATAATAATTTTGTATATTCTTTTCAACTTCTTTCCAAAACATAGTAACTTATTTACAAAGAAAAAACATGTGCATACAGTCACCTGTATATTTACGGGTATAACATAGATCATTGTCGTTAACCTTCCATTTAAACAAATTAGTTGGTATCGCAAAAATATTGTACATGAATTTAAAATTAAAATCGATTAACAAATTGTCCCTTATACCTTTTAACTTAAAATGCCAAAAATCTGACCATGCAGGTGTAAATTCGACTCCTAAAGTATTACGCCAAAATTCCTCAGCTTTAGACTCTTCAGTTTTTGTTTTGATTAACTCATAATATATTCTTTTCACTCATAACTGTCTTACTGGAATTGTCACATCAACCAATACTATATCGTTATATATAAAAGCTTTGGATTTAAAATACTTTTTGTATTCTATATTCCCATCTGTATCTAACAAAATGTTTCTGAGTGATTGAATTGCCCTTCGAATACGTGCATATTGACTGAACCACCTTCCATCTTTAAATAATATCTTCAGCTCTAACTCATTAACTGGTAGAAATCCTTTACCATCCATTAAATCTCCTACAAATAATATGTCAGAGTTCATCCAATTCCTATAGAATAGCATGTTTCCTTTATACACTACATCTTTATTCAGCCAAATCATTTCTTTTCGAAAATTATTAAAAGTTTCAGCTCGAGGGTTCCTTAAATAGGAGTAGTCTTTTGACGAGAAAAATGTCACAATAATGTTATTAGAAATCAGGAATCTTATTTTTCAGAAAACTCGTATCTTTTATATTATATTTACAATTCATGATAACCTTTATACCACCAAGTTTTCCAAACCAATAGTCAAACATACAGTTGCAACTTGCATTAAAATCATTACTTAAATATTTACAAAACCAATTCATGTTTAACGACGCAATCTTCGTTTGAATATCTAACATATTGAAACCCCCATGTTGTATTTTATTTACTACATTTGACCTTTTAACCTTAGCAGGTCTACCTCTCCAAAGGAAGTCAAAGAATATTTTTATCAAAATCCTTAATTATTTCTTTTGGACACGACAAAACTTGTGCAGTATAAATAATTTTGGACATTATCAAAGATTTTAGAATTATTATTTTCCCTTTCAATGTGAGATTCCTCTGTTTCCATAAGTTTAACATTTGTTTTATTTTAAACATTTTCTCTTTGGACCAATTCATATCAAGTCTCATCCCTTTATTTTTACAGAAATAAATACCCAATGATTTAATGTACACCTCTTCCCATAGCATACTTCCAATATTATCTGTTGGAGTATTTATCCCCAACCAGAGAGTTTTTGTCTTGTTTTGATTTAATTTTTTTTATATATATATAATTATTTTGATTTTAGAGGGATGGTGTTAGTGTGTGTGTGTGTGTGTGGGGGTGGCTTTCTGGCTTTTTACAGCATAATTCAATGGAGTATAGTTTAAATGTTGATTTTTAAAGAATGATAAGAACAAGCGATATATAAATATAAGAAACCAATAAGCTTCCATCTGTGTTGCATGAGTTATCAAAAGCATTTTGTACCATTACCATGAGCGACGTTATCATGAAAGCATCACGTCTTGAAAATACAGGTAACTGTCCTTTAATGAAGGTGAGAAAATGAAATAACGCAGAATATTTTAACAAAACAGCATATCTATACAAAATAAGAGTCTTTTCACTGCATCTTCCAAAAATACATTTTTTAATTCATGTTATCTCGAATCTCTTTCTTGGATATCAGGTTGGGTATATTGTTCTTGGATATGGCGAGATAGTGTAGTTGAATTTATACATTTATTTTGCTTCATAATGTAATAATTTTACTGGACTTTGGACTGTAGAATTCAAAATCATTCGCGAATTAAGTAGTTTCAACAATGATATAGAAATGAAATGCGAAATTGTCTGTTAATGATCTGGTCTGATTGGCAGTGACTATTGCTGAGAACTTTAAAAACAAGTACATTATGGCAAATGTATTTTTTCGGTCGTAATACTTCAAAGAATTCAAGTCAGTGATCTTACGGCTGCTGTATTGATATTTATAAATCATTGTGAAAGCCATTGATGAGTTGAAAAAAAGTTAATAAAACCATATTCATCACCATTAAATTAGTTTGGCTTTTCAATACACAAAAAATATTATCGTATATTTTTAACTAATCAAATGATGATTCTTCACTCATTGCTATCTATTAATAAAATAAAGTTTTGCTAAACTAATTAAAATACACATTACACTCGGCAGTATATAATACGTTCCTTTGAGACACCTAAAACCAAAGTCAAAATCAATTCATACATCATTCTTAAGAATGGGTTTTCTGCATTGCTATATTTTCTAACCTAAATCTTCCTTCTCAGTATGCTTTCCATCACTTTTTTTTATTTCTTTTCATATATAATTCCTAAACGAATTGCTTGCTAAATATTGTTGTCCCCTTGGTAATGATTTATAATAAACACAGCTTACAGTGATGCTTAATCTTAAATTTGTGCTTAATTTTGTCCATAAAAAAAAAATGTTGAATGCGGGTTATATATATGACATAATTTATGCTCCAGAGACAACTGCTCCGTTGTCAATTTCCTACCCAATTGCTTATTTCAACCCTGGACCAAACATTATGCTTAACCTTAACCATAACCCTACACCTAACCTGAAACCCAATAGGAACTCTAACCCATATATTTTTTTTTCCATATAATACCCGGAACAAATGCCTTGTCACCTCAATTCATTATTGTTAAACGGCGATAATAACGTTGGTAACAAATCTCCAACTTCTCCAAGTGATTCTTCAAAGAGGTTCATTTCATGTGAACAAAATTAGTATAGTTATAAATATTTTAAGCCAAGATTGCTTTTACAAAGAAGCTTAGCTTTAGATAAATGGGAAACCGCATATAATTCTGGCTTTAATTCATTTTACACTTTCTTGGTAAACTCATTGTTCCTTAAATGAAAAGAGGAACCTATTTCGTTTTTTTTTAAACGTTTCTTTTATCAATCTTGACCGATTTTCCCATAGCATAAACGTTGTGGCTTTAAACAATTACATGTGTTATCATGTTGGAAGGAGATTTTAAAATTGATGATGATAGACTTACTGGTAGGTGAAGGAAATACCGATTTTTTTTTTTTTTTATTCATTTATTTTTTTTTTTTTTTACCGTAAATAGTTGTGAAAGACATTATTGAATACGAAAGAAGTTAATCAAGCCACATTTCCCTTCAACATGTTCATAAAATTAATGTGGCTTTTCCGTCGAACAAGAACATTATCGTATATTTTCAAGGAATCAAAAGATGGTTCTTCAATCATCAGATTTCTCATTCAAAGACCGTTTCCCTGAACTATAATTAAAGTGCACTATATATACGGCAGTATATAATCCGTTCTTTTTTTGACACCTAAACCACAATCAAAATCGATTCATACATCATTTTTGAGAATGGGTTTTCTTCACTGCTATATTTTCTTACCTTAAGCTTCCTTCTCTTTATGCTTTTCATCCCTTTTTAAATTTCTTTTCATGTAAACTTCCAAAAATTGCTTCCCAAATATTATTGTCCCCTTGGTAATGATATAATTTATAATAAACACAGCTTACAGTCACGCTTAATCTTTAAAGTTGTGCTTAATCTTGTCCCAGAGAAAAATGTTCAATTCAGGGGATATATATACGACATATATAAGACATATTTTAAGCCAAGATTGCTTTTGCAAAGAAGCTTAGCTTTAGATAGATAGGAAACCGCACAATTGACTTATGTTGCATTTAATTCGGACTTTAATTAATTTTACACTTTCTTGGTAAACTCATTGTTCCCTAAATGAAAAGAGGAACTGATTTCGTTTTTTTTTTTTAGCGTTTCTTTCATCAATCTTGACAGATTTTCCCATAGCATAAACGTTGTGGCTTTAAATAATTACATGTATTATCATGTTGGAAGAAGATTTTAAAATGATGACGATAGACTTACTGGTCGGTAAAGGAAATACAGGATTTTGAAATTGTTTTAACCTTAAATAGTTGACCTACAATGTATATTTCAAAGTAAAGTTTGCTTTTTAGCAGAGAAGGTAAGCTTGAGAGAAAAAGGAAGTTAACTGCAAAATATCATTATGTTGCATATAATTCACTTGCACTTCAATTTCTTGTAAAACTCATTATCCCTAAAATTAAAAAAAGGAACATTTATTTTGAATTCGTTTTTCCCTCCAAAGTTTTTTTTCCATTACTTTCAATAGTTTTTCTCATAACAGAAACAGAAACAATTCCAGGTACAATCATTTCTCGATTTTGGGGGGAAGGAAATACTCAGTCATTTTTGTTGGCATTCTAGGAATGTGAGAGATACCCCTACCGCTATGGTCGACAATAATGTGTATGTGGCTCTCTGTGTGTGGGTGTGTGGGTGTGTGTGTGTGTGTGTGTGTGTGCGCGCGCGCGCGAGCTTAGGTGTGTTGATGAGGGTGTGTGGGAGTATGTTTAATGGGGTACTATTTTCTAATGATATATATTGTTTCCCTTGTTAATGGGGGGGGGGGGATTTATGAAAAAATTTCATTTGATGCTTTCTTTACAGTTTTTAATTTCATTTATTCATTTAAAGAAGATTTTACATGATAATGTGCTTTATTTGTTATACACATTGAATGAAATGTTGATTCATAATTCACGTATTATTACTGAGTGAAATCAAAATAATGATCATTGAAAAAAAAAAAAGCTTATCAAAGAGAGAGATCCATCGTTAAGATATTGTTGAAAATCTTTCCCGTGAGGTAAGAATGAATTGATCTTTAATTTACAACTGATAACATGTAACCAATGAAAACAAGATTATATGTGCTTCTTTATCAATTGAAAAAAAAAAATGTGCAGACTTCATATATCTGCAGAGAATTGCCCTATTGTAGGCAAGGCTTCAATGTACGATTTTTACGTGTTGGGTGTTTTATTTTGTTTTTAATAAGATATGCATGTATTTCAGTAAGATAATTTTTGTAATTCATGGTCCTATAATCTTCATTAGTCAGGGAGAACAGTATGTAATAATGATGAAGCTACCCTTGGTAAACAAGAGATATTATTATTGTTATTATTATTATTATTATTATTATTATTATTATCATTATCATTATTATTATTATCATCATTATCATTTATCATTATCATTATAGTCTGCTAGACTAAGTGAAGTTCTCACCGACGGGAAATACATTCGCTCACCCCCCCCCCCCCTCTCTCTCTCTCTCTTTCTCTCTTTATCCCTCTATTTCCTACATTCCCCCCCCCCCCTTTTTTTAACCTTTACTCCTCCTTTTCCTGTTTGTTTCTTTACATGCATGTATATATTTATATATATATATATATATATATATATATATATATATATATATATATATATATATAATAATTATTTGTTTATTTATTTATTTATTTATTTATTTTTTTTATTTTTTTTTTGTCTCATTTCATACTGGTTATTCTCTGTCTTTGATTTAGTTCAACCATTTGAGAGAGGTGAGATTTTTTCACGAGGAGGCAAACTAGTGGTGAAAGTGGGGTAACCAAGATGGCGACTTATATTGGGCAGGAGCGTGTGGTATGTCACGGATCCATGGTGGAGGGAACACAAGTCTCTCTGAAGAGCGGAGGATCTACCCTGGAATTCAAAGTAAGTGGTTGTGACCTGTTAAGGACTAGTTCACTTGGCAGTCCTATGCAGCTAACAGTGAACCTAGAAAAGTAGCTTTTTCGGCAACAAAGCTGAAATTGTTCGGAGACTTTTCTTGTCAAGTCAAGTCGACTAGACCGTTTCTATAACACGGTTAAATAACTGTAAAATCGTTCCGGCATCGTTCTCTTTAAATTTCATGTGGAAAAGGTATTATACATGTATATCAGTATTGCAGGTCCAATTTACACGATTTATGCTATGACATATTGAATAATTTTTTTCCACAATAACTGCAAGAGATGTTACCATTGCTGCCCTCCACCTTCTCTCTCCCTCTCTCCCTCTTTCTGTATAAATTTAGTTCTCACCTGGATGATCCTTTATCAAGATATCTCTCTTCAGACGTAAATTTGATATCAGATATAAATAACTCCCTTTTTTAGAGCTTTACAAATTCCTGTCAACTTTCTTCTTTATTTTGGTAAAGGCAGTCAAGTAAGGTATTTGCTTTATTCTCAAGATAAAAATATTATTATTATTATTATTATTATTATTATTATTATTATTATTATTAAGTATTTGGCGTCACCTGTGCCTGGGAGGGGAAAAGCGAACTGAATCACTATATCACAATATACTAGTATACTCTGCCAAAGCAGGAAGTAAGATGTAGGAAGAAGTAATTTAACCCGTTGACTACTCCATTCTTAAATTGCCATATGGTTAACACAGGGGCCATCCGGTTCCCGTATGCAATGGGTTAAAATGAGTATTTATTTGGTGTCATTGTATACTCATGACGGCAACGCTTCAAGTAAATGGCACCTTACATGTATATTCTCATGATTGATTCTCAAAATTGTAAATAAATAACCCTGTAACTTGTTAGTAGTAGTGGACTTTATGTGGATAACTTGTTTAGCACAAGGCTAATCTGCCACGAGGTACATTGCACAAATATTACATTACATTACAAACATTACACTATCAGATAAGCATGAAAATAAACGCGGATAAATAAAACAGAATATAAGCATGAAAATGAATGTTTTAAAAAAAGAAAAGAAAACTGATAGGTAACTGTACATTATTCATCAGTGATTATGCTGTTTGTAATACTTTTTAAAAAATGATGATACTAAGTAATTAAACTGAACTTCACTTCATTCTTATCACGATTTCAGACGAAAACGAAAACACAGTTCTTATCCTTATACTCTGCTCGCTTTACTTCTTTGTCTTTTAACTTACATTTCTATTAATATATGTCCTCTTTTCAAAACATTTTTTGGTTGTATGTAGGGTCTATGCAAATTGAAATAATTGAAATTACACAGTGCATTACACTGATTTTCTTTTAGTGACTTTCATACCACCTTCTATACGTACTTTTGAACGCTTTTAGGGTTGGGGATAATCTTACAACTTCAGGTAAGCTAAGCAGTTCCATTATTTAATCGCCGAGTAACTGAAAATTTTCTCTAAGACTTTGAGATGGTGACCAGAAGGAAGGTACAGTTTACAAGAAGAGACACTTCTTGTGGCTCTTGTATGCGTTTCATGAACATACCGAAGTATGTTTTTCATGTATGCTGGTGTAAGATTGTTCAGGGATTTATCATTGATATTCTGAATGCAATATGGTCGTTAATTGGCATCCACTTCCTCAAGAGGGGTTTTGAAGGAGACCTATACAAGGTGCACCAAAAATCTTTCTCACTGCTCTTTTTAAAATCTTAAGTAGCTTATCTAGATTTGCACAGCCCCGGATAAAGTTACAGTATCCAAGGTACACAGTTATAAGCATGACGGAATTTGATTCTGGCATCTATTCGTACGAGATGTTTAATTTGCTTGAACTTGGCTAGGAGGAAGCATAACAGTCGATATAAATGACTAATTTGGTTTGTTTAACTTAGATGTTGGTTTATCTCTTCTCCTAGTAGTTTTTGTTTTCCAGTACTTTCAACCTTCTGACCATTAATCTCTAATCTCAGCATTTGAATGTCCAAACGGCGCAGTCTTTTAAGTACATACATGGTGTTTGTTTTGTTAATGTTTATCACCATCTTGTCGTTTTCACATCATTTTTCTATTTTGGATATGTCATTTGAAAGCTTTGCTTGTGCAGTATCAAGACCCCCCCCCCCCCCCCCACAAGCGCTAATTGTTGTATCATCAGCATACATGACCACTGAATGATAGGGTCAAGAAAAGGAAGGTCATTCATAAATGAAATGAACAGTAAGGGGCCAAGCACTGACCCCTGCGGAACCCCTGATATGATGGGTAACATTTCAGATTGAGTCTGTTCCTAACTGACTCTTTAATTCCTATCATTCAGGTAAGAGAAAAAAGATTTAAGTGTAACTGAATCTACATGGTAACATGATAGTTTTTCCAATCGAGATCTCATGGATTACAAAGTCAAATGCCTCGCCGAGGCCAAGCAGAACTACAGACCAACATGATCACCATTATCAATGCTTTTTGCCCATTCAGATGTCATTGTTGCTAGGGCTTTTTCACATGAATGCTGTTTCCAGAACCCTGAATGAGTGGCATGCAATAGGTCATAGTCAACATGAAATTGATACAGGTTATCATGTACATGCTTCTCTAAGATCTTAGATAGTGGTCTGAAATTTTCAGGTTGTGAGTTCTCTCCTCCTTTGAACACTGGAACAACTGCCGCTTCCTTCCAAGTTCTGGGCAGGGAAATGTAACTTATTTCCCTGTTCTAGGGAACTTACCGCTTTGTATGCCTCTGTTCTTTATTTTGGTAAGGCTATTTGCGATTGCAGGTGTCGTTATTTTCAGGATTTGGGAGGAAAATCCATCAAGTTCCAAAGCCTTAGTGATGTCCATTTTTTCAATTCCTTGAGAACAAAGGATTCGTCGACTAATGGGATAGAAAACTTCTCTTCTTTCGGCAAACGTGATTTAACAAAGTTTGACAGTAAGCTCAGATCCTGCTCTTCATGATAATCATAACTATGTTATATCAATAACCGTAAAATTAGTGAAGAGTGATAATCGTGGTAAATAGGAACAAATATTGGAAACATGTTTTCGACATATTTCTTTTTTCTTCAGAAATGATTACAGATTCTACTCATGTCTTTTTTATTATGAATAAAAAAATGAATGGCATTTGAAGTTGTGTCACAAACACTTTTCCTAATAAAGTTCTAATCATTCTCCCACTAGTCACATTTGTCCGATAATGATAACAATATTACGAAAGTTTTCATTAAAGGTACACCCTAGAGCTGCCCTACTATTAACAGACACGACCGTACTCATCATATTGTAGGGTTTACCTTTAATTGAAAATCTTGTTATCGTCGTTATCGGACAAATGTGACCAGCCATTTACGGTTACTGATCTTCAAATATCACCCTGTTTCCCTTCCTCCTCCTCCTCCTCCTCCTCCCCATCTATTACAACTTCTTTTCTACCATCATATTCCTTACTTAAAATACGCAAAGAAATATTTAATTAACACCGTACTGTACACATTTACCAATCTATTTCGTTTATTTGTGCACTTTTAATTCCTCTCAAACATCTTTTGTCTTTGTTCATATAACTGCAGTCCAGGAACCAAGGGTATTATGCTCTGAAGTGTATCCATGAGGGGATGTATGTGCTGAACCGCTACAAGAATTTCAAGAAGTTCTCAGATGGTAAAGAGCCTACAAACACTTACACCTTCCAGAGTACGATGAAGGTTCATCGGATAATCATGGGTCAAGGAGATTCTCAGTTCTTTGATACCGTTATCATTGTCATCCATGAAGGAAACCCATTTTACTTCAGACCAGTGAGGTAAAATATTACACCAGTCATCTTGAATTATCATTTGTTACTTTTATGACTGAGTAATTCTTTGCTCAAGTGAATTTGCTTGTTTGAGAACAAATAAATGAAATTATTGTTTTGCAAGGGAAGTGTAACATTTAAAACTAGTGTACTATTTGGGGTTATTAGGTAGTATATCGTATTATAAATCGTTTTATAAAACTACATCGACATCACATTATAGCTTTGCCGCCGCTAATAAACTGAAAGAGCAAGAGGTCCGTCTTCCTTGTATTTCCGGTATTTTTGTACATTTTTTTTCCACGCGCCGATGTCTTGTGACTTTTATTCTAATTCATGCCTGAATATTTTTTTTAAATAAAATTCGTGGATTCGAACTAGCCAATGCATAATATTCTAATATGTGATTTTGATAGTTCATTCATGTCTTTATTTATCTATTCATTTAATATCTCTTATGTCTTCTTTGTACAGTATGGTCTCTATTTATATTTCCTTTCTCCTCCAGTAGTAAGGATTCCCTTTAAACTACAATTTATATTTCATTATCAATATTATAAAAAGTCAGTGCAAAAGGCATAAAAATTGGACTGGGCCTCTTATATTTTAAAGCTATCCACATATGCCGTGAAAAAATGGAATTTATCATTTACAATGATCGTATTCTCGAAAATGGCCTAAGTTAAGCCTGGCTTAACTTAGGCCACTGATTTATGGAAGGCCATGCGTCAACCCCTAAGTCCCGTATGAATTACTATATTTATGTAACAAAATAAAGAAACTAAATAATTTTCTGGCATGAAATGAGCATCAGAAATCAATTCTATCGTGTCGGTTTTTGTATTCGCATTTAGTACCAGAACTATTTTGATTTTGTAAGATTAAAAGAGGGTGACATTTGGCTCTCCATAATTTGGTGGAATAAATCTACACACTTAGGCGGGGGATTAAGTTAGGCGCCTTTCGAGAATACGGCCGTAATGTTTTTTTTTTTCAAATGTTTCCCCCTACATCAGGCAAAAGGTGAAGAGATGGTTTGATGCTTTTAGGTTTGTTGCAGGCATACTTACACCACACCGACACACACGATCTTCATCAGAATCGGTAAGCTATTTGTAAACGAGAAAGAAGGAAAGAGAGAGAGAGAGGAAGAGAGAGTGAGAGAACGGTAAATACTGATATATACCCCCCAAAAAGGTTAGAGATCATTGGATAGAAATTAGATAGAAAGAGAATAAAAGAGATGACAGAGAGAAAGAGAGAGAATCTGAAGAGTAGTAGAAGAGGTGATGGTGGTGGTGGTTGTGATGGTGAAAGGGGGGGGGATGGGGGTGATGGGGGTGATGGTGGTAGTTGTGATGTTATGCTGGCAACAGTAGTAAAAATTGGTATTTGTAGTTATCATCTTCGTATTAGTAGAGGTAATAGTAGTGGTGTTAGTAGTCTCATAGTAATATAGCTCGTAGTGTCATACTACCAGTAGCAGTAGTAGTAGTGATAAAATTAACAACCGTACACGCATTATATTACATACATGTATTGCATTATCTCAAAATTTTAACTTTCAAGTTGGTTGATCGAGCAAGAGCAGAAGAGCTTCAAATTTTCCCCTGAAATCCAATATTCTTTTCTTTGATCCAGATCGGAGGTTCTACCCAAGACAGAACCTCCCATCAGGCGTCCTCTCCATGCACTCGTGAAGAAAGGCACAGACCTCTTCAAAGACAATCATATTCTGCAGACGAACAAGAAGAACCAGCACCGGCACATCTACTTCCCGATGTCATCGATGTCGGTGAGGAAGGTGATCTTCGAGAGACCGGATCACCGGACGAAGCTTATGAGGACCCATACACAAAGAGAAATACGCGCAAGAGCATATATAAGAAAGGTATGAAACTACACATAAAAACCTTATTGCAAACACGCACACGCACACGCACACGCACATGCGCACACCAATATATTGCAAACAACTTAAGACTACTTAAGATGTAATAATACATAATGTATATTATGAGGTTCTTTTTCAATGGAGCGCGTTTGAGGCATAAGAAACTCCACACTATTATTAATTATTGATATTTCTTAATTATTTCCATAAGTGCTTATTACATATACATACATATATATATATATATATATATATATATATATATATATGTGTGTGTGTGTGTGTGTGTGTGTGTGGGTGTGCGGGTGTGTGTGTGTGTGTGTGTGTGTGCGCGTGTGGGTGTGTGTGTGTGTGTGTGTGTGTGTGTGTTAGATGGCTTCAATATTTTAATATCTTGCCGAAATTTAGTACATGTATCACAATGATTCAAGATTCACTACCGGTATCATTTACTTTAAAATTGTTTTAAAATCAATTTGTTATGTTTTGTTTTGTTTTGCTTTGTTTCGTTTTATTTTGTTTCGTGTTTGTTTTGCTCTTGCTTCTTTCGTGTGCGTGGGGGCGGGGTAGGGGGGGTGGCGAGGTGCAAATGAAAATGATATTAACTTGACATAAAAGAAAGCATTTAAGATACAATGTTATTATTATTATTTTTTTTTTTTACCTCTATTGTTTTATATATATATAGGTCGTGGTGGGAACTACGGTGTCATTGTAGATATTAATATTGATGAAACAGAAGAACACCAGCAGGATCAACCTGACATGAATGTAGGAGTCCGCACTCATCCTCAACTTTGCAGACAGAGAAGCAGATCACATGATGATATATCCCCATCATTTAACGTATGTATATTTAAACATACACACACCCATACTCCTTCCACCCCCCCCTCTCTCTCTCTCTCTCTCTCTATCTCACACTCTTTCTATCTGTACCAGGCGTTCTATATTATGATATTTTGACGATCATCTCCCGTCATATGCCTTTTCAAAATGACTCTGTCATTTTCCACCTATTTATCAACGAACGGATTTTAATAATTCTAACCGTAAATGTCTTTACACACCCTCCGTGCCCATGTTCTCTCTTTTCCTGTCTCTATAAACTTTCTACCTCTCGCCCTTCTTGATTTCTTTTTTTTTTCAATCTCTTTCTCTGTCAGTTTCTTGATTGTAAGTATAATCTCTCTCTCTCTCTCTCTCTCTCTCTCTCTCTCTCTCTCATAAACACCCTAACCCCACAACCCATTAATACCAAGGAGGTACTCCTTGCGCGTACATTCACTATTTCTCTCTCCTCCTCACCCATTCTGTCTCTCCCTGTCCCCCCCCCCCCCTCTCTCTCTCTCTCTCTCTCTTTCTATATGCTGATAAAAGATAAATGAACGATTTCATAATAAATTTACTCATGTCTTTGATGTGTAGTTCGAGCAGCTGGATTTATCAAGTTCCCCTATCACAGCATCTGCTACCCTTGGCCGAGGGGGTATGAAGCCCCGAGCAGAAAGACCTGGGGTGATGATTACACGAGCCCAATCTGCAGCTGCTGCCCCTCACTGGTATCAAGGGTCTTCACATGTCCCAACATCGCCCCCTACGTCACCATCACGCAAACCACAACCACGTCATATATATGACAGAATAGCGTCGGATAGTGATGACGATGATTCCTCGAGCGATTGCAAACAACTTGTAAGGTACTTGAGATGTAGTAATACATACATGCGTATTATGAGATTCTTTTTCACTGAAGCGCGTTGAGGCATAAGAAACCATTCTTGATTATTGATATTTCTTAATTATTTGTATAAGTGGTTATTATCATGAATGTTAATCAAGGCATATTTTAGCTACTGTATTGTTGTCACACAATCATAAATGCCTCAGGTACGTTTTACATTCATTGTGTTTTTAAAAGAAATTATTTTTGGCTTATGTTCTCCATTTACTGTATAGGTCATATGAGACAAAAATGTTTTTTATGTCCTCTTAGCTAGAACTGGTCGTATAGTTTCTGTCATTGCCATTGTCATAATTATTGTCATTGTCATTGTCACTATCATTGCCATTGTCATTGTCATTGTGCACAGCCTTCTAAACCGAGAAAAGCATCGTGATCGAGTCGGTGTTGAATTGAAGAAGGATCATATAGCTGAAGGACTTGTCTTTGTAGAAATCAACTCAAGCATTTAGTAAGTGGTTACTCACCGGTTTAGATAGTGTTCAGAAACTTTTTCACTCAAATTTTTGTCATTGGTATGAAATACTTTTTAACAAGGTTTGGCCAGAAATTTCTCTGTAAGATTATTTTAGATTCAGTTGATAAATGACAAGATGCCCAAAATTCAAAGTCATCTAAATTTGATTTTTATCATTACATTTTTTTCTAACTCCTCGTGGTAAAGATTAGTTAGAGAAATCTTTTTGAAAACTGTCAACAGTGTGTGCAGTAATTTCAAAGGAGAAAGTCATCATATATTTTAAAAATGGACATAACTGTATGAAAAGTGCCAAAACGAAAATAATTACGAACATTAAGCAAATACTTAACGGAACTTTGAGACATATTATCGAATTAAGGCTGATGTTTGACTCTTGTTTCCTTTGACACACAGCATTGCCACATGGAAGAAATCGTTGTCATTACATGGTAAATTTCAAGAACGTATCCACGTAGGAGATCAGCTCCTTCAGGTGAATGAACAACAAGCTACAGACATGACCGTCATTCAGAGTGCCATCAAGTCATCATCCATTGACATGGTATTCTAATATTTCACAATATACAATACTATCAGGGGCGGCGCTACAGGGGGGGGGCAGGGGGGCAACCGCCCCCCCCCCCTATGATTTTTCAAGTAGTGAAAAAAGAAAAAAAAAGAAGAAAAAAGAAGAAAAGGAGGAAGAAAAGGGAAGAAAAGGGAAGAAAGAAGAAAGAGGAGTATTAAAAAGAGAGGTCTTAAACATATAACTCTATATTACCCCTGTTATTTAATGGAGAAAAAATATGACGTCATCTTTAGGTCGTCTTGCCCCTCCTATCAAAATACCCTGGCGCCGCCCCTGAATACTATAGAGTCCGTTGCAAGAAACCTTTAGATTACGGATTTATATTTAAGGGAAATACTGTAGGTTTACCATTTAGGAAGATATGGGCAGGGTAAGGGAAATTTAAACTGGAGCTATACGCTTCATAACCAGAAATACCAGAAATACATATTGAAGGTTGGGTTTCTTTTTTCTTTTCTATTCTTTCTTAGCATACTAGAAACTTCATCTTTATCAATCTCCTATCTACCTCTATAACATTTATACAAATGATTATTTTCTTTTCTAAATTTTCCAAGAAATAGAAAAGTGTGACATTATAAACTGTCCTTTGACATCTATTAACAATTTGCATGAATAGGTTGTACATGAACTATTTCGATTAATTTTATCTTGATGTTATGAATTGAGTGAAAGTTTATCCCTTTCAGAATAAGATGGGAGTTGTCTAACGGGGCATAGGGTAGCCAGTATACAAGAATGATCCCAAATGATCCCAGACATTATACACACAACATTTTACGAAATTTAAATGTGTTCAATATCTCATCTTAGGTGAAACTCTGGTTGAAACGTTTGCCAAAGGCTAAGGTCATCCACCTTACCAAGAAAAGGGCACAGCCATGGGGGTTTGATTGTAGTAAGAACGAGGTAAGAGACATTCACTATCAGCAATAAAATAGTACTATAGTATTATTTGCCACTGTGTTCTTTATGAGCTATGACATAATGATTAATCAAAGTAGTGAGTGGTCAGGTGAAAGTAAATGAGCGAAATAAAGTCTAGCAATTAAAGATGAAGTTGAGTATTGGCCATACTATCACATTGTGGAAGAAACTGTCTCAAAACAATTTGGAAAGATTGATGGTGTAGAAAATTGAAAACTTCACTTATTTCTCTTCATATTTCGAATACTGGGACATGTGGGATGCAATCCTTTTCATGGCTTCTTCTTGTTCCTCTGCAGCCATTTGTTTTGCATTTTGCCACGACCATCACATTCGGACCAAATATTATGCACACCAAAAATCAGATTCCAAACTGACATTAAAGGAGAATGAAACCCTGGGGTCAATTTTAATGAAAAGAGAGGATAGAGAGAAATATTTTTTTAAAAAGTTCCATCAAATCGGTTACGAAATGAGAAAGTTATGAAAGTTTGAAAAGTCTCAAGTTACTTTCTATGGCAATCCTCAAATTGGCAATGTTGCTTCAAAGTGACAGGTTTAGTAGTACAACTCTCCATATGTTTGTACACAACATTTCATATTTTCCCCATTATCTCTCAAGGTGCAGCTTGTCTCCTTCTTAGCTCAAGATATATCATGGGAAAATGTATTTGACACAACATTATGTTGAGTTCACAAAAACACAAGCAGCATCTTTAGAGATAATGGAGAAAATATGACATTTTCTGTACAAAACATATTGAGAGTTGTACTACTAAACCTGCCATTTTGAAGCAACATTGTCAATTTGATGATCGTCATAGAAAGTAAATTGTGACTTTTCAAACCTTCATAACTTTTTTCATTTTGTAACTGATTTTGATGGAACTTTTTTCAAATTGCTTCTATCCTCTCTTTTCATTAAAATGGATATTTCCCCAGGGTTTCATTCTCCCTTCAAAATGATATTTTCTCCCCTTACCAGAAAAGCTTAACCTTCTCTTTAAAGTGAAAGTCTGACCGTACGTACCATATACCATCTATACCGTTTCAAGTGCAGTGCAATTTCGTGCGAAAGAATGTTAGAATGCTCCATCTAAGATTCATCACAGCCCGGGGGGGGGGGGGGGTACTCACGTATATTGGGTATACGGGGATGTGCCGCTGGGAAAGGTGACTTTTTGAAGAAAGATCCTTAGACATGGGTCCCATTTTTCCCCAAAAAATCCTTAGACATGGGTCTCTTATCCCGGCTCTTATCATTTGTTTCATTCCTCTCTTTTCTCCCTCATTTGTCCGGGAAATCCTTAGACATGGGTCCATTTTTCACAAAAAATCCTTAGACATGGGTGCCTATTTACAGCAAAAGGACCCTTGATGTGGGTATGGGTCTGGAGTTCTCAGCCGCACACCCCCGTCCGATTATAATCTGAGTACCCCCCCCCCCCGGGCATCACAGCTCTGATTAGTTGGTCGAAAGTTGGTCGAAAGTTGGTCGAAAATGAAAATTCTCTGACAAGCAAAAAAAATAAAAAATAAAAAAAATATCAGATGTGATTTGGCCGTGGAGGGGGGGGGGGGCACGTTTCCCCCTGTGCTCCCTGAATCTACCACTCTGTGCATCGATCTTTATGCTTATTACTTTTCTTCATTCTTGTGAAGATCACGCAGGTTTATGAAGGAGCACAATTATCTAGTCACATAGACACCACATCAAAGACGAAATGGGTTATCACAGAGTTGGATCATCAGCCAGTCAGCATTCAATCATGTAGCAAAGATGAGGTAGGCAGACTTAGTGGTTTAGCAGTGGTCTAGTAACCGGAAGGTCCGGGGTTCGAAACCATTGTTTAACCAGTCAGCATTCAATCATGTGGCAAAGATGAGGTAATCAGGCCTAGTGGTTTAGCAGTGGTCTTGTTACCGGGAGGTACGGGGTTCGAAACCATTGCTTAACCAGTCAGCATTCAGTCTTGTATCAAAGATGGGGTAAGCATGCAGGCTCAGTGGTTGTGTAGTGTTCTCGTGACGGAGAGACCCGGCGCGGGGTTTAAACCCATTGAAGGCTTAGTTCCCATTTTTTTGCCCACCTACAAGCATATACTTGTTTTCTTAGCAGTAATAGGCAACATAAACCATCATTCAAATCAAAATAATAAATCAAAATTCATCTGTGAAATAGGATTATGAATATATGATTTGAGTGTGTATTCTTTGGGATTCCTGTGCACTGTCGCTTGTTACCTACCATTTCATTTGATTTTGTTTATTTCTTCTTTGCTGATATACATATAAGGAGTACAAAATTACATTTCTTCGACTCAATTTGTCAGAATTACATTTTGGAATGGTAAGATAAAATATCTATTTTCTGATGTTTCTGCAGGTAAAACATAGGATAACTGGGGCCCAAATGGAACTAGCCCTGGTTTTACAACCCAAAGATTTCATCGAGAAACTATTAAGAAATCTACGCAAGACTTCAATCAAGAAGAAGCATTTGACCGAATACATTGTTTGACAAGGATTGCTTTGAATTCATAAGTTTTGTTAATGTGAAATGACTTGGAAAGGATTTCAAAACTAATGTATCTCAAACTACCTTGCTGGATTCAAGACCAGAAAAGAGATGTGTTGCTCAGTTGTCGAAGGAACCATGGTGTCGTGTCAGTCCAAAGTATGGCGGATTTAAGTTTAGTAGCGATCTCGACGACCTCTCACAAGAGCATTCTCTATATCATCATAGCTTCATGACCAGAATGACCTGCAGAAGACTCAGTGATGTGTTGTTGTATGCCGCATAACCAGATCCTATTGTGGGGAAACGAAAAAGAAAGGGCAGTTTCTCCGTTGTAAAAATATGTCGCGCTATCCCCTTCAAAAAACTGGATCGCAATGTGAGAAAAGAATTACATTACAAATGTTTTTTTGTTTTTTAAGTGAGTATCTGAACATTGATGATCACAGAGAATTGACAACTGATGGTGAACACTCGAAGTGTAGAAGTGGATGAAGCTTATTATTGCAAGGAGTCAAGGACAACATGGAAAAGAAGAATGGAACTTAAATACAAGAACCCGGAGGATGCCCCACCCCCTCTTTGTGAGAATTATGAATATTGCCATTATTCTGATATCCGTCACCTCACTGAGGTGGACTACTTCTAATCTTTATATTATATCATATGCAGTATAACTATCATTGATTAAGAAATTTTGCTCGTTCCGGAAAGTGGATGGGTACACGCTTGCAACAAGCATCAGCCCCCTGGCAAAGCTGTGCTCATTCACCTATGCAATAAGCGGGATATTCGAGCTTTATTATGATTTTTCTCATCTAGAGGTACTCTTAGAAGAAAAATATGAAGGAAAAATAATGTCCCTAGGTATTTATTGCATATTAAATGATATTTCTTAAATGAATTACTGTATGTGCATTTCTTGGAGGAAAGGGCCTGAAAAGGATTTTGTCCAAATTTCATATGGGTTGTTCGTGCACAGAGCTCTGCGTATCCATACCGTGGCGCAAAAGTTCTACCTCATGGCGAGCAACAAACACTTTGGAGAGGTAGTTGTGATTGATGATGTTTGATTATTTGTTTGTTTGTTTGTTTGTTTGTTTGTTTGTTGTTTTTCTTTCTTGCGTTTTCAAAAGGTGATAGAAAGCGAGGCCTCGTGATGGAGGCACATTATTGTAAGCAAAGAAAAGGTGGAACAAAAAGCATATTATGGCAACATCAATCATATACTATAGAGAGATGTTTTCTAGTTTTCTTAGTTTTGTAACCGCATTACGCACTCTGTAATGGATATATAAATTATAGTTATTCGAGAACAAGAAAAAAAGTTTGACCACACTTTATTAAATGTTTCTTGGGTATTTTAACCCCTCCGTGATCGTCTCCATATGGATTCGTATGCTTAAGGGCATTTCAGAATTAATTTAAATCTTTAGTAATATTGCATTGTTAGGCTCCGTTCGTACGTGGGGCAGGTATTAATGTTGTAGGGAAAATCAGTATTGTTAAAATCTGTCATAATGCTAACATGATAAAATGGAAGTGATTTGAACTGATTTTTATCATTACTAAATCCACCAGCCAAGAATGACGGGTAAGAACAAAGAAGCTTGTTCATATTACCAGTTATCCTTTCATAGAATATTTCAATTTTACTCCAAATCTGTACTCTGTTCATGCCAGTGCTATAATTATGTTTAAAAACACTTTGTATAGCATTACTTAGAAAGACTCCCTTTCCATTAGTTTGCTTATATTAAGATATATCATAATTTTTTGCGAATTGAGGCATAAATATGTATTACAATTTTGTGTGATGACTATTTCTAACATGTCTAATGGGCAATTCGACACCTATCGTATTCCTAAATATACAAAACTATATCATGTTCTGAAGATGCTATTAGAGATTGGGTAATTAATTACAGATTAGCAGACGGGTAATAGTGTTAATCATATGAATAACTGGGCCCGTCTTATAAAGAGTTGCGATTGATTGCAAATAATTTGCAATTGATATCAATCGCAACTCCGTACTTTAAGAGATAGGAGATTGGAAATTTGTGATTGATTGGAGGACTTGCGATCGATCCGTATCAATCGCAACTCTTTATAAGACAGGGCCTTGGTATCATATTGGGAAGAAAAATCCCCATTGTATTGCTACAGTGCGTCCCAGAAAAAGGCTAACAGTTGGAATAAGTCTACCCAAATAAATATTCAAAACTATTCTAAGGAAATTTTCATACCTATGGATAGCTTAGGGTCTCTTCTATTAAATGACACCAAAATATCAACCGATATTCTACGCTTGAGTGAGCAATCCAGACTTGACAAGAATTATTGCCTCTGGCTGGTATCAGCCAAGCTGAGTCATGCATGTCATGAATAGGCTTAGAAATGTCCATATTCAGGCTTTGTTCTATGTATGTCTTTACACATCCCATCAATATTCTATGCTTGAGTGAGCAATTAATTACTTTGTTGAGTGTTTCAAAATGTTACTTTTTGTGACTCTTTTAATTTCACATGGCTTGCTCACCCAACCATAATTTGTTGATGGGATAGGCCCTATATCAGGTCATACAGTGAACAAAGTCTGTTCTTTCATAAATAGTCTTTTAATGATCAGAATATAACATTTTTAAGCCTTTTCATGACTCTCAACTTTGCTGATACCATGAACAAACATTTTTGTCAAGTATGGATTTTGCATCCTTTCACAAAAATTGGCTTTGCTCTCTCAAGCGTAAAATATTGTGAGATATTTTGGTGTCACATGATAGAAGAGACCCTAAGCTTTCCACAGGTATCAACATTTCCTGAAAATATTTTGAAGTATTTAAATGGGGAGACTTTTTTCAACTGTCAATTTTAAAAGGTTCTTAACTTCGTTCATACAAGCCAAGACAAATACAAATTCTCGTCAAGTCTGAATTTTGCACCTTTTCGCAAAAGTCGTTTTTGATCACTCAAGCTTAATAACAAGTCGGATTTTTAGGTGTTATTGCAAGGAGATACCTAAGCTATCAACAGGAATGAAAATTTATGGAAAATACTCTGAAATATTGATTTGGGGAGACTTTTTACAACTGTTAACTTTTTGGGGGGACGCACTGTAGAGTGAAATATAAAATTTGTTTTTGATTTGAAATCCGTGTGAATTATCCAGGCTGATTTTTTGAGCATTAAATAAGGTGAAACAGCTGCTTTATGTTGAATTTATGTATTATCATGATTATATTGACATTCTAAGTTTAATCATATAATCATCTATTTAAGTGGAAAATAAATACAATATAACTGTGTGATAAGACAGCATTAGAGAAATGAGTATTGTTCAATTGTCCTTCAGGCCTAATCAATTACCATTGATATCCAGTATTATCATGATTATCGTCGTTAATACTCCAGCCTGTGACTTCGAGCTGAAAGAAAAGGAGGCAAAGAGGAGGGTGGTGATAAGGAGGAGGTGGAGAAGGGAAAAGAGAAGGAGAAGAGGAGAGGGAGGAGAGGAGGAGAAGGAGCAGGAGAAGGAGAAGGAGAAGGAGAAGGAGAAAAGGAGAGGGGAGGAGAGGAGGAGGAGGAAAATGAGGAGAGGAAAAGGAGAAGAGGAGGAGGAGGAAAAGGAGTAGAGGAAAAGGAGAAGAGGAGAGGGGAGGAGAGGAGGAGGAGGAGGAGAAGAGGAGGAGAAGGGAAAGGAGAATGGGGGAAAGGGAGGAGAGGAGGAGGAGGAAAAGGAAAAGAGGAGAGGAGAGGGGAGGAGAGGAGGAGGAGGAGGAGAAGAGGAGGAGGTGGAAAAGGAGAAGAGGAGAGGGAAAAGGGAAAGGAGAAGAGGAGAAGGGGAGGAGAGGAGGAGGAGGAAAAGAGGAGGAGGAGGAGGAAAAGGAGAAGAGGAGAGGGGAGGAGAGGAGGAGGAGGAGGAGAAGAGGAAAAGGGGAGGAAAAGAGGAGGAGGAGGAGGAAAAGGAGAAGAGGAGAGGGGAGGAGAGGAGGAGGAGGAGGAGAAGTGGGAAGGAAGATGAGGCGGAAAAGTAGTTATGGAGGAAATGAATGATGATGGTGGTAGTGCTGCTAACAGTGATGATATTTACAGTGGTGATGGCGACTTTTAATGATGATGACAGTGATGATCATGCTAGTATCATCATCGCGATTACAATCATGATGATAAAGATCGTGGTTACGGTTATTGTGTTAATTACTTTGAAAAAGACTTTCTAAAGGCAATTTCAACAGCCTAGCGCATTCCCTATCAAAATTTTCAACTAAAAAAAAAAAAAAAAATCGAAAATTATTTTCCATTGGGAATAGATCTAGTCATGATATTGTATCAATTTCTCGGTACCGGTCATATTGTACAGGGGCCGCGGAGCATTTTTGAAAGTGGGGGGCTGATCGGATTTCACACATTATTGACAATTTTCGAGCTTTTTTACGATACTTTTTTTAACGTGTCTAATTAAAAAAGTGGGGGGCTGCAGCAACCCCCCCCCCCCAGCCCCCGGCTCCGCGGCCCATGTTGTAGGGATGTAGGATTAAGGAGCTTGATATTTCAGGCCCAAGGAGTATATAGCAGATAGAATGAGAGATATAAATAAGTTTAAGTTTGACAACAATAAGTAAAGGATTGATATTTTTCAAAACTGCATCAAGATTAATCTGTTGAAAACAAACCTTTTAAGCTTAAAAGCTTCTGAATTTCGATATGTAAATACGTAGTACATGTCATTATTTCCAATATTATCATCATGGCTACATCATCCTGGATGATCCTGCACAAATACGTGAGCCATCGTGAACAGTAGAGACTTTTATTCCATTCATGCGAATCTGTGGACCTTGGCACATTAAAAGAGTACTATTGGCTCAAGGTTTTATGCAGGCTATGAAACCCTGTATTACACGACAGGAATAAAAACACAATCAATTCTTATACGTTGAGTTTTTAACCAAAGTCAGGTAGTTACACGTAGAATAGTTATCAGAATATCAGAATAGTTAAAAATCCTATATGTTTAGTACTTTTACACACATATATATTTATAGTTGTTTGTTGAATGTTTTGTTGAGAAATGTTTAATATGTAAAGTATATACCCATTTACATGTATTCAATACTCAATTTATATTATTGCAAATGTTGTGCTCTCATACTACGAGAGGAGCTCGATAGAGTGAATAAAGTCTTATCTTATATTATCTTATCTTATTTTATCTTACCAAAAATTTATTCTTGAGCTTCAATGCATTTTTGAAATTCTTATATGGAAGAACACCATGCTTACTATGCATGTTGCTCTTGCATAATCATAATTGGTTACGGGCTTCCTCCCCCCCCCCCCTTTCTCTCTCTCTCTCTAACTCGCTATCCCTCTCTTATTGTCTCTCACATTTTCCCCCTTTTTTCTGTTCCTCTTTCTGCTCCTTCTTGAACGTTTTTTATTCTCTGCCTCTCTTTCTCCCTACCTAACACACACACAAACACATACGCACACACACACACACACACTCTCTCCCCCCTCTCTCTCTCTCCCTCCCTCTCTCTCCCTCTTTCTCCCTCTCTCTCACTCTCCTTCTCCTTCCCTCTGTCTGTCCTTCTCTGTCTGTCTCTTTCTATCTACCCCCCCCCCCCCCCCCCCCCTTATACACAGAAAAAAAGGTTTAAAATATAAATGGATCATGCCTCGTCAAACCCGAGGCACCTTTTCGGGTCGCAAATATAAAACTTTAGAAAATGTGCATTTTCGTTCAAAAAGTATTAGAAACTTACTCAACAATTATAACCAAATGAATATCAAAGACAAGTTAAACTAAACACAACCAAAATAATTAATGACCTCCAAAAGTTTTTTAGACTGGTCCAGAGCTTTATGCAGCAGTGCATAAATCCGAGTTAACTAGGGATTCCCTATCGATCCATATACAACCCCTCCGTACAAACCTTCAATAAATACACAGAATACCTCCAGTATTTATTCAGTATTGTTTGAATAACACAATACATTTTCTTTTATAACCCATGCAGTACAGTACTCAAGAATATCACATTTTGTTCGCAATCACAATACACACAAAAGCCCGCACCAAAATGTGTATTCATTACTTTGTGCATAATGTGCTGCGGCGACTGCGCGCGGCGCCAAGTACTGTGTTCACAACAAATTATTGTGCACAAAGAATACTGGGCAATAATATCGTCTGCAAGAAGCACAACCTATTATTTTAATTGGACTGTATCATACGATTGATCGTCGGTTTGGGACTAAATGTGAACACGATCCATCAATTCTAAACCAACAACTTTTTGTATTGCACTGCCATCAGTCGATGACCTCGCACTCAATGATAACACGACGACCAGTGCAATCATTTCTATTTTCGGCCGGCTGGATTATTTTCTTCCATAATCCTTGTGAGTGGCATATACTGTCATGAACGGCGCTTCGTGCAATAATGCTGTGAAAGGAATTTGATGTGGTGATGGTAAGTATAAAAATCTATTCTGTTCTGCTCCGAAAGTGAATTCGCCATTGATTATCTGGTCTACTAAAGGCTCAGAGGACAAAGTGGATGGATAAAGCATCGTCAATAATAACACAAATCTGCACATAACAGTATTCAGGTACAGTGTATTCCACAAGTAATCCTATACAATGATAACATGCCACCAAATAAAAAAAAGTCAAAACTGTTATCATGCTTATTACATTCGTATCTTAAAGTCTATTTACATTCATTTCCTCGAGATATCTATTCTGAGTTCATTGCTTTCATTATCAGGAGATTAGAATATAATTCACTAGGCCTATTGTGCTAGTATTATTGTCTTCGCCGCTATGTGCCACTCGCACATAAAATCACAGTATAGCACTGCACCGCTGTGTTGACATTATCATATTGTTCTATCTCACCTTACATTTACATACATTTACTCGTGTTGCTTTTAATTGATTGTTGGTAAGCTCTGTCTACATGCCTCCCCATCATCATCACCTTCTCCCATTTCTCTCGAATGAATTGTGATGTTTTACACGTCCGTTTCTACATTGCTGACTTTTATCTCAGTATGACTCTCTCTTTCTCTCTCTGTCTCTTTCCCTCTCTCTTTCTATACTCCCAAGTTTCTCTCCAAATATACCCACCCTCTCTCTTACTACCCTTTTCTCTCTCTCTCTCTTTGTTCTCCTCCTCCTCTTCCTCCTCCTCCTCCTCCTCCTTCTTCTTCTTCTTCTTCTCTCCAGTAAGACTCTCTCTTTCTCTCCTCTCTTTATCCCTCATCTCTTTCTCTTTCTCTTTCTATTCTCCCAAATTTCTCTCCAAATATATTCACTCCCCCTTACTACTCTTTGCTCTCTCTCTCTCTCTCTTTTATATTTCTTCTCCTCTTTCTTCTTCTCCTCCTCCTCCTTAATCTTCTTCTTTCCTCTCTCTTTCTCCCCTCTCTTCATTCCTCATCTCTCTCTTTCTCTTTCTCTTTCTATGCTCCCAACTTACTCTCCAAATATATCCACCCTCTCTCTTACTACCCTTTTCTCTCTCTTTTGTATTGTTCTTCTTCTTCTCCTCCTCATCCTCCTCCTTCTTTTCCTTCTTCTTGTTCTTGTTCTTGTTCTTGTTCTTCTTCTTGTTCTTCTTCTTCTTCTTCTTCTTTCCTCTCTTTTTCTCTCCTCTCTTCATCTCTCATATCTCTCTCTCTATCTTTCTCTTTCTCTTTCTATACTCTCTTTCCAAATATATCTACTCTATCTCTTAGTATCCTTTTCTCTCTCTTTTTTTTTATTGTTCTCCTCCCCCTTCTCCTTCTTCTTCTTCTTCTTCTTCTTCTTTTTCTTCTCTTCTCTCTTTCTCATCACTTCATCCCTCATCTCTCTCTCTCTCTCTCTCTCTCTCTCCCTCCCTCTCATGCTTATTATGGCTTTTCTAACCCTTTTCCTATCTCTGTGCACCAACATACTTTGCAGTGGCTAACCGAGGTCCATTATTACCCTCAAAATCATTTGTGTACAATCAGCTCGAAATGTCATACCCTGAACTTTGGACGATCAAATAAAATAATGGATTATCCGCTTTGTCACGTGGTCTAAATTAATAGTTTATCTACATATCGCTTATCATTCTCCTTCTTGAAGGGAATGAGTGCCAATATTTACATAATGGCATGAACGGTAAATATATCCCGAAGAGACCCCAAAGAAATATTTCTTTATTACCCGTAATTACCAGATTGTATAGATTTGTACAGTTGTGGTTGAAAGTATACATCAGAGAAATATACGACTCCAAATTCTACAGCTGTACACGATTTTGTCAACTTTTCTGTTGATGAAAGCAGTATGCATACCTGCTTCATTTTCTGTTCAAGGGTGTAATGTGGAGATATCGGTTGATTAAAGTCTGTACATATATTTTAGGGACACATTTTCCCTACGGACTGCCTATAGTAATATTTTCTGTACGTTCACTTCCCTTTTTATACCATTCATAATAAAAGCAATGCTACCAGCTAGTCGCATTACAGAGGCTTTTTGCAAGGTCGATATCTCCGCATTGTTCGCTTTTTATTTACTTCATTCTCTTGCAAATGAAAGAATGAAGGAAAGGGGGAAGATAAATCAACATGAAAAAGTTGATAGCATCAATGATATGAAAGGAGAAGGATCTTGCGACGGAAAATAATGCATGAATAAATTAATTTATTATTGATCATGTGCAGATTGCAAAGTAGATTTTGAACTATGAACTGTTGGTCAATCTCTTAACCCGTTGACCACTGACTTCACCTATTCCCATAGGCTTTACACATTGACCACCCGGTTTCCTAGGCCAATGGGTCAATATGTGATCAATCAAGTGGGTATTATTTGTTTCCTTTTATCCCTATCATTGCCGGTGCCGCTGTGTCCCGTCGTTTTCTTTCAGCATGTTAAGTGGTTACTGTAGTCTTTTTGCATAGGCCTATTTAATATTTTCTTACCTCTTTTTATTACCTTTTCCCTTTCACTTCACTCCATTCTTCCTTCTTTATAAATGTACATTTATAATGATCATACACATGATACTTGTAGACTGTATGTTCAGTTCAAAGATGAATCATGATCACTGGTTATTTAATGATTTACACTGATTTGTTATGAGTGACTTTTTCTTTTCCAATGACATATTTGCAGGCCAGGCGTTTCTCATAATGTGAAGGCAAAGATGAAAATTAAACAACTCATTGACTCCTATCTCTCTACGGCGTTCTTCCAGAGTTAGTGGGTTAACTCGCATCATCCCGCCATATCTTATCCCCATGGAGACGGATTGCAAGATAAACCTCACCGATTTACAGTTTCGAAACCTCGCCGAACACATCCCTCCTGAGAAAGCCTCTGATCTAGGCCTTAGTCTTGGTCTAACCAAGACCGATCTCTCGAGTATTATCAGGACCGACGATCCGATTGGTAACACGTTCCGAGTTCTGGTCTGCTGGCGGACTAACTTGGACCCTACATTGATTCGATGGAGGAACAAGGTTGAGGGAAGGCAAACAGAGATGGTAAAGCTGAAGGCAGCCTTGCAAGAACACAACCTAGAGAAATTCATTTCTTGCATTGGTAATCACTCTCACTCCATCAAAATTGTAAATCTAATACTGCACGCTAGGGGACTTAATAATATTATACACGATGGATAAAATTGTATCAATATCAATGGGAAAAGGGGGGAATAGTTTCGATCAGTAAAATGAATGATCAGTATATTTTTATTTCTAATTCTAAGAAGGGAATTCCTTGTTTTAACATCTACAAAAGGACTTGTACATATACAGCGTTATCACTCCCCCCCCCCCCCCCCCCCCCTCTCTCTCTCTCTCTCTCATTCATCTTCACTATCAAGTTCTTTATATTCTGTGTAATCTGAAGAACAGTAATCACGGTAATGAGTATAAATGAAAACACCGCTCAAGCGAATATATTCACTGATGTTTCGATGACAGACGTTCTCATAGTGTAGACGATCAAGACATACAATAGAAAAATTAGAAAATTATCGACTTATTTATATCCCTCTCTTCTGAATTCCAGATGCTCATGTGACGGTTAGTGAAGAGAGTGGATTGGAAGCTGGATCTCCCATTGCCAATCTTGCACTGCCAAACCCATCTCATGAAGCTGACAGAAGACAAGGTTCGATTACAGACTAGACCTTCTTTATAAAACATGCATGAAAATGATTGAGCATAGAATAATTATCGCAAAATCTTTGTGTGCCCGAGAGAAGGATGACTGTTTGACCAACATGACTGTATAATGACAACAATAATGGGATTATACTTGTAATAATATTGTGTGTTTGCTAGTATTTTCTTTAATGTATTTATCAAACGAACAATAGGGCTTTGCTATACCAAAAGAATATTCAAATAACAGAAACGAACTGTTCTTCGACAGGAAACAACAAGCAATAATGCTGTGATTTTTTTCTTTACTCAAAATGTGCAAATGAAGGTATTTAATGTATTCTAACCAATGTTTCTTCTAACGAACAAAAATGGAGCCTAGTTTCTTTCTCTCTCTCTCTCCCAGAAATTGACATCCTTGCTTCTATTGAACGTGTGGACGATTCTACGACAAGAACACATCACACTCACTTGTACCGTCTTGTAACGCACCCTGCAGACTCGGAGGTGTCTTGGTTACGAATCCGTCAGCTCAAATCGGTCTTTGAACCACATGCCAGACTGGCTAACATTGTGATGCTTCCTATGCGCTTCACAGTGGACGTTGTATCAATGGATGATTTGAGATGTCTCAAGAGAAGCATCGAAAATGGACAGATGGCGGAAGATTTATTGCCAGTGATGTCGGGTCATGACGGAGAAGAGGGCGCTATCCAAGCTGACCCTGGGCATGTTATCTTGAGGCTAGAGTTAGACAAGGAATCCCTCAGCAGCGTAATGCAGTTTTTCCAAGGTATACTTCTCCACTTAAAATCATTACCCTATCCATTTTCACCGTTTGAACAACAGCGTGCTATAGATAATTAAATGTACATTTTGAAACTTAGAAAGGGGATCGTTGCTCAAACATAAACATATTGGCCTGTCTTTTTAAACTTTATATTTGCCAGACATTCTAAGTACAGCGAGATGTGTGTTGTATTATGGGCATCTGAAGAATATGAGTGGGGAAGTGGTAAAATGTAACAAAAGTTGAAAAATAGAGGGATTGATAAAACATATTAATTTTACCAAACGCAAAATCATCAAGAACTTCATGTCACTTCTTCAATTAAAAGGCACAAATTGTTTTCCTCAAACGTAATTAATAATTCACACTGCCGATTGAAGAGCGCCATTTTAACAACAATAACAACAACAGCAATAGTTTACTTCCACTCTCTCAGCCACCCCCTCCCCTCTCTCTCTCTCTCTCTCTCTCTCTCTTTCTCTTTTTATCTACCTCTCTACCTCTCTACCTCTCTTTGTCTATTTCGATCGATCAATTGATGTAATATCTTACGATCATTTCAACCATGACAGATCTCGACCCAGCAGCATCATTCAATGGCGACAGACAACACCACACCCCATCACAGTCCGATGTGGCAGATGGGTTTGATGCTTGGACAACTCGTAGATCAAAAACTGATATCAACTCAGCAGACAATCAACAAGAGAGAGGAGTCAAGCTAGTATGGAGGAATGTTTCTCAACAAAGCTTTGGCTTTTGAAAACCATGTGAAATACCGTTAAAGGAAACATTTGTGGAGCATTTCATGATAATATAATCATGATATGATAAGGGTGCTTCCATCACCTCGTTCGTTTGGTGCACTGAACAATATGTCAAATTAACCAAAATATTCACCATAGTGTCATGGTAAAACAGTAATTTCTATTTCATGCCAAAGCAACTCATTGATATATATATATATATATATATATATAACATTTCACATGCACTTTTATATGTCGACTTGATAAAATGTATTTCATCTCATTTATAAATTGTCACGGCGATCAATAGGTTACAGAAAAAATGTATAGTCAGATATATATAACAATATCATGCAATATTCATATAAACATGATTAGATTTAATTTGACGTAATGGCTTGACGATGTAGACAAAATAATGAGTCGAGGACTCAGGAAATGCTTTGCAGCCAAAAGTATGTTTAATGTTCTTGCTTAAATTTTTGACGCATCTGCGTCTTCTTCTTTTTCTTTTTCTTCTTCTTCTTCTTCTTCTTCTTCTTCTTCTTCTTCTTCTTCTCCTCCTCCTCCTCCTTCTTCTCTCCTCTTTCCCTCTCTCCTCTCTTCATCCCTCATCTCTCTGTTTCTCTTTCTATACTCCCAATTTTCTCTCCAAATATATTCACCCTCTCTCTTATTAATCTTTGCTCTCTCTCTCTCTCTATTTTATTTTTCTTCTCCTCTTCCTCCTTCTCCTCCTTAATCTTCTTCTTCTTCTTCTTCTTCTTCTTCTTCTTCTTCTTCTTCTTCCTTCTTCTTCTTCTTCTGATGCTCCTTTCTCTCCTCTTCTTCTCCTTCTGATGCTTCTTCTTCTTCTTCTTCTTCTTCTTTTTCTTCTTCTTCTTCTCCTCCTTGTTACATACACACATAAGCTTAAGTTCTTAGCTATTGGAAGCAGAGGCGGCGGAACGCCGGACTCGGACAATGGAAGTGGGGGGGGGGGCATCAAAATACAGGTTTGCAAGAACCTATCAAGAAGTTATTCTATCATTGATCATTACTGTTAATCTTTCTATAGGTCGTAGTGGACAGGCCAATTCTTCAAAGCAAGATAGAGAAATACACATTTTTGTTCCAGTGCATGACTCTTAGCAGGATTAAGTCAATGTTTTTTATCACTTTGGTGGTTCCAAAACCTTACAGCATACACCGACACTCATGTGATATATGCAATCAACCTTTTCCAATTGCTTTGAGACAGTTTCTTTCACAATTCAATCTCATGACCAGAACTCAACTTTATCTTTAAATGGAATTTTCACTGATGGTGACTTGTTGCTGCTGTTGTTTTTGTTGTCTGTAGATTAAAATGGTGACTGAGTTTCAGTTAATGTAATGAATGTAAAAAAAATGGAAAATGAAAAAAAAGTTGTATATTATTCAAAGCATTATTACTATTTTTTTATTATGGCTTATATTTTTAATCTGTTTTCGACTATTTCGAAATTCATAATGTTGATTGTTTAGTTTATGTAACCATGCATGCTGTTTAAGAGTTAAGTATCTCGAATTTGAAAATTGCACTTAATTTCTTGTGGGGTAAAATATGTAAGTGATTTTGGTTTAAACTTGTCTTTGAATAAATACTTTATAGGGCATGAAAATTACATGCAAAATAATATAACAGGTTTTTTTTTTACAAATGAAACAGCTGTCTCTTCGTATCAGTTTCTCTCTCTCTCTCTCTCTCTCTCTCTCTCTTTGGAAATGGCAAAGTCGCTTAAGAACATTTTTTAATCGTAATAAATTTTACCGGATAGTTACTTTATTCATTATTTTCATATCCAAAACAATGTGTATGAATATTTCTTGAAGGTCCTTATAAGTTGAAGAGTGGTTTGGATCTGGGATCAGTTAGCCGATTGTTCCGCTCTCCAAATCATGATTATCAATTTATTACATGTATAACCCTTTTGAAATAGAGAAAAAAAGCTAAGTCACCTAATGAAAGCTGGAGCTTGAAAAAAGTATGAAGTGTTTCTTTCCATACGATTCATCATGAATCTCTCTATTGATTCAATAAACTGTATTTTTCCTCCATATTTAAACATTCTCTCGAGAGTTTTGAATAGATCATTGTCAGTATGAGTCGAGTTTTGTAGTGCAGTTGTACGGTAGTCGTACGCTCCGCTGATCTCCTCTGTTTACGTGGGAAATGATAAACAATTTTATGCACAGCACTGTATGTGGGGTCGTGGAGAGTATCTTCAGATAAGCTTGTACATGTATAAGTGATCTTGACTGTATGTAGGAATGTAGTACAGAAGAATGATGAAGTTGATCGTCGTATTTTTGACCACATTCGTGGTAGCTACGACTGCTAAGAATGCCACACTTTACATGGTAGAGGAGGCAATTGAGGACCAGTACATAGTCGTTGTAAAGGTAAGCTCTATTATAGGTTTATCATTCCTGTTTTGGCTGTTGTATACTCGGAGCGGTACATATACATAAATTATACACCTGAGACGGGTTCATGCGAGCCCTGTAGGGTGCATAATAGTCGCTGTATCAGACCCCGCATGGCAGGGGCGGGGGGGGGGGGGGGTGGGGGGGGGGGTGGGGGTGGTAGGGCGATATTCAATACCTGGTTGACTCGTGTTATGCGATTAACCCCAGTACTACCAATCTGGAGATATATAGAGAAAGGAATAGTAATACTCCCCTTAGTTATTGTTCTTGTTTTCCAGGGTGATTTAAAAAAAAAAAAAAACCTGCTCATAATAAAGGATATTTTCAAGCGCTGATGTAGGCCTGATGTTCTTTGAAAATTGATGTTTGCATAGTGTTCTGGATTACTTTGATGAGGTTTACGGTTCACCATGTGTGTAAGTCTATGAAAAGGACTGTTGGGTTGGAGAAAGATGGTAGATCAATGAGAGAAAAGGAGATATAAAACTCGGAGCAAGAGAGAGAATAGGAGTACAGATCATATGTCCTTGGGGGTAGTTGTCCCCGGGGTAATTGTCCAGGGGGTAGTTGTCCGGATACGCTGTACTTGTATAAGTTGAGGACACTACATCATGTACACAGACAAACAAAATATGTGAATTGTATTTCGTAACTGATTGATTTGAATTTTTGATAATTATTGAATGACGTGTGCGAACTTTATTTGTTTATTATTGTTGGCGCACTAAGGTTCGACATGAGACAAAAATATTCGTCTACTCTCTCACACATTTTTGAAGTGTAAGATATACTAGTATTTGCTTTACTTGTAGTTACAATTAACAGATCATTGACTTCTGGGGGCAGTTAGAAGCATAATGGGGACAGATCCCTCAATTAACCTGCGTCCATTTTGATATGACCAAAAGAGCGATAAAACATGACACGCAGTTGGCCACATACAGAAATCAGCAGCATTTCTCATGGGAGAATCTATGCAATATGGGCGTATGGCAACCTAAAATAATAACATTTCCTTTTCGCGGTTATTTATTTTAATAAAATGATATGAAAAGTTGAAATTCAAAGACGGGTTTCGTAATCATGGTAATAAAGTACCCTTACCTATCGGTTCTTGTTTTTAATAAGAACCGCCTTGTCGCCACTCACTTTGTAATGCTCCTTTGAAAGAAGAATAAAGCAATAATAACCTGAGCTTGTAATCCTATTTAACTGAAATCTCTCGTGTATAAATCTGGGTTTCTTTTTCTTTCGTACGTCATGAAATTTACTTTTGCTGTTAAAGTCAGTAATAGCACTACAGTCGGTTCTTAACAGAAACGAACTCACAAATACATTAATCCATCCAAAATCCATCCAAAGTATTGCTTGAACAGATATTGTAGAGATCCGACAGTAAAACCTTATGTATATTTTACGTAATTTTCATGCTTCCTAATATGAGTACAGACAATCAAAATTTAGTGACAAATGTTGTTTTGGTGCGGTTTTTTGCCACATCTTTTAATAATTTTATAATTCATAATTCATTTAAAATTAACATTTATTTTTTTCCCCATTGATTTTGACAACATTCAACATCTGTTCAAATAGTACAATTTACATGCATATATAAAGTAATATCATTACAATCAAGAACTTGCAGAGTTACAAGGAAGAAGACGCAGTCCCAATAAGCCAGATGCTTGTAGCTGGTACGCCTGAATACACAAATACAATATGATTTAATAATTTAATAATAATAATAATAAAAATAATAAATTATCACATGAGAGAGTAAGCCCGTAACCTTTATTTACTTTATTCTTCACAGCCAAGTTATGACGTGGAAGCGATCAAGAAACTTATCTTGGATGATGTTTCTGGAATTTTCATTGGTGCTTCTATCAAGCATACCTATACCAAAGCCATCAAGGGATTCTCGGCGAAAATCCCGAAGATAGGTGTTCAAAAGGTAAATCAAAATTCTGTTGATGGTGTTAATGACTACGATGATTTAAAGGTGGCGATAAGAGCAATAATCCATGATTTTGTTAAGGAGGGGTCACTATCATCTTACTTCATTTGTAGTGTGATAATGTGATAATGTTAATAAAAGGTAGGCAGTCATAAAATGAAATTTGAAGAAAAGAAAGATCATTATGATTGAAATTTGGAAAAAGGAAATATCTTCATAATTTGAAAAGATGGTGGTACCGACTACATAAAGGTACTAATATAATCATACTTAGTATGTGTACATATACAAAGTGAATCTCATGACTAGTTGCATGAAACTTTGAAAGTTATATTCAATGTTTGAACTGTAATTAATTATCCAATCCGCACCTCTCATTCAAAAAGGGGGAAAATTTGTCATGACTGACTACTAATAATTGAGCATTAAATATTTAATAAAACATCATTTTCACAATATGCAATTAACTAAGATGCATCTCGATGATGGACTAACATCTCTTTTATAGCTGCTAGCCAGAGAAGAGATAAAATACATAACTCAAGATGGCGTCGTGCGTACATCAGCTGTTGCATCATGGGGCTTGGATCGCATTGATCAGAGAGAGTTACCTCTAGATGGAAAAGCAAATTTTAAAGGTAATCACAGACAATTCTTTCAAAAATTCATAACTTTCTTATTTCCTATCGGATTTTGCTCAAATTTCATTGATCTGTTTCTTTAATTTCTCTGCTTCTTTTAAAACCAAGTTGATATTATATTGGACTTCCCTTTAAATATATTTGGCCCACAATTTTAACTGCATTTTTGGCAAGCGATAGCAAGATGACAAACCATGTCATGCCTGTCACCACCAAAGTCAGAAACACCATTATGTATACTTAGTAAAATCCTGGGTTTACGATATTAAAGCGAGGGTTAACTTATTATCAATGACAGAGTTTTACTTGTAGCAGCAAGTGGTTTAAAGATAAAGTTATGTACTGATCATGTATTTGCATTGTTAAAGAAATTGCCTGCCTGTTAGCTTGTTAATGTTTGATTGAGTTGTATATATGAAGGATTGCATGAATATGAGGCTTTTGAATCATCCAAATAATAACAAACTGACTTAATCTTGTTTAAAATCACATACAGTGAAAAGCACTGCTCACATATATAAATATACTGAACTACAAAAACTAGTGGTATCAAAATTTGGTCTAATGTCTTCAACTATTTCTATTATATTTAATATGAGGACAATTTAGGAGTAATCCTTTTGATGTGATATTGCTTCCATTTTATTCTTTCTCATGGAAATTTTTTTAAAAATAAAAAGCATATTAAAAACTTCTTTTTCCACAATGCCAGAACTCGACACTTTTTTAAAGTTTGTAAGTGGTAATTGTGATTTTCATAATTTTCTATAACTAGGTGATGGTTCAGGGATTAACGTATACATCATAGATACAGGTATCTATCCAAATAGTCTTTACTTCGATGGTCGCGCCCAGCCAGCATTTGATGCCTCACCCAAGGAGGGTGCTTACGTAAGTTAGTGCTCTTGCATATAATAGCAAACTTTTCTGTCTTTCCGACCATGACGTGTGCCTGCCCAGTCAAATGTATATATTTTCATAATGTTTAGCTGTGCTATATAATCCAAAAAGGGGAAACAATGGGTCAAATTTCAAATTGTCGAGAGAAATAGTATTTGTGATAAATATTTGAAGATGTCCCTTTTCTGTTTTCTTCAAATTATGGCAAGGTTGAGAATCCCATGTAAAATTTTAAAAATTACATTTTTGCTTATACATGTACTTTGTTTTTATTTTCCCAGGGCATTGACTGTAACGGCCATGGAACCCATTGTGCTGGGGTAATAGGGGGTGATACGTACGGAGTGGCCCCCGGTGTCAGTCTATTTGGAGTAAGAGTATTAAATTGCCAAGGATCTGGCCCAACGCAAGACGTCATAGCAGGTATCGATCAATAAAAGCGATATTGTAGACATAGTATGTGTACAAGAATCTGAGGGCAGGTGTGCTAAAGCCAGGGTAATAAAAGTACTTTGTAGGCGCCTTGAGCATCCCCTGGGATGTGCACAATATAAATGTAGCTATTATTCTTTTATTATCATTTTTATTATTATTATTGTTGTTGTTATTATTATTATTATTGTTGTTGTTGTTGTCAGTTATTATTATTATTATTATTATTATTATTATCATTATTATTATTATTATTATTATTATTATCATTATTATTATTATTATTATTATTATTATCATTATTATTATTATTATCATTATTATTATTTTACCTGACTGCTAGGAAAATATGCTTGCAAGTAAGCAACCAGGTAATGAGAATTTCTTATCAAAGGGCACTGGCGCATCCACTTGGTTACCAGTGGATACGAACCCGGGTCCTCCCAGTATAGACAACTGCTCTACCACTGAGCCATCGCATCATGATAATTGATGTTACAATAAAGATGATGGCACTAAACATAGTCAGAGCAGTATATTATGATATGATAATTATAACGAAATTAGAGCCCTATCTGAATGAGTTGCGATTTATCAGTATTGATCGCCAGTCCTCCAATCAATCGCAAACTTACAAACTTTTATCTCTGTTAGGCAGAGTTGCCATTGATATAGTTGCGATAGATTTGAATCAATCACAATTATTTAAAAGACGGGCCCAGTTATCAAACTACTGCAGCGTTACATTAAATTAACGATTGCTAAGGTAAATATGCAATAGACTGATACCTTGTAAGCATGCAGTGTAATAGTTCAGTGCATAAATGTAGCTCTTTTGTTTTGTCAGGTATTGAATATGTGGTGGAGTCCGGCCAGCAGCCAGCCATAGCATCTATGTCGCTAGGTGGCTTTCCCAACGTGGCTCTTGATAATGCAGTACAGGGTATGATTGCCGCAGGTATCACTGTCGTTGCAGCTGCTGGGAATTTGTATATGGAAGCATGCAAGTCATCGCCTGCTCGTGTCACAGAGGTTGGTGTAAAAATATGTATGATTCAATTATTTTATGACTTATAACTGGGTATGCGCTGCCATCGTATCATATCATGGTGCCCGTCACGCACAAGACGTCATTAACCGAGCTAAACAAGCCTGCGAAAGCAATTTGCCACTGATACGCCGGTAATTCAACGCATGGTTTGTTTAACAATGTTTGTTCATTCACTTACTTCGAGATGTCAATCGCATGGCGCGTCAAAGACTGCACCAGTCACTGACGGAATCCTACATCAGGGCCCTGTTTCATAAAACTTGTCATCAATGACAAGTTGCAATATTAAACTGTTATAAGCTATACTGAAATCCTTGCATCTGATTGGCTGAGAGTAAATTTGTCGGTAAAAATCACCGACAAGACACTGACAAGACACTTGATGAAACGCCCCCCCCCCCCCCCTGATCTCATTCATAAATACAATCCGGTACGTGCACTTCGATCATCATCACAACGCCTTCTGACAGTACAGCCTATTAACATGCATGCTTATGGAAACCGATCCTTTCTATCATCAGCCTCTGCTCTGTGGAATTCTCTGCCCTTAACCATTAGGAATACATCTTCCCTTGATGATTTTTAAAAAGCCCTAAAGACCTACCTTTTCTTATAGTAAACATTACATTTCTTCTTTGGATAAGTTAATATAAGATTATTACATATGTAAAGCGCATAGAGAGTTAAATATTAATTATTATGCGCTGAATAAATAGAACGTTATTATTATTATTATTATTATTATTATTATTATTATTATTATGCTTATTATTATGATGATGATTATTATTATTATTATTATTATTATTATTATTATTATTATTATTATTATTATTATTATTATTATTATTATTATTATTATTGCAATTGCGCCATTCCGCCCCGCTCCCACGAGGCACCATTTGCTGACGTTAAGACAGTGTCAGTGACTTGTAAGGTCTTTTGCGTGTCATGAAAGAGTGATGTCGTCTAAAAAGTGATTGCAAAATGAATAGTGCAAACTATAATTCCAAGAACAGGGGAGCGTTTCATGAAAGGAAGTTGTCGGATATTTTATCCGACAACTGTTATAAGCTACTGAAATCCTTGCATCTGATTGGCTGAGAGCAAATTTGTCGGATAAAATGTCTGACAATGAAACGCCCCCCAGGCGTATGGGTTTACTGCCTTCAAAGGCTCGATTGGCGCAGGTATACCGACGCAATCGAAAAAGACGCCTAGTGTGTGCTGGGCTTTACAATGATATTCAACAGCTGGTCAACATTCTTGTTTCTTGTTTGTTTGTTTTGTTTTTTTTTAATACGTATTTACCATGGAACGACTGCAATAACCTCCCTTGTCTCTCTTTGTAGGTAATAACTGTCGGTGCTACAAACATCAAGGATAAACGGGCCGATTTCTCGAACTACGGAAAGTGTGTGGATGTCTTTGCCCCTGGTGTTGATATTCCAAGCGCGTGGATCGGAGGCCCGGAAGAGACTCGTATACTCAGTGGTACATCCATGGCATGTCCTCATGTCGCAGGTGAGTTAATGAATCAGCGACGGTACTTATTTGTAATAAATCATCCCAGATATTCTTTATAATCAAATACTATATGAGAAAGAGAGAGAGAGAGAGAGATAGAGAGAGAGATAAGGAGGAAGAGAGAGAGAGAGAGGGGGGGGGGGGGAGAGAAAGAGAAAGAGAGAAAGAATTCCGTCGTAATTTAGGCTGAAGATGGAGTGTGTTTAACTCCGAAAGATATGTTATACTTTTCTTCTTCTTCTTTTTTTTGAGGGGGGGGGGGGGGGAGGTATTTTCATTTTGAAATCAAAATTTTACAATAAGGTACTTGCCGCGAAAAAATGATCTCTGATCTCTAATTTTCCTAAATTAATTCATGAGGTATTATCATCACTGCCTACCATACATTCAGGTGAATTACAAAATGTTATTATGATAATAATGATATCTAGTAATAAGATACACAGATATACATTGCATTTCTGAAAATGAAAAATCTGGTTTTGAAAATTTAAGCACACATTGCAAAAAAAAATCATTTATTCATAAGATATTTCAAAACTGAAAACGATTTAAAAACGATTATTAACAATACTGCTAATTACTTTTCTTACTAAATTGTTGGAAACTGTAGGGGCTGCAGCTATCGCTCTTGGTAACACACCCGGGCAGTCACCAGCAGAAGTCAAGAGGGAGATCACAGAAGATTCGACGACAGACGTGATCTCGAATGTTGGACGACGTTCTCCAAATCGCCTCCTCTACGTTCCATAGGATATGATCGGTTCCAACTAGATGACCATATCGTAAGGACATTCACAAGTGCTAATGAATAGTATAATTTAAAAGAAATGCTGTGTGGATCCTAAATGATTTGCCGAATGCCGGTCACGTGATTTGATTTATTCCTATCGACAAATTTAAAATGTATTATTATACTACATGCTATAAATCTTCAGTAGAATGATTATAAATAGAACGCATGTACATGTATTGAGTGACATATATTCGGCACAAGACTCCAAAAAGAAATGACAAGCACATAGTTCCTGGGCTCCGTTGCATAAAACTTATCATTAATGGTAACTCTGCTATCAGTGGTAACTGCCATGGTAACAGCCAATCAAAATCAAGGTTTCCATGGGAGTTACCATTGATGGCAAAGTTACCGTTAATGTAAGTTTTACAGTATGCAACGGGGCCCTGGAGAGAAAAGTGAACTTTCTCAGGCCTCTTAGTAAGACTGCCGCATGGTGAAATTAGTACATGTATTGTTTTTTCTGAATTAATTGCTGATACACACAGCTTATATGGTCTGGAACTGTTTAAAAAAACTATTAGAATTTCAAAACAAGTACTGTTTGAACGGACTAATATTATTTTCTAACATTGTTAAGTTCTTCAGCTTACATAGTTCAGTTCGACATCGGTTGTAGTCATTTTAAATTGTTATTGATCAACTGTCATAAGTCTTTTTAATACCTAGTAGTATTGTATTTTGAAGGCAATTTTCTCATGTCTTGTTTGTAGTAATTTAATATCAAATACGTTTCTTCACGTTGAGTATTATTTCAATGTTCTTTTAACTGATAATTTTATCAAAATAATGACAATACTAAAATAGTGAAGTATAAGCATAAGTTATTTTTGTTGCTATCCATTGTAATTAACAAAGTGAAATTTGTCAGGATCACAACGAAACAGATTTCTTTCAATTTTTCATATTTGTATCTCTTGATATTTTACCTGAATAAATTTAAATTATTTTTTTAAAAATTTACATTGAAAGTATTAAAACATTTTAATTTTGTTGAGTTTAGATCACACTACTTATCCATACTCGCCGAGTTCGCCCCTGCCCCTGCTCCTGCATGGGTCGTACAACACAGCCAGTGCAATGGTCATTTATCCGATCAGTCTGTAGGACATCTCGATATCCCTAAAAACGACGGATTTGAAAAAAAGAGGTTTCCATAATCAGCTTAAAGAGATTAAGGTTTCTTTCAAGACGATCTATGAATCTTTCCTCATTTTGTGATTTGAAAAGAATCTTCTTTGCTTTTTCTTCTCTCAAAGCTTTAGCTTTAAGATCTTGAAATTTATCACTGACGGGCTCGGACTTGATAAGCTCTGTCAGAATCGTCTGTTGCCTCTGTAAAGCAGAAACCTTGCAAAACTGGATCACAGGAATATCCAGACTTGTTGGGGGGGGGGGGGGTGACACGCAAAATCACAGAGTTTAAGGGTAGGGGTGGGTCTTGTCTTGTCTCCCCCCCCCCCCTCCCGCAAGCCTTGGGTTAACCTGAACAGACTCAGATCAGGTGTTGGCCGTACAAAGCACTACCTTCACAAAATAGGAGCTGAGCCATCTGACACCTGTGAAGTGGCGAAACTCAAACCATCGACCATAATTATAGTCTGCAGTTGCATCATCAACCAGGCTCTCCATGGTTCTGAAGTCTTAAAAGTACTTGATGATGACACTGTAGACTGGCTCTCAACCAGCATTCCCGTATGACTGATCTTGACAGAAGTTGGCAACCACATGAAAGAAGAAAAAGTTCCATTGATGATTTTTTTTTTTAGTGGATGGTCCCTTGTACCCCCTCCTGGCTACGCCTATGGAATGGATTGTGAATCAAGGACCCTTATCTGTATCGATTTGACATTGTATAGCCGAGATCTTATAGGGGGATCATGCCCCCTAGTCTTCAAAACCTCTGCAATAGCCCAGTCTTCTTAGAGTTAATGCTCTACAAAGCCGATCTAAGAGCTTAAGGTTTGAGAAAACAATGGGAAGCAAGGTAAGTTGTCTAGAATCATGAAATCGATACAGATAAGGGTCCTTGATTCACAATTACCTTGCTTCCCATTGTTTTCTCAAACCTTAAGCTCTTAGATCGGCTTTCTAGAGCATTAACTCTAAGAAGACTGGGCTATTGCACAGGTTTTGAAGACTAGGGGGCATGATCCCCCCCCCCCCCCCCGTAAGATCTCGGCTATACAATGTCAGGTCGTTACCAAACATGGAATGCACTTAGTTTATGATGTAAAGTTCAAGAATGCGTAGTTAAATTTATAACAATTACCATATTTATAACATTAATGCTAAAAGTTATGCGAATATGGTAATTTTTACGTATTTTTATGAATTTTTCGGATTTTTTTGTAAATATGGACTTCCAATGCTCTCTCATTTGTGAAATTTATGAAAGGAAGTTGTATGAAAATTACACGCATAAATTAACAAATCAATATTTGTTATGTATTTCTTTATTTCCCATTTCTTATGTTATTTTTTGTTTTTAATCCTTTTGTTTTTTATTGTTTTGCAATTCGTTACACTAAGAAAAGTTATTTTCAACTTCAGTTCACGTTTGAGAAATTGTTTAAAACATAGACTGTGCAGTAAAAGTAAGGAACACATTAGAATTCTCCCAAACCCTATGCGTTTTACACATAAACGAATACGAATTGGCCATTCTTTATTGACATGTGATGTTTAAATGTTACGTAACCAGGCGCGCCGGAAGCAGTTTGGGAGTGGGGGGGGGGGGGGGCAAACATTCGAGGGGGCTCACCTTTCAAGGGCTCATGTCTTCTCACCCCTAAAAAAACACACACGCTTTCCCACCTCTGACAAGCATTTTGGGGTGTATTTTTACTCGAAAATTCTCTGACAAGCAAAAAAAAAAAAAAAAAAGGTTATCAGCATTTTTGGGGTGCATTTTTTTTTTTTTTTTACGGGGGGGGGGGGCTTTTTGGGGGGCAAAATGCATTTTGCCCCCCCCCCCCACTTTTTCGTTTGGGGGGCGACCGCCCACCCCCCCCCCCCCCCCCCCCCCCCCCCCCCCCCCCCACTTCCGGCGCCTATGTACGTAACACCATAACCGCCGAAGATATAGACATAACTAAAGTGACGGGGAGAGATCTTCAAAACTCTGAAAGTAATCGCAAAATTTGCGGAGGGGGCATCATGCCCCCCCCCGCCCCAGTTCTTTTAGGGTTAATCGCATTTATAATTATAAGCTCTTCTGAAACCACCGATTACCATTGTTAAGCAGAACACTTGCGAGACTAATCAAGGACCTGACAGTGTATCTGTCTCGATTTCATGAATTGAATTTTGAATTGAAATGAATTTTATTAAACAACATTGATTTACATCAATATTCTGTTAAAAAAACATAACAGTGCATCATACATATATACATATAACAAAATATAGATACAAATATTTGGAGTGTATAACAGAAGTATAACTTATGTCAAATGGAAGGTAAATACAAAAATAATACAGTGCAATATATGGGAAGTGAATTCATAATAATTTAGGATGTTTTACATGCATATGTACGGGAAATGTATACTCAAAGCTTTGAAATTTAGTCTTTTGTTTTATCTACCTGAAATCATAAATATATTAAGTAGGTGGTAACAAGAAATATAAGTCATAATATATCATGATTCTTTAAATTTTGAACATTGGTCACTCTCAGCTTTGATCGGGCTTTGTAGAGCATTAAACGCATTTACAAGCTCGTTTGAGACCATCGGTTGCCATTGTAAAGCAGAACTCTTGCGAGATTAATCTGTGTCTGTCTCCATTTCATGATTCTTGAAAAGCTCCTTAGCTCTCCACTCTTTATTGTTTACTCAATGCCCTAGTTCTTAAGTTATAAAGATTGATCACAGTCAGTTTCGGTCTGGCTTTATAGGGTACTGTTGGAAAAGCAGAACTCCTGCATACACAAGGCTGTCTGAATAGCGAATCAAGAGGACTGTGCTCACGGATATCTGTGCTGGTGGGAAGGTGTGCTTCATATAGACCAGGAACAGCATGATGAATTTGATCGTCGTGATTTTGACCACCTTCGTGGTGGCTACGACTGCTAAAAATGCTACACTCTGCATGGTAGAGGAATCGATTGAGGACCAGTACATAGTCGTGATGCAGGTGAGAAAAGACTGACGTAATTATGTCAGTTATGCTTTGATTGTAACTGGTATAAACTATAAAACACCATTTTACCTCAGATTAAGAATGAAGAACTATGGTGATGGATGTCTTGACCAACTGCCAGCCCCATGTATCTAAACTGAGTTCCAAATTTTTTTTTTTTTTAGAAAAGCTTCGAACTTGACACAGCAAATTTTCTAAACATATATCTGTCGCATATATCCTACTGAATTGAATACTCTCCAATACACGTGAAACGTTATATGAGAGATAAGCTAAAATAACCAAACGACTCTCTATAGAAACTATTTTATCGATGTTATTTTTTTTTCTTTTACGATTGAACTTGGCTTTAAATGTAAATTGTAGTACCATGAATTGACATTGCTCTGCCTTCAAAGTTTTTTTTTTTAATTAAAAAATGAAAAAAATAATAAAATACAAAAAACATAAATATTAGGATTTTGAAATATATATAGACTGTTTCTGCAACATGACTTGAAATAGACGATGCTTCAAAAATGTGTAGGTCCATAAATGGTTTACAAAATATAAAACAAATATTGTTACTTTACTGCGTCTAAAATTACTCATCATGTCAACATCTTAGTGAGATAAACATGTTTTTTTTTTTTTTTATTCTATTTTTTTATTCTATTTCCTAGCTGCATGAATGTGGACCCATAATAATAGAAGACCAAAATGATTGCCATCATTAATTGGTAGCTGTAATTTTTTTTAAAAAATCAAGATTATGAGGCAATTTTAAAGTTCCTGGTACACCTTTGAAGAGTTAGATGTTATGTGAACAGCTTTCAAATGTTGTCTTGTTTGAAAGTGCACGTAATATTATTTTCCACAGCCAGGAAATGACACGGAAGCGATCAAGAAACTTATCTTGGATGACGTTTCTGGAATCTTCATTGGTGCTTCTATCAAGCATACCTACACCAAAGCCATTAAGGGCTTCTCGGCTAAACTCCCAAAGAAAGGTGTCGAAAAGGTAAATATGATGATTAATGATGTTTTCATTACGATGACGATGACGATCACAATGAGAGATATGATGATGATGATGATGATGTTGAGGTTAAGATGGTAATAATATCAAGAATGTCGGTGATGAAGACAAAGTTAACGATTGAAACAATGATTGTGGTTGAATTCTAGATTGCGAGAAAAATGATGCTCATTGCTGACATAAATATATTCCAAACTTACAAGCTATTTTTATATCTAATATGGTGTTCTTCCACAGCGGAATAACAGAAGGATAAAGCATGATAAAATATTTGTCATTCATTGCATTATAATGTGCAAGAGAAACTGTTGAAGTGCATCTTCTTGACGAAAACATATCAATCATGTCAATTATATAGCTGCTTGCCAGAGAAGAGATAAAATACATAACTCAAGATGGCGTCGTGCGTACATCAGCTGTTGCATCATGGGGTTTGGATCGCACTGACCAGAGAGAGTTACCTCTAGATGGAAAAGCAAAGTTTAGAGGTAATTTCTATCAAAAGATGTGTCTTTTTGCCCCCCCCCCCTTTTTTTTATAAAGTATTTATTGTCCAGGCTTTAAAGTTTTATTTTTTATTCCTAGAATTCTCTTCCTATGGTTGAACTGTTCTTTAAATGAACGACTTTTATTCAAAGAGACAGTGGCGGATCTACATAGGGGGAAAACCGATCCGTGCACCCTCTTTTGAAACCCAACTGGCATATCTTAAGTACACAATGACAAAAATTTTCCCCCTTAATTGTGTACTTTTCCGGCTCTATGCCCCCTCTTTTACAAAATTCTGGATCCGCCCCTGAAAAGAGATATACTGAATATTTCAAGAAAATGATTACCATTTATACTCTACCCACGCTGAGGATTAGATTATGCCGTCTTTTCTTTTTGTTAACGCACACAAAGTGTGGCATAAAACTTTTGAGAGTTGGATTGGTTGGATTCCTTTGGGGCGGTTTTTAAAAAAATAATTATTTCAATCAATTTTGCTATCATTAACGATTTGCGATATTTAGACTTTTCTCCTCTCTACTGTCTTTAACAGTCCACCTGACAACTGATCAGTTGTGCTTAGAGTACGCATTATAATATCCTGCGTAAACAGGTAACTTCTTTTACAAATTTCCAACCCTTCGACTCCCGCTTTCCGTTTTTGTACAGGTGATGGTACGGGTGTTAACGTATATGTCATCGATACAGGCATCTATCCTGATAGTCTGTACTTCGAGGGTCGAGCTACGGTTGCCTTTGATGCTTTGCCAGGGAAAGGTGAATATGTAAGTAACCCGGAGAAGAATACTCTTACCCTTAATCACCGTTTCATTAAAGAAAGAAAAAAAAAACCCAAAATAATGCTTTCTGACTTTTCTCGTATCAACTATCGAGAAAACAATGTATGGACAAATATTCCTGGACTATCAAATCTGGGGCCTGTAACATAGAGAGATACAATCAATCTTACGATCAATTGTAACTCTTCAGTACATGGTTTGCCATAGACTTACGCTTGATATCGATCGTAAGATTGTTTTATCTCTTTATGTTACAGGCCCCTGGACAAGTACCTTCGGAAAGTACCCCCTCCCCAGGACAATTGCATCCGGATAACTTTCCCTCTAAAACAATTATACCCCGGACAAATACACGCAAGCTTGTCAGTCTAATACTAGTTTTCTCAAAAACGTAGAGTGACTGAATCGACCTTATATAGTTGACCTCTAAAGTATGGCCTTTGGAAAACAAAAGCAGTTCTGAATGAATAACTAAACCTGAGATTGAGTTTTTGCAGCATATCTGACCATGATTAAAATTACTTACCTTTGACCTTGACTTTGACCTTGACTTTGACCTGGAATTTTCCCCGTAGTCTTTATACTTAACCCAGTCACTACTGAATTATCGTATTCGCCTAGGATTATTACAGTATAATCACCTGTGTAGGTGTTCCCGTACAGGCGATATGAGTTAATAACCCGTATGTACAAGTTCCATGAAATTTGGACACACACTTTTTTAATCAGAGTAATTTTAAGATACTCACCTACACAGGCGAGACAAGAAAAGGTAGCAGATTGCCGAAATGCAAAAAATTAAGTCCAACAAGAAAAATACGACTGCACTGAGAAATACCATTTGTATATGGTTTGCTCGCTATTTATAAGGACCGCTCATTCATTTAGTAATGCGTATAACGCGTTATGGATAGCAGTCCTTATGAACAGTGGTCATTATGACTAGCGGTCCTTATGACTAGCGAGGTTACCCCATTTGGACACATACTTTTGAATCAGAGTAATTTTAAGATACTCAGCTACACAGGCGAGACAAGAAAAGGCAGCAGATTGCCGAAATGCAAAAAATTAAGTCCAACAAGAAAAATACGACTGCCAAATTGAGAAATAACATACATGTTCCAGTGTTCAGCCTACTTTGGAGAAGTCCAGATCATTTATTTTTTAACCATAAATTACATATTAGTGATTTGATAATTTGAAGCAAAAGAAGTTTACAATATTGAACATTACACTGTAAAATCTGAACTGATTTTAAAAGAGAGCTACTGAGTTATCATCAATAAAGAATGTTTCTTTTAAACCTTGTACTTGTAACTCTGTACCCTATGGTTGTCATATATTGCTGGGCTATACATTAGTATTTCTAAAACTTAAAAGTGCTGGAATTGTTGAATGTGGAAGATTTCATGATGTTTTACTCCAAATTATAAAGAATAAAGCGTAGCTCTTGTTCAGGCATTAAACCTCTCTCATTTTTGTTTCTCTCTTTTCTTTTCTTTTCTTTTTCTTCAAAATTTGATTGGGCAGATCGACGCGCACCCCCTTGCCCCTGTGGCTACGTATGCCACTGCTAAAGAATGTCATTTGAACAGAACGTAATTTCTAATTGCTTTATTTGTTGTTATTCTACCAGGGCATTGACTGTAACGGCCATGGAACCCATTGTAGTGGGACAGTAGGGAGTAACATATACGGAGTGGCCCCAGGTGTCAATCTGTTTGGAGTGAAAGTTTTTACCTGCGATGGGACCGGCGAATGGAGCGACTTAATAGCGGGTATACATTGGAATGCATACTATAGTAATTGAAATGATTCATACAACGAGCAAAGTCATACATTTTGGAATGCACATAGTTCACCGGTATGATAACAACGGAGATGATTAATATCCATGTCATATGTATGTATAATAGTAATGACGCAATGACCAGAAGGAGAGGAGCTATTAGAGACAGTGTGATAATAATGAAATGATTAATTATGGAGTATAATGGTATCGTGTTTTACGCACTTAACTCACATTTAAGAGGGTGCGGTTTCGGATCTCTGCCCTGTGAGTTAGTCGACATGACAGACTAGCGATTTTGTATAAAGTTATTTCTTTCGACCCACGTGTCAAATCATTAGGCCAATAGGTGGTGAGATTTGAAGGGTTTTTTTCTGTGACTACACTGTCAGCTGACGACGATTTATAGAAACTACGTCCAGAGCAATAAAAATTCCCAAAGTACTCTCAAATCATATAATTTATAAAGGTTGTAATAAAATAGATGGATTGAATAAAAATTAATGGCTGTCAAGACACTTATCATTGTACAGGATTACATCGTGTAGGCTTGCATCTATTGATTGTGTCTCAACTTATTATATTTTCAGGTTGTGATTTTGTGGTAAAGTCTGGCCAGCAGCCCGCAGTAGCTTCTATGTCTCTTGGAGGCCCCGCTAACCAGGCCGCGGATGATGCAGTGCAGGGTATGATTGATGCTGGCATCACTGTGGTTGTAGCTGCTGGTAACTCCAATGATGATGCATGCAATACCTCACCTGCTCGGGTTAAAGAGGTCGGTGCTTCTCCTGGGGGGAGGGGTGGATGGCTTGAATTTCAGTGGCTACTTTGTCACATCATTATAAGTTTAATCCATACTCTTAAATATACGAGGTATTTAACACCAACAAAAAAAAAGTAAAGTACCTTTCTATTTATTTCGATGATTGATACGTTCAAGGGTCATTACCCTTAAGTGTCAAAGTTCGAACTCGAAAGGAAATGCTAATAAGTCCGAAGGTTCATCAGTCTTGAGGCTTATTAGTCTCAAGGTTCACCATTCCGAATGTTCATTAGTCTGAAGGTTCGTCGGTCTGAAGGTTTATCAGTCTGAAGGATCGTCGGTCTGGAGGTTCATCAGTCTGAAGGTTCATTAGTTTCAAGGTTCATCAGTCTGAAGGTTCGTCAGTCTGAAGGTCAATTAGTTTCAAGATTCATCAGTCTGAAGGTACATCAGTCTGAAAGTTCGTCGGTCTGAAGGTTCATTAGTCTGAAGGTTCATCAGTCTGAAGGTTCATTAGTCTGAAGGTTGGTCGATCTGAAGGTTCAACAGTCTGAAGATTCATTAGTTTAAAGGTTGATCAGTCTGAAGGTTCATTAGTACGAAGTTTCAACAGTCTGAAGGTACATCAGTCTGACGGTTCATCTTTCCGAAGGTTCATTTGACTGGATGTTCTTTTTCGTTAGTCTAAAGTTTTATTAGTTCACAGGCTCATTGATCTGAAAGTCAATTATTCTGAAGATGTATTAGTTTATTAGAAGCCTTATTACAAGGCTCTTCAGTCTTAATGTTTATTAGTCAAAAGTAGCTTTAGTCCAAAATGTTCATTGGTCCACATTTTTATTAATCTCCACGTCCATCGTAGATTCATCTGTTTGAAGGTCCATCAGTCCACAGAGTTCATTAGTCTTAAAGTCAATTAGTCTGAATGTTCATTAATCTGAAAGTTATTTTTGTTCAAAGATTCATGAGTCTGAAGGTTCATTAAAGGGCGATCCAACCTTGGTAATAATATGTTTTGTTTGAAAGTAGAAAAATAAGAAAAATAGGATGGTGAAAGTTTAAAAGAAATTGGAAAAGGAATAAGAAAGTTATGTTTTTTTTAAAAAGGAGATCACTAATTCCATGCGAATCTCAAATTGCCAATTTGGAGAGTCGATTGTCACCAGGGGCGGCGTGCCGGGGGGGGGGGGAGGGGCAGGGTGCACAGTGCCCTTTTCCACCTCTGATACGCGCCCTTTCCTCTTCTGATAAGTGCCCAATTTTACCTATATTTCCCACTGTTTCTTTAAAAAAAGCCATGATATCTAGCTTCAAAGAATCGGTGCGGCTTTATGTAGTTAACAGGTATACCCATATTATTACTATAACTACAATGTAAGGCAGTGGAGCTCGAGGCAAGAGGGGCACAATGCCCCCCCCCCCCCAAACAAAGGATTTCTCATTCCGCTCGCTCGAATATGCCCATGAATCGTTAGACCATTACACACAACTGCTGATTGGGGAAGCTGAAGTAGTGTCCAGAACCATAATAACAAGGAAGAAGGTGATGCTTGATAATAATTATATTAAATAGACTGTAAGGTAATACCAATGTCACAGAATGGTCCTTTTTTTTCTTCGCTTCATGTTCACCACTTGTCGGTGCCCCTTTTTCGCTGGTTTCCTCCCCCCCCCCCCCTCCCCTCCCCCACTTTGAAAGACGCTCCGCCTATTTGTCATACACTAATATTAATTTGCGGTTTTCTCCTAAGCGCCTTTTCCCTCGGGGTAGTACTCAAAATAGAATATCCTATGATCCTCATTAAAATGCATATGCAGCTCTCTCAACCTTTAACTAATATATTTTTGTACATCTGAAGCTGTTCCTTTCTTTCTCTTCTTTCCTTTTCTTAAGCGCTTAGAGACATTTTTTGTGATAAGCGCTATATTATCATTATTATCATTATTAAAAAAAAAAAAAAAAAGATCCTACTGAGTAATACATTTTTTAAAAATGACATTTTAGTAAGTTTGTATCAGTTGGAGCAAATGGGGAGTTGTCCGCCACAACATCACAGCGACATTACCGATTCGGCCAATTTTAAAATTCCCATTATGTATAGTGGTTACAACTTTCCAAAATTCATAACTTGCTTATTGCTTGTCCGATTTCGTTCAAACTTTCGCCAATCTGCTTCTCTGATTTTCCCTCTTTCTTTCAGAACAAAAATTTTGATTTCCCTTTAATCTAAAGGTTAGTCAATCTGACGGTCGATTACGGCTTAGGATACAATCTTTTTAAGGTTCAGTAGTAACAGATGAAGGTTCGTTAGTCTTAATTTTTCCCGAGCCGTTGGCTATAATGTGTACCGATATAGAGCCAACTTGCCTCTCGATATCAATAAAATGCAATATAATTACATTTTCTACAGACAATCGTAATGGCAAAGATTTGCACGAGTTCTATATAGCTCAGTGTCCAAAATGCAGTCCCGCACCAACATTAATAACACGTGGTTTCAAACCTATATCATGTATCATTTTTGTAGGCAATAACTGTCGGTGCTACAGATATCGCCGATGAACGGGCTTCTTTCTCGAACTACGGAAAGTGTGTCGATGTCTTTGCCCCTGGTGTTGATATTCCAAGTGCATGGATCGGAGGCTCAGAGGAGACTCGTACAATCAGTGGTACATCTATGGCTTGTCCCCATGTTGCAGGTGAGTGTTTCTGAGGAATTACTAGTCAATGACATATACCATTATTGACAAAAACTGTATGACCGGCCTATTGGGAAATTATTAATGTTGCACGATTTAATGTAAGCCTTTGATTCCAGCCTAGTCAATAACATTCTTATGATTTAAGTTGAGTCAGCTCTAAGGCGATGATTTGAGAATAATCAATAACAAGCCGTTGATTTGAGCTGAGTCAGTATAAGAAGGCGATTATTTGTGCTGATTCAATAACAAGGCGATGATTTTAGCTGAATCAATGGCAAGGCGATGATTTTAGCTGAATCAATAACAAGGCGATTTGAGCTGAATCAATAACAAGGCGATGATTTTAGCTGAATCAATGGCAAGGCGATGATTCGTCTTCGAGCTGAATCAATAACAGGGCGATTTGAGCTGAATCAATAACGAGGCGATGATTTGCGCTGAATCAGTAACAAGCCGATGATTTGACCTGAATCAATGGCAAGGCGATGATTCGTCTTCGAGCTGAATCAAGGCAAGGCGATTTGAGCTGAATCAATAACGCGGCGATGATTTGCGCTGAATCAATGGCAAGGCGATGATTCGTCTTCGAGCTGAATCAATAACAAGGCTATGATTTTAGCTGAATCAATGGCAAGGCGATGATTCGTCTTCGAGCTGAATCAATAACAAGGCGATTTAAGCTGAATCAATAACGAGGCGATGATTTGCGCTGAATCAGTAATAAGCCAATGATTTGACCTGAATCAATGGCAAGGCGATGATTCGTCTTCTAGCTGAATCAAGGCAAGGCGATTTGCGCTGAATCAGTAACAAGCCAATGATTTGACCTGAATCAATGGCAAGGCGATGATTCGTCTTCTAGCTGAATCAAGGCAAGGCGATTTGAGCTGAATCAATAACGCGGCGATGATTTGCGCTGAATCAATGGCAAGGCGATGATTCGTCTTCGAGCTGAATCAATAACAAGGCGATTTAAGCTGAATCAATAACGAGGCGATGATTTTAGCTGAATCAATGGCAAGGCGATGATTCGTCTTCGAGCTGAATCAATAACAAGGCGATTTAAGCTGAATCAATAACGAGGCGATGATTTTAGCTGAATCAATGGCAAGGCGATGATTCGTCTTCGAGCTGAATCAATAACAAGGCGATTTGAGCTGAATCAATAACGAGGCGATGATTTGCGCTGAATCAGTAACAAGCCAATGATTTGACCTGAATCAATGTCAAGGCGTTGATTTGAGATGAATCAATGACAAGGATGATTTGAGCTGAATCAATAACAAGGCGATTTAAGCTGAATCAATAACGAGGCGATGATTTTAGCTGAATCAATGGCAAGGCGATGATTCGTCTTCGAGCTGAATCAATAACAAGGCGATTTGAGCTGAATCAATAACGAGGCGATGATTTGCGCTGAATCAGTAACAAGCCAATGATTTGACCTGAATCAATGTCAAGGCGTTGATTTGAGATGAATCAATGACAAGGATGATTTGAGCTGAATCAATAACAAGGCGATTTGAGCTGATTCAATGACAAGGCGATGATTTTAGCTGAATCAATGGCAAGGCGATGATTCGTCTTCGAGCTGAATCAATAACAGGGCGATTTGAGCTGAATCAATAACGAGGCGATGATTTGCGCTGAATCAGTAACAAGCCGATGATTTGACCTGAATCAATGTCAAGGCGTTGATTTGAGATGAATCAATGACAAGGATGATTTGAGCTGAATCAATAAGCTGAATCAATAACAAGCCGATGATTTGAGCTTAATCAGTGACAAGCCAATGATTTGAGCTGAATCAATAACAAGCCGTTGATTTGATCTGAATCAATATCAAGAAGGCGATGATTTGAGCTGATTCAGTAACAACTTGAAGGCGATAATTGGAGGTGAATCAATAGCAAGCCAATGATTTTAGCTGAATTTTAAAAATAGGCCCATTTAAATCCATTTGAACTACCGTAACATTTAAAGTTTTGCGATTTTACTAACTTATTGACCCCTAGTACTTGGTGTAAATTTCTGGCCAGAAATGTTGTTGAAAGCAAATTTTTTTACAGGATTAATACATGTATACAGTTTCTTGGAATACTGAACATGTTCATTGCTGTTTCCCAGATAATCTCCCCCCTCCCCTCAAAAAATATAATAAATAAATAAATAAATAAATAGATAGATAAATTTTTAAAAAGCTATTTAGTGCGGAAAAAAAATATCGTCTTAATGTTAGGTTCGCATATTTTGTGCCAAAAGTTATTTTTAAAGTGTTGCTAATTCCCTTCCACTATTTCTTTGAATTCTAGGTGCTGTAGCTGTCACTCTCGCTAAGAAGCCCGGACTATCACCCGCAAAACTTAAGAAGAGGGTCATCAGAAAATCGACAAAAGACATGATCTCGGATCCTGGACTTGGATCACCGAATCGCCTCCTCTACCTTCCATAGGATCGAACCTGGCCTATATCATTCGTTAGGATTACCATAAAACTAAGAATTACTATACGGCAAAAAAAACATTATATTACTTAAACACCACTTCGGTATATACATGTATAGTCAAACTGTTTTAACTCCATCGATAACAACATAAAACTACTTTTAAAAAAAACAATTAAATCGGTTTAGCTTGATACTGGTGGTGTTGTGACCAGGGGCGTAGATAGCGGGGGGGGGGGGTGGGGGTATACACCCCCCCCCCACACACACACACTTTTTAGGTAGGGGATGGTAAGTACAAACATCCCCCCTCCCCCAAGGTTTAACCCCCCCCCCCCCACAAAAAAATGGTGGAAAATATACATTTCTATTATATGTTGTAGATAAATATAATTTGATATTATATTCATTAATATTATTCAGATTCATATATTCTTATATATTCTTATATATTCTTTATTTCAATATAGATATTTTTTATTTATGTTCAGTATTGTAGATTTATATGAATTTATTGATATATATCTAAAATTCTGTCGTTGCTTCTGATTTTTCCCGTTATAATTTTACACTTTACTAGAAAGTGAGAACCATCTACTTCAAATTATACAACATGGGCGTTTATCTGGCAGGGATATGGAGGTATAATTTTTTTTAATGAAGTGGGGTGTGTTACCATCCCCCAATATATTTTGAGGTGATTTTTTCGAAGTCATAATGCAAAAATTATTTACATGAAAAGTACATGTAATTATTCTCGATTTAGAGGGTTCAGTCGGTAACTTTCCTTTACAATGCATTTTTGCCACACTCATGTTATTAGTAATACTAACAATTTTCAAAATTGAAATGAAAATAGTCATAGGAATCGAATGTGGTAGGGAAAGAGGGAATACATCATCCCCAATATTTATCGAGGGTGATGATAACTATACATAGAAGAAGAGTATTGCAAGTCAGAATGGGGGACCCTTAAGGTTTCGGTGGCAACTTGACAGTACACTTGGGGGATCGATTACCGGTATATTATTTTCAACCTTCTTGTATTGTGTTTTGTTCTTCTTTGTAATTATACATGTATGTACTTGGATTTGCCGAATAAAATGATAATAATAATAATGATGATAACAATAATAATAATGAAGTGACAGTCATAGCATGTAGACCCAGTCAGAAGCACCGCTCCGGGAGTTGCATGTGGGTACAGTGCCCCCAATTTTTCTTTCGAATAAGTTCCCGTTCCATATTCTTGTAAGTGGCCATTTTGATAATTACACTTCATCCCTCACCTTACCTTTGATAAATGCTCCTATTTCAACAAGAGCATATATTCATTTTAACCCCTTTTATCCCTTTTTAATGTAACAAGTCATTTTTTTTCTTTGTAATATAATTATAGGCACTGATTTAATTTTTCTACTTTATAAGAACATTTTTCCGTTCTTATAAATGCCCCCTTTCAGGTGTGATTAGTGCCCCTTTTCACCTCTGATAACTGCCTTTTCTACCTTTTCTACACATTCATTTATTTTTCTAACAAGTGACACGACAGTCATGTTGGCACTTTTCGATCCAGGTGAAGTAAGTGCATGGGTACTCGGTAGGGTTTCATTTAAAATGGTTGCTGGAACTAATGAGCTATATGAGAAAGTTGTAATTTCTTTATTGTTACTCTCTTATTTTAACGAAATACCCATTATGTAAATGTTGTTTAATTAATTTAACTAATTCATTAATTCATTCTCTCACAGTTTTGAGTATGTTTGAAACAATTAAGATAGTTATACGTATATATTTTCAATAATTTTAGACAGATTACTTTGGAACAAAAAAAATACTGACTTTATAATTTCTACTTTTACATGTTTATTCATTTGTATTCGTATAGATTCAGCAAGTGAACTTGCCCCATATATAATTGCTGTTATACTCCTTGAAGCACATCAGCAGGCTAAAATGCCTGTTTGATATGACACATAATATTTTGAGTGATTGGGTAAATTCAGGTCAACCATGGTAACACTGATTTGATGAAGGGGGTCGTGATGAGGTATGTGTACGAGTTTGCTATGTGTAGAGATGGAGAGCAAGAGGGGGAGAGGAAGGGTCGAGAGAAAAATAAAGACAAGATACTAAATATACCTTTATGTTTGTGTAAATTACACTAATCTTAATTTTTAACACCCTTTGTGACAAGAATAGAGGTCAAGTTGAGAGCTTTAAATGAAATTTTCAAGCGACAGGTATATGCTTTTTGCGCACGGATGCTATTCAAAGCGCTTTCTTTTGAAAAATGCAAGGTCTTACAAAAATCACAATACCTTTTAAGTTTTTCTGCTTGAAATTCGCTTTAAGTTTGGGAAATACTATCACAACACAAGTTTCATTTTTGTTCGGGAACCATTTAACCCACTGCGTAAGGGAACCGACTGGCCCATGTACTAAGCCTATGGGCATGAGAGAATTCAGTAGTCAACGGGTTAAGATAATTATTGCCAATTAAAGTCTTGCGTTTGTTTTTGTTTTTGTTTTGTTTGTTTTTTGTTTTGTTTTTTTAGACACCAGGTATATCAACGCAATACGCTGACAGATAGGATCGCGCAAGCAAAAATAAAACAAAGAGTGTATTAAAGAAGAGAGGGGGAGAAGAGAGAGAAAAATACAGGAGAATAAGAAAACTAGAGTGAGAGAAAGATTTAAAGAAGGAAAAGGGGACAAAAGACAGGAAAGAGAAATTTTCCTTGTGACCTACTGTGGAGGTGCCAAATGATCAGAAAAAGAGATCGAGAGGGAGAAAGCAAAGGAGAAGAAAAAGAACAAGAGACAAAAAGAAAATACAACGAGAAAAATGAAAATAGAGAACGGGGAATAGGCTAAATAAGAGAGAGGAGGCGAGACAAAAAGACACTGAGAATAGGAGCTTATTAGAGAGAGAACAAAAATAAACAACAAAGCAGAAAGGATTTTTTTTTTTTAAAGAAGAAATACCAGGCAGGGACCGCGGAGCGTTTTTGAATGTGGGGGGGGGGGGGGGGGAGGTGGGGATGGCGAAAAGAAAAAAAAATCGCCAGCCCTCCAAAATGCTCGGGGGGGGGGGGTGTCAGCTTTTGTGGGGTCCACTTTTCCTCCATAATTCTCTGACAAGCAAAAAAAAAAAAAAAAAAAAGTTCTGAAAGGGGGGGGGGGCACAATTTTTTGTCAAAAGTTTTCAGGAAGCAGTGTGCTTAATGCGTAATAAAATTCCTATTATCCAGATAAAAAAAAAAAATGAGATGCCAGTGAGAAAGATATACTTCCTCCGGTTCCATGACATTTGCTCCTGCAACAATTGCTCCGGTCTAACTTTGCCATGTTGATCCTAAACCTAAACCTAACCCTAACACTAACCCTAATCCTAATCTTCACATTGTCCTTAACAAAAAACCAAATCATAAACTTGACCTTAAAATTTGACCTTTCGAGATATGGATGGAGGAGCAAATGTCGCAGGAGCATATGTCGTGTCACCACTCCCGCATCCCGCTCTATTTCCGTGCCCCTCAACCGGGCCACCCCTCCCCGTTTCCTTTAGTGACAACTTCTCAGATTTCCAATTCTCTTCATTTTTTCACCTTTCCGTCTCGTTTTACCCCGTCTTTTTTTTTTTTTGGGGGGGGGGGTTGCTAAAATTTGGGGCCTCACTAAGTCCCCCCCCCATTTACTTCTTCTTCTGTACTAGCTTCTTCTTCTCTTTCTCCTTCTCCTTCTCCACTTCCTTTCTTCTTCTTCCTTCTTCTTCTTCTTCTTCTTCTCTTGTTCTTGTTCTTGTTCTTCTTCTTCTTTTCCTTCATTTCCTTCTCCTTCTCCACCTTCTTCTTCTCCTTCTCCCTCTTCTTCTCCATCTCCTTTTCCTTCTCCTTCTTTTCATTTACTATACTCCAGAAACTAATTCCAGAAACTTTGACTGGGGAACGCCTCCTATATAATCCTCTCCTGGAGCTCGTTTGCATACGTACCGTACGTGCAAAAAATCGACCAAAAAATAATGCAATGTAAAAGATAAAATGACGTCATTTTGGGAACGAGATCAATCATCAAGCGGCTGCGCTGTAGCTAGCTAAGCTAGCCGGATTAAAGCCTCGCAAACGGTTGGTTTTCTCATCATTTTTGGAAAGTACCTGTTTATAATGAGGAGTAAGTTCCAGCCTAATTTTATTTTATTTTATCTTTATTTATTGGTTTGAATAATTCAGAAGAAAACGTAAAAGAAAATGCGTTTAACTCCTGTAACCCTGTCAGCATTTCGACACGTGTAGAAACTATGCAGACTCTATAAACTATATTGTAGTCCCGGATGCTTCAATTTGTGATGGGGGGAAATTAAGAATATATTTGTAGACTACTCTATATCATATGATGATGATGGAGAGCCCTATGACTATGTCTGCGCATTTAAGATTTTGATCAGAAAATGAACAAGAATTTCTTTAATGTTCCTCTATAAAGCGTAATTTTATATTATTCCTGAATCCTGATATTCTAAAGAGTAAGTTTGCACCACTCATAGGCCCTTGCCTATGTCATGTATGTGGGACTGTGTCCAACATTCACTGTTGCAGCAGTCAAAAGCAGACAACAAAATTGCTCTAAACAAGATTTAATTTTCTTTAATTTGCTAGATTACCTGATTCAGGGACTCTTCCACTCTTACTTTGCCACAAATGTAGGGATTTAAACTTGAAAGTGAAATTTTAAATAATTATTTTCCTCTCCTTTATGAATGATCTAGCCTGGAAAAGGGCCTGCTGATACACACAAAAGCTATTGAAGCCTATTCACCCGTAACAGCTAGTCTGGAGTACAAGGTTATCTTCAGATAAGCTTGTACATGTATAAGTGACTTTGCACAAAATCTCATCAAAATTAGAACAAGTTCAAGAACCATGCCATTTTCACAAGAAACGGCGGCCATGTCATTTCAACATTGAAAAACCAATGGTGCCCATGTCTCTGCAATCATTCATTTTACATGCAGTTCGAGAGTTTTGACGTGTAAAACAACATTTTGAGCCAATTTTTAAAGGTAATTTTCCATGAATTTTATTGATTCGATGTCCTTTCGAATTTTCTGTACTACAAATTTGGGGTTTAAAATATGAAACTAGAGTTTCTTAAGTGTTTATTTTCGTCTTTATCATGTGTGATCTACTCTAGTCAATCCTTGCTAATCCACATATACATGAATCACAGAAAATCACTGAAGTATTGCTGTGCATGCCATGAGTACACAGTTATCCCAGATAAACATGTTTATGTATGAGTGGTATGTTGCTATTTATCAACCCAAATCAACGAAATGTGATGAAAAAAATGGTGCAGGCAGCTTACCAAAATGTAACATTTTAGAAGACATACCAGTAGTTATTAATACATTTTTTGGTTATTTTATATATCAGTGCTCAATTTTATTTTTTATTTTTTAATCTGTAGAATACAGATCAGGAGAAGCTTGAAGAACATTGAGTTGTAGGAATCTGTTCTTTCTTGACAAGCAACTGTGAACATCTTTCAAACTAGTTTGTGGCCTTGCAGAGAATGAAGCATTTCACAGCAGCAACAACATTCAAACATTCATGGGACCAAGTCTCCTCTGCATTCTGGCAGAAATATCCTGGACCATACAGGTTGGTTATCAACTCATTCTTTGCTATGGATCAAAATATGAGACTTCCGCATACATGTAGATAGACGTGTGACTAAAGTTGACTGGCTGTCCACTCTTGTTTTATTAGTCCACCAAAGCCAGGAAATAGTTGAAAATGGAATTTAGTTCTGGGGCCTGTAACATAAAGAGATATCAATCGTAAAGTCTATGGTAAACCATGTACTGAAGAGTTACAATTAATCGTAAGATTGGTTGTATCTGTTTATGTTACAGGCCTCAGATCAGGCAATTGCATTGTGAAAGAAACTGTTTGGAAGTTATTACCAAAGGTTGATAGTGTAAAAGAATGATTTTGTATTTTGAGATTTGGGAATCATCAAAATTATATTAAATTGACACATTTTTACTTGTAATCAGATAAAAAATAGGCACTGCACACATATGCATATATATATTATATTGGACAATGCACCCATGTTGCATCAAAATGTGGTCCAAAGATTTACACCATTTCTAGTCTTATGTGGTATACAAGACCATGTATGAGGGCATTTCAACTTTCAAGACCAATCTCTTTCAAGTACTCTGCTACTATATCACTCTTCCACATACATGTGTAGGAATAGAAAGGATGAGAATTCGAGAAAGATTGCAAATCATAATTTTAAAAAAACCTTTTACCTTTTCTTTATTTTAATAACAAGTATTGTCATTATCTTTGTTATAAAATCATTTCTTCTTTTTTCACTTTTTGTACATTGTTTCCTCAAGATATTCTCATTTTTGCAGATAAGACTGCACATTTCATTAGGAAGAACTTTAGATACATGTAGATACTGTAAACAATTTTCCTTTTTGAACTTGAAAAAAAAAATGTTTTGCAGGTAAATATTCATTGTTGTATGATAGGATATGTTGAGATAACATCAGATACAACAGTAAATGTGTGGAATAACCAAGGGCATCAACAGCTTCTGAAAAGTGGGGGGGACACTGAGCGAGGGAGGTGTGGAAGGGGGAATGCCCTCCTCCCACGGACTTTTTGAAGTTTTGCCATCGACGTAATGTACGTAAACAGCACACGCAGCATAGCTTAGCGCAAGCTTACCGTAAGGCTAAGCTTGCGCTAAGCTTATGCTGCGTACGCAGGACTGCACCCGATAGCGCTGCGCAAGGCCTATAATTAGGCCCAGGCCCCCCTCAGGCCTGGCGCGGCGGCCGGCTATAGGTGAGATCTAGAATAAAATTTGCAACTCAATCGAACGCCACGCCGCGCCATGGCAGTGCTGCATGGCGAGGGAAGAGGATTGGGTTGATCTCAACAAGGCAACAAATGTCAACGAGGGCGGTTGAACATTTATATTTGAGTATTTCTCAAAATCAAGGCATGCAAAAGAACAAGATGGAAGTGCTTCTCAGGTTTTTAGTAATGGGTTTGAACCCAAAAAGTGGGGGGGGGACAAATGATATGATGTCCCCCCCCCCCCCCCCACTTTTAAAAGTGGGGGGGACATGTCCCCCCTGTCCCCCACCTGTTTACGCCCTTGGGAATAACAATTCTTCCATACTTTGCATGATGTACTTGTATGGCCAGTGAATAGTTGTTTTGTCATTCCCCGTATAATATTGTGACTGTGTGTATGTGTAATTGGGTTTTTACAGACGTATATCAATCAGATATTATTTACGTCTGGGGACCGACCTTTAATGTCACCATCCGAAAGACGTGACTCAGTTTCGAACCTGGGTCCGTTGAATCAGTTTATAACTTCCACTGTTAGCTGGATTACAGGCGCACGCCACAACGCCCAGTACAACTGTGTGTGTGTAATTGGGTTTTTACAGACGTGTATCAATCAGATATGATTATTTACGTCTGGGACCGACCTTTAACGTCACCATCCGAAAGACGTGACTCAGTTTCGAACCTGGGTCCGCTGAATCAGTTTATAACTTCCACTGTTAATAGCTGGATAACAGGCGCACGCCACAACGCCCAGAGAAGTTATCATTTCGGCAGCAGGTGGGTGTGTTGCTGGCAACGCACATCACAACGATGTGATGTGCGTTGGCTTGAATGGATGCCTTCGCGTGTGTACATGTAGTAGCCTTAAGTCAAGACTGGAGATGTTTGATCCCCGACATGGCTTTTCTGTCTTTAGGCAAGATATTTGATCTAAATTGCTTCTGTCCACCCTGGTTTTTAAATGGTAAGTATGTAAATGTAGGATGCAAAAGTCATTGTGGTTTGTTCAGCATTGTGTGCGGGCATGAATCCGATGACTGGGATGATGATATATCCGTAAAGCACTGGAAGACATCGTAGATGTATTAGGTTCCATACAAATCCAGAATATTATTCTTCTCTTAGCTACTTTTCTTAATTTACTATTCTCTATTAAACACCATTGTTTAATCTTTGTTTCAGTAAACATGTGCTATCTGAAGATGTTGTATCTCGCTACCTTAGCCCAGACTGTAAGCTCTACAGTACCCGTTTACTCACCAAGACGAATCGAATGCCCAAGTGGGGTGGGTTTCTCTTTGGAGGGAATGCAAGATTTGTTTCTATCGTCGAGGAGAGCATTGTTGATCCCAACAAGAAAACAATGACTACATACACGAGGAATATTGGCTACCAGAATTTCATGGTAAGTATGGCAGTTCATTACATCATACACAAATTCGATTTGGGGACATTTATGGCAGTTTATAAATACAATGTACTGAGACATTCAAGAATTTTGACCAAAGGTTCACAATATTGGAGGTTCATAAGACTGTTTTGTCTAAGATATCGTTCTTACCATACTTCTTGTTTGTCAGGTTTTAGAGGCTTCTCTGTGATATATGTCACATACACATATGGTTGTGACAGGAGCAACATATTTCACAACTCAAGTAGTATGAGATGGTCAAAAGTATTATAAGCAGACACAGATTGAAATTTTTATTTTAGTAACTTCTAGTGTTCTATGCAATTTCAAATTCCTCTTAGTAGAAACAGGTTTTTGAAAACACACCATGATATCGTAAGTTTTCCAATGTATGACAAGTACAAGGATTAGACCTTAATTGTGAGTTTGCATTTAAATTAGCAAAGGAATGGATGATAGGTATGTGTATTGTGTAGTCTTGTTTATGTGTCGCTGCTCAAAATGCCTGATGAGATAAAGAGTCTTTCCTTGAAAAGAGTAATATATCTAAAATGTTTTACCCTTGAGTATATATTTTCAGAGTAAGGAAGAAACATGTACTGCAATGTGTTGACATATGATAAATTTCTTGGGAAACAGTTTTTTGTTTGTTTGTTTGTTTTTATAAAGAAATGATAAACATTGAAGAGAGCAGGCGAAAGCAACTTGGAATATTGTTGGGGTTTTTGGGGTGGTATTTTGTATTAGTTATTTTTTGGTGTTATCGTTATGACTAGGTTCTTGAGGAGAAGTGTGTGTTCACACAATCAGAAGAGAACAAAGACTGGACAAAGCTAGAGAGACATGTGTGGGTCAACTCCAACCTCTATGGCTTCTCAAGAGCCCTGATGGCCTTTGGTGTAGAGCGCTACAAGGCCAACCTGACCAAGTCAAACAAAGGCATCCAATACATTATAGACAAACTGTTTGTGCCTGAGAAGGTTCCTGATACTCTACCTCATGAGGTCTCCAAACTCAGAGACAATGCCAAAGCCAAGGCACAGAACATGGCTGCAAGAGCTGGAGGAATGGTTCAATAGGAAGAAGTGGGGAGTTCTTGGTCCTGTTGACTTATAGTCGGTTGTAAAAATGTATTGTATCACCATTCTCAATTTCTCAAAGTATCTTTCTTTAACATACTATTGATTTTGAGTTGTGATTGAGTGAAGAAGATATGATTGTAATTCATTATGTTGCAGGACCATGATATGAAGGACAGTGGTTTCTGGATCTACTTGTGACCATGAGGATCACTGTCCTTTCATCGATGTACCTCAGTGCAAGTCAATGCAATCAGATAATTATTATGTGTATGGTAGTTAGAGACAGACTGCTTGCTCATAAAACCCACGACACACTGCACATAGTGTAATGTGATTCTGGAAGAAATTACTTAAGATATACAACTGACAGACATTTGAAACCTTACTGATTGAGATACAGAATGGTCATGTGAATTTTGAAGTTCAAATTGCAAGGTATTGTGAGCCTCCCAATCAGAGAAAAGCCCCAATCAGCTGCAAATTGTAGTGACATCAGACCTATGGCCCGACTGTTTGGGAGTTGAAACCGATTTGGCCACGTTTTCTTTTGGAAGGCCCACATTTCATGGTTTTGAAATTAAGATTCTAATGACCATATTGAACCTCAATTAGGAAGATTCCTACATTTTGAAATTATAGATTTTATGATATTGCAATTTCAGAAAAGCAGTTGGATCTTCTAGTGTGCAGATGGATGTTTTTGATATACAGTGTGTTTCTTTAAAAAAGAAACCAAACTTTCTCCAGCAACATTTCATCAAATAAACATAACTTGATTTATTGTAATACATCATTAAAAGAGGAATTTTATTTTCTTTCATGTGCTACCACAATTGTGATGATAGAGCGTGGGATCATTGAACTAAAACAATTTTAAACCAGCAATGTAAAAATTGATTTGCACGACAGTGGGATCTATTCATCTGCATAATGAATAGCTATTCATTGAATCTCACTCTACTTTCTCGAGCACAAAAAGGTTGCTTGGACAGACAAGGCAGTCATTTGGAAGGACATGGGAGATAAATTTGGACTCATATCTCATTCAAGGTTGCATTCATGTTCAAATATGAATAAGGAAACGTGAAATATCACTTCTTCTTTGCTATGCATCTTTATCAATTGTTTTGTTTCTTTGCATTGTACCTATTGGAATTGCACTTTGCATTAATTCTATGCGCAAATTAATTTTTGACATCACTCTGACTCACTTCAAAGCTTTCAAATTTATTCATGCATGACAATATTATTACATATTTGGTATCATATGAAAGAGGATGAATTGAACTTTGACATGAATGATAAGAATGAACCCAGAAATAATTATTTTTCTAGTAATTGATGGGAAAAGTTGGGTTTCCTTTTTTTTAAAGAAACACACACTATAATTCAGCAAACTAGCAGTCTGATGATCATGGATGGTAGCCATTAGAGTCTCAACATAGTTGATAACAATTGTATCAAACAGCAATCTGAAATCTTTAATTCAATTTATTAACAAAATTAATGTTTACTAGCTTTTAAGTTGTGCCTAATAACCCACCAAAGGTGATTTGAGACTTTAAAGGAAACCAAAACCCAAGGAGGGAATCAATGTTATTGGGAAGTGAAAATTCAGAGAAGCACTTTACAAAAAGTTTCAATAAAATTGGTTAAAAAATGAGAGAGTTATGGAAGTTTGAAAAGTCTTGTTTTACTTTCTATGGGGATCCTCAAATTGGCAAAATTGCTTCAAAATGGCTGATTTTGTGAACAACTCTCCATTTGTTTTGTACACAGATTTTCAGATTTTCCCCATTATCTCTCAGGGTGCTCCTTGTCTTCTCCTGAACTCGACATATGTGGTGTAAAATACATTTTCCCAATATATATGTTGAGCTCAGAAGGAGATTAACTGCACCTTGAAAGATAATGGGGAAAATCAGAAAATCTGTGTACAAAACAAATGGAGAATTGTTCACAAAATCAGCAATTTTGAAGCAATTTTGCCGATGGAGGATCCCCATAGAAAGTAAAACGAGACTTTTCAAACTTCCATAACTCTCTCATTTTTTAACCAATTTTAATGAAACTTTTTGTAAAGTGCTTCTTTGAATTATCACTTTCCAATAACATTGATTCTCTCCTTGGGTTTTGGATTCCTTTAACATACACATGTATTCTGGGCTCTACTGTAACTTTTCTTAGGTGCCAGAGTTAAACATTGGGGTTCCATGTACAACAGTTCCCTGTTTACTCTGACATTTAGGGGATTCTACCTGTTGTTTTTATCTATCCTATTTCATAATCTCTGGGACTATCTGAGGAATGGAAGTTAAACTTAAATTTAGTGAGCACCAAAGTGAGAGATTCTTTAAACTGCAAACTTTAAATTAGAATGCTAAATGTATATTTATAGAATAGATTATATATAGAGAGAGGAAATTTAATGGAAACAAGGTAAAATCTTGTTTGGTATGAATACAATTGTTATAAGGTAAACCAAAGTATTGGTCAAGATCTTTGACAGGGTAAAATTATGTTTATCTGATGAAAGGCTAGTATCCCCTTCTGTACCACTTTTGAACAGTTATCAAAGGGAACAATTAAGTGATAAGTTTTGACTTGTAATGCTTGTTGTTACATTGTCTAATTGAGTATAAGATATTTCCCATGGGAATAATCTTGAAAATGAAAGTACCAGATGGGTTTTAACAAAGAAAAATATATCCACTTGAATTTCAATATATTATTCAACACGCAAATTCTTAGGTAGAATTTGCCGTCCACAGCACAGAAGGGGTTGCTTATGGATTTTCTCACGGTTTGTGAAACAGACTGTTCAATAGCCCCAAAGTAACCCAAACGCTACTCTAAAAAGTGTAAAGTGTCCACCAAAAAGATATATGTTGAGGGGTGAAGCAAATTTTATTTTAAATCCTGTTGACTTTTACCAATTCTCTGGTTTACAGACCTATTTTAAAAAATATCTTGCCCTGGTAAAATTGCAGATGGTAACAAGAAAATTTCCGAAATTAGAAAAAATTGAGAATTATTGAATCGTGATACATATTGTTGGCTTGATGTAAATGGGGATAATGCTTTGGTGTGCGAAAAACATTTTTCAAGATTATCAACTTTTATAGATCTTATAGCAAAACAGAGGTTTGAGCATTATAGAATCAGAGTCCATTCTTTAAAAGTTTCTTTTTACAAATTTTTCCTGTCATGTGGAAAGGCTAAGACTTCAAAAGTTGGACCTTGCATTGACATTCCAGTTAGAGAGTAATTAATCTATATGTACACACACTCAGGTTTTATACCACAATATCTGATTTATACTGATATCAAAACAGTGATTAACTATACAATAAAAACTGTTAAACTGTTTTTATATTAGACCAATCTTTTGATTTTAATGGGAGATCTTACAAATGTGTTAATGTATCTTTTATTTATACCAATGTATTAATCACTTGTGTGCCATGGGTAGAAAATCTCACCAAAGAACATTGTTCTATATTTTCAGATGAAAAATAGGTAATTGTAATATCCTGTTGTAGAAAAGGGTATGTACATTAAGAAGCTTTTAGTGAAGTATCAGCGACACTTTCATGGTGGAGAAACTGAATCGTAGGTTTAGTTTTTCAGGGTTACTTACACCATGTAATGAAAAAATTACATGGTGTAACCCTGAAAAAATAAACCTACAATTCATTAAGAAGCTTGTTCTCAACTTTTCATAGAAGATCGTTAAAGCGGAATTCAAGAAAGAAACAAAGATTTAAACCCAAATTTGATTCTCAAATGTTGATTTAAAATGATTGTTGGTTCAACCTCTTTTGTCCTAATATTATTGCTAACAATTAAACCATTTAAACTTTCAAAATTCAATTTTGGGTGTCATATCTTGATATTGAGATAGAGCACTCGCCTAACGTTGGTGGCGCTGTTACTGGTACTACAGGCTAACCCCGTGTCTACCTCCTTCATCGGGACCATCACTGGTTGCCCAGCCGAAAGATCGGGCGCCGTATCAGCCTCACCCTGCAGAACGTCAAACCTATTCATTTTGGTATCTGGAGTAAACTTTTCTGGCGTATCTAGCTGTCTCTTGAGACTCATTTTGTGTTCAAGGCTTCAGGTTTGTCAAATTAAACAGATCAGTAACTTTTCTTACCACCACTAGTATGTCCTCCGTCATTTCTTGGCGAAAATGTGTGGTTACTTCTCACTTATGACTTCCATTCGGTTCGGTGAAGGGCGCCCTCCCGGGTGTTATATCTTTGTTTTCGGGTTAAATTTGTCGTCAGATATTTTTAATGGGAAGATTCTTCACAATGTGTACATCCTTTCTACTTCAGGGCACAACAAGTAGCAATAATTCATCCCAGCATATAGTAGAACAATATACTGCCCATGGCAGGGAAGTGATTAACACTGCTGTAGACATTCTCGGAAGAAGACCATGTTCCTGTTTCTAAAGTCGACTTTCTGATGTGATACCAGTGAAGATACTACAAAGTAAATTCAATTCATTAATACGCCCATTACTTTCAAAGAAATGCATTTAATTCAGTCTTTTCAGCTATGTAAAATATACATCCATGTCATCTATGTCATTAGTAACTAAGTAACAAGAGCTTCTTTATATCTATATTTTTAGACCAGTAACTTTGATTTTCTCTCTAAACATGTCAATTACAGTGGCGGATCCAGGCAGGGGCGCCAAGGGCACGCACCCCACTTTGATTTCTCTGTTTTGTGATTTTTACCATGGGAGGGGCTCACTTGCCGCTGGCAACCCCCCCCCCCCTTTCCTTATTTCAAGTTCCTAGATCTGCCACTGCAATTGTCCTAACATCCCTGTGTGGACATAACTATTTCAAAAAAAAAATCATTATTCTCTGCCGTCTAAATGCATTATGCAGTCTATTATTTGATTGTGTCATACAAAAAGGGTCATTGTGTGACCTTGTAGAAGTTATAATTGTCACTTAAACTTTACTTGCCATTAAAACTGCTGGCTAAAGTTGACAGTATGCACATGACATGTATGATGTAACTTTCTGCCATGAGTTTTAACAGTATTGTACATGTCTGGCATGCAGTAGAATTGCCCAAGAGACATTTTATGTGTTTAAAACCCTCGTATAAGGAAAATATGTTTTAATTTAGTTTTCTAGATACATATTCATTTACAGGAAATCAATTTTCAGTTTTTATTTATTTTTGTGTGTTGTTTTTATTAATTGTGATCTGGATTTTTATTTTCAAGTTAATGATTTGATAGTTGTATTGAACAAGGGCTCAGAGTATTACATAAGTCCTACTTGATTATTACAAGAACACAAGATATATGCTGCAAAATTAGCCTTGTAATATAGTCGTGATACTGTTTCAAAATATTGAAATGTCTTTGTGTTTAGAGGAGATATGTATTGTGTATCCTTATGATTTATTTTGTACGACTTAACCTCAGGATATACATGTAACTTTAGCTAAAAGATGGTTTTCATCTGTGCATGGACAGTGGAAGAAATTATCATAACTGGCGGATCCAGGGGCACGTCCCCCCCCCCCCCATAAAACCCAGTTTTGCATACTTGATAACTTGAAGTGCACCTTAAGTACAAATATGAAATGAGCTCCTTAATTATGTAATCCAGCAGCAAAGTAGATGCCAAAAAGCACCTGAAAAATTTGATATCCTCTCTCTCTCATCAGAGAATTTCCAGAAATGTGTTGTTCCTCCTCCCCCCCCCCCCCCCCCCCCCCCCCCCCCTAGCAAGAAAATCCTGGATCCCGCTCTGATTATTTAATTGGACAGGAGGGAAAGTTCTCTTTCTCATGGTTGGGATTTTCCTCTCGTACACTACCATGGACCTCTTTACAACTACATGTAATGTATCTTGTGTAAAACTTTGGACAAGGATAGTTGATTATTGCACAGATGATAATCTGGGTGGTGTATAGGTTTACATATATAATATATACAGTGGAATATCATTATAACAAACTCCTTGGGACCAAGGAAATCACCTGTTTATATCGAAACCTTGTTATATCAAGGCTAAAAAACAATAGAATACAAAGAAATGGGACCGGCAAAATCACCTTGTTATAACGAAAGTTTGTTATAACAGTGTTCTTTATAACGAGGTTCCACTGTATATGTGTAACTGTCCAGGAAGGGGGTGGCCTTGGTTGGTTACATTTCCATTTGCTAGAGAGTATAGTGTTCAGGGAAACGAGAAGAAAAGATATTCCTTGACAAACGGAATGGTCAAGCCTTCCAGCCCAGGTAGAACCCCCCTTCCCCCAATTATGTCACGTTCTGGATACGCCAATATATGAGATGTGTATATAGATGAAACAGAGTTTATATCATTTTATGGATAACAAAGTTGGTCCATCAAATGATCGACCCCTGTAAAATGAAATATGAAAATACAGACTCATTTGAAAAAGAATTTGGTGTTAAAATTGTTGTTTTTTCCCCCATTATTTCCTTGATGTGCATGCATTGCCTCTCTTCTCCACCTTCCAGTTCAATTTGCCCCGGCTCTCCTCACCCACCCTAAATGGCATATTTTTTCGAGCTTTCTCTTGGGTACATGGACAAACATGCAAATATTAATGTTCCATGTACCTGCCACTGGCTGCCAGAATCGTCTACAACATAGTAATATATGTTTGGACAAGACCGATTTCAGTTCTTGCTTTGGCACTATTTTCCCGGCTACATATGCCATGAGCATGATGAAGAGGGGTCGTTTGCCCCAGGGGCAGATCCAGGATTTTGTATATAAAAAAAAAAGGGGGGGGGCTCACAAATGTCCGACAATTTTGTGACAAAAAAGAAAAGAAGAAAGAAAAGGTTATCAGATTACTTGGGATTTAATATTCTTCCAGAATGCACTGACAAGCAAAAAGAAAAAAAAATATATATATATATATATATATATATATATATATATAATTGTGAGAAATGAAAATGAGAGAATAATGGTTGCGTAGCTTAAATCAAAGTTCCCCAGAGCTGTCCTCCCTTTTTGAATGTTTGCAAAGGTTGAAAAAATGTCTCTGCCGGGAATCGAACCCGGGTCGGTGCAAAAATTCAAAAAGGGAGGACAGCTCTGGGGAACTTTGATTTAAGCTACGCAACCATTATTCTCTTATTTTCATTTCTCACAATTATAATTATTTCCACGAGAGTTGCCAAAGCTGTTGTATATGTTATTTCCTTACAATTATATATATATATATATATAGGTTAATAAAAGGTTAGCAGTTCTAAAAGTGAGAGCACAATGTGCACTTTTCTTTCAAGGGTGGGGGAATTGCCCCCCCCAAAAAAAAAAAAAATAAATAAATAAAAAGATGAATAAAATAAAATAAAACCGCCACTGTTTTGCCCTTCAGATGAGTTCCATTACCTATGAACTCTCTTTATCCCTTGTTCCCCCATGGTCTATGGTTCTACTAACATAGAATTAATTTAGGGTGTCCAATTTGATACGATTATTCTTCCAACCATATAAACCAATGTCAAAGAGACTTTCCCTATTCATTGCATTCCAGTGGCTACTGTCATGACTGTTTATTCTAAAATATCGCCCTCTTTAGAAATAAATCGAAAATTCTTTTCTTTCTTTTTTCTTTTCTTTTCTTTTCTTTTCTTTTCTTTTCTTTTTTTTTTTTTTTTTTTTTTTTCTTTTTTTTCGCTGGTTGGATATTCCACTCACAATATAGTCACAATTTTGCCATTGCGCTGACATGTCTTGCCGGAATATAAACTTTTCCAGTTTCAAAATTTTGTAAGACATAAACACTTCTTGATTTAATTCAATTTGTTATCAGAAAATAAGATTTTAAAGACATTTACTCTAATTTCCATTCTATATAGGCCTACTGTGTCCCTCAGCTAATAAGTGTGAAGTCACAAGGGATAAAATATTCATACTGAATCTTTGAAAGTAGTTATTTCTTATATTGTCGTTTAATAAAGATTTTGATTTCGACCAAAATGATGTTTCATGTGATAAATCAGCGCCAGTCAAAATATACAATGTTGCCGATCTGTTCGGAAGAACGACAGTGATGTGGTTGACTCTCTCTCTCTCTCTCTCTCTCTCTTTCCTCTCTATATTTCTGCTCGAGTCTCTCTATTTCTCACTTTCTCCATCTCTCTTTCTCTTTGCCTCTCATTGGTTTATTTCTCTTTCTCTGTATCCGTCTCTCTCTCTCTCTCCCTCTCTCATTGTCCCTATCTCTCTTTTTCTCTCTACCTCTGTATCTCTTTTAATCATTGTTTTTCAATCTCATTTTCTCTCAATCTATCCTCTCTCCCTCTCCTAACCCCATTCCACCCCCTTTCCCTCTCTTTATTGATGCATGTTTCTCTCTCTTTCTCTCTCCCTCGCCTCCCCATCTCTCTCTATCTCTATCTATCAGTATATCTATTCACTTCTCTCTCCCACTTTATCCGTCTCTTTGTGTCAATCTTTGCCTCTCATATGCACGATAATTATGTTTATTTCTCTGTCTCTGTCTCTCTTATCTCCCTAGCTTTTGACTCCCATCTTATTATCTCTGTTTTATCTCTCTTCGTATATCCCCCTCTCCCTCACTCTCTCTCTCTCTCTCTCTCTTTCTCTTTCCTTATATGATTATCCATAGGCTGTATCATTCTCTCTCATCTGTTTATCCCTCTCTCTCTCTCTCTCTCTCTCTCTCTGTTTCTCTCCCCCCCCCCCCCATCTTCCCTTTGTCTCTTTGTCCCATTCTCTCGGGGGGGGGGGGAGCTTTACTGCATACTGGATACGCCTCTGGTCTATGTGATTAATTTATGTCTCTTAATTGTTTCTAATTACACCTTCTTTTTTTCATTTCAGCATACACACCCTCTTCATTTCATAATTCAAACCAACAAGAGACAGTGACAAAAATGACAGAAGTGGCCGATGATAAGGTATTATGATATAGAATGCTGTCATATTTATATATTCTATTTATGTGGATTATACTTTGAGTCATGAATAATTCTTACATAGAACGGTTTCTACTTTCACAAAACGCACTCATTGTTAACAGTTGTCAATATTTTGACCGAAATAAGCAGCCATTTAACCAGATATGATCTTATTTTTTTTTTCAGACATAGTGTATATATGCATAATATAATTACATTCCAATAACCACAACTGATGTCAACGACTCCAATTCAGATTACTTTCTCGGTTACATTTTCATTCTTCGCTCAAGGATATTCACTCACCAATACCGGTACTTTGATATGATTTATATAACTGACAAACTCTACTTGCAACGGGATAACATGGCTGAGAAAAAAAAAGATGCATTGTATAATCGATGAAATGACATGCCCCACTCCATCTAAAAAAAAATATTGTAAAAGTAAAATTTTTTTTATTCTATTGTTATTTTTACTATGTGGTATTACTGTAATGCTGTAAAGAATTATCACGTATAATCACCAAACTTTGCTTCTTGTTTTGACAGTCAGAGAGACGGCCGTTATTGGAGGACAATAGATGTCTTCTGTTTAATAACGAGAAAAGTTCTGCATCAGTGAACACGCCTAACCTTTGAGCCGCCTAGTCTAGTTCTGGACGTTTGTAATTATTTTGTCCGTGAAACCCCGTGTGCGTGCACCCAGTGTAGAACAAGGGAGGTGGAAGAGAAATGGCGCGAAGTCCTCTGATTTACTCTCCCCAAATCAGAGGACTTCGAGCCGTCTCTCTCTCTCTCTTCCACCTCCCTGGTTCTTCGCTGGGTGCACGCACACGGGGTTTTACGGACAAAATAATTACAAACGTCCAGAACTAGACTATGAGCCATCCTGTTCACTCGCTCGCTCTGTTCCTGCATCGAGACTTTACTGATTTGACTTTCATTTTGATTTTTTGATTTAAAAAAAAAAAAAGATGTTTAAAAATCCATCTGGTTCGTTAATCATTGACATTTTGTAGCAGTAGTCTACAATACCTGTAGTTTTCGTCAACGCAAAATTAGCGATTACACGCTACGGGGGTTTTGTTTACGTGAGTTTATAAAATCGGACAAGTGACATACATACCATATGGCTCAAAGGCTATGTGTTTTGAATGTTACAGAACTTGAACCGTTAACGTAGGACATCTATTGCCAAGGTAGACAGAAGTATTTGAAGGCTTCAAGAACGTCTGTCTCCCTCTTATGTTCAAAGACGGAAAAATATGTATTTCAAACATCGATCTCTAGAGTAGAGATCGATGATTTCAAAACACAATCTGAAAGACTACAAAATTCCCTGTGAAACTTTCTGGTAGGTAACCACTTTAAAGATGTGTGAGCCGTTCGAAAACACATGGACAGGATATTGCTACTATCCCTTCATCATTGTGAGATTTTTAAATTCTTCTATAGAGTGTTTTCTTAGATAAGGCCTGTCATTTATCAATTATTTGAAACTGATGGCCTACGCAAAAGGCTGGCAAAACTTAAATACGAAAAATTCAAGACTTGAAAAAAGGTGTCTTTCGTCATTTTCACTAATATATAAATGTACATAATAATATCTGATTCAGTCATCAAATATAAACAGTGATGGTAGTGGATGCATTGGTTTGGCAAGCACAATGTTCCTATGAACTTAATAAAAATTATGAAAAATATTTTGTCGATAAAGAAATACTGATGAATACCCCTGACATGAAACATCAACATCGACCACTATGTCCAGTATTATATCACTGAATAACAGGCAAACTTTTGGTCGATTTTGATATAAGACGGAGAAAAGTACATTTTCCCCTCAAATGATAAACTATTTCTTAAAAGCGCTCTACATAAACATCAACATAATTATGCAATATACACTATGTTAATTATTTCTATGATCATTGAGTCCACTTCATTGTGAATGTCATAACTGCTGAGGAAAAAAAGAAATACATCATGTCGACTAAAATTGTCCAAGCTCAGCTATTACATTTATGTGACATTACTTTCTGATTCTTCACAGACTCGCATTTAAAGTTTGATTAGGGTAACTTCGTTACGTTCAGAGTACATAAATATCATATACGCAGTATCGCAAAGCTATTTGATCACATTGTATATACAGAATACCTACGTCATATAAATAATTATTTCCACAGTTTAGTTTGCCCCTCCTGCTTAACTTTGTAAGTCGACAAAAACAATACAAGGAGAGAAAAAAAATTATGTCCAAAAACAAACATACTTATTCATCAATGATGTTCATATTTTGTTGCCTATACGTCTAGTTATGTTTAGAATGACTTTGGTTTATATAATAAATACATCAAAAGCATATGTACATGCGGCAGTTTCCTTTATTTTGAAGAAAAAAAAGACATAGACACACATTCTCATATTTGTGCAATAATAACTACCGGTGGTATGATAGCTTGACAATCTGCTATTGCGTCGTCCTAACTCGTAATTCAAGAGAAATATTCAATAGTTCTCCACTTGGCTACTAGATTTCATTCATTATTTTTTTAAGTCGAAGATTTCGTTGGATCTTATGTTTAGTCTACGGTTGCCTTTCGTGTTCGAATCAGTCTGATAATTTCTGTAAAATTCATGATGCTTTCGAATTGGTAGCGAATGTAGGGGTATCGCTGGACTATTTTGAATGGGGGGGGGGGGGGGTGTTGGACCCATAAGTCTTTCCCCAAAATCGAAGAAGCCAAAAAAAAAAAGATCCTCAGATTATCTTATGTACCCACAGACGGTCCAAAATTTTATGAGCAAGCCCCCCCCCCCCCCCCACCGGCAAGGAGTGATGATGACAATGATTATGATGATGGTAATGATAATAATGATAATGATGATGATGACAATGATAAAAATGATGATGATAATGATGATAATAATGGTGGTGGTGTTGATGGTGATGGTGATGACGAGGATAGTGATGATGATGATGATGATAATGATGACAATTATAAAAATGATGATGATAATGATGATAATAATGGTGGTGGTGTTGATGGTGATGGTGATGACGATAGTGATGATAATAATGATGATGATAATGATGATAATAATGGTGGTGGTGTTGATGGTGATGGTGATGACGAGGATAGTGGTGATGATGATGATGATGATGATGATGATGATGATAATAATGATGATGATAATGATGATAATAACGGTGGAATGGTGGTGGTGTTGATGGTGATGGTTATGACGAGGGTAGTGATAATGATGAGGATGAGAAGAACGATAATAATGCAGATGACATGATGATGATGATGATGATGATGATGATGATGATGATGATGATAATCACAATCAATTCGATGATGGTTATACCAATTGTAATGTGATGATGTTTCATGAGACGTTTTGGCGCATAACATGCAACGAAATGAACAATGAAGATGCGATAATTTGAAGGGGGACCTCGAATACAATAAAATGATTATGCTAAGACAATAATCATATTTTGAAATTTAACACAAAAGTACCTGTGATATGACAAAGAAATAAAAATAATTTGGCTCATTTAGACATATCATAATGCATAGTACTATCATATAGCTATTAATACTTGTTTTCATAATGCTGACGAGACCGAGTTTAGTATAATGAAAATAATCATATTTTATTTCATATATGTATATACAAATTCCCTCCTAAGCATTCAATATAATCACTATGAATATCTATGACCGCAAATATTTTGAAACAAAGATTGATTGACATTATTACTCCAGGAACGATGCAAACCCATTTCATTTTCTTATGCGATAACGAAAAAGGACATTAAAAATGCCTGCTCCGTTTTTATTTCATTTTGCAAATTAAAAAAATGTGTAAAGTCAACCCAGTTCTTCTATTTACCCCATTTGACAGAACCACGTTTATTATTTTTTTCTTATCTTATTAATTTGAAATGAAATTAGAATATTGAATTTACCAAAGTCAGTGACCTTAATAAAGATTTTTTTTAATATTTTTTTAGAACGAAAGCACTGGATATAAAACTCATAAGGCACATGAATAGAAAAATGGAAAAGGAAAACAAAACAAAACAATAAAACATAGGACCAACGCAAGTTACCTCCTTTAAATTTCTTTTTTCCATGTGCTCGGTGATTTACTGCAGTAGAAAATGAAATTCAATTCGAGAGTTGTTATCAACCCTCAGAAAATCTATCTATGCAAAGAGTTTGGCCAACTCGGTTCATTTGAACACAACATGGCGCAACATGAATACTTATATTCTTGATTTTGAAAATCTTCTAAAACTTTGTAATCCTGCTTCTAGTCTTTAACATGAAGTCAGTCAGCCAATATACTTTTAAGTAACTACACCAAACTGGGATGTAAGATAATTTTTGTAATGCCTGCATTATACCTGAAGTGGAACACCTTTGTGCGTAATCAATCTTATTTCTCTCTCATTGTTGGCGATTGGAATCGTACCGATACCTGTGATATCTTCAGCAAGCCAAAGCATGGATATGATATAACCTTGTCACTAGGCTTACATAATGCATATACCCGTTTGATACAGACGCCCTACATACATTGATAAACAGAGATTATGCATATAAAACCAGTCATACATTCACGAATGGCGCCAATGCTATCACGGTTACTATTTTTGTGCTGTAATAAGCATCGGCACCAAGTCTACAAAATTAAGTTCTATCTAGTAAAGATAGTACCATTGGTACGACGTCTTACAATGAAACATTTGAGACAAATACTACACCATTTGACCATTTCACTATACAAGTTACATTTTAGTGGTACCGCTCGTGTTCTTTGGACGTCATCAGGACAGTAACGTCGCTTTATTTATACCCGTTCCTTGTCATGTTATGACTATCTTTTGGCAGTATTGTTTTTTAACCAGATGGCAGATCGTTCCATAACGTTCACGTAAGTCTTTACTTATCTCATGCTTTCACATCTAGGCACCACTGCATAAGCTCATGGAACCATAATCGATGCGAGGAGGATACACTAAAGCCCAGCTAACACGAGGCGTCATTTCGATTGCCTCATTGCCTGCGCTAATCAAGCCTGAGAAGACCATTAACCCATATGCCAGTTACCAAAAGTATAGTTGGCACTTTTCATTTTGCAATCACTTTTTTAAACGATATCACTTTTTCATGACGAGTAAAAGACCGTACCAGTCACTGACGCGGTTCTAACGTCAACAAATGACGCCTCGTGTGATAAGGGCCCAATAAGTGGTTGCATAATCGCCATCAGTGACATCCGCAACTTGTAGCAACCATTTGATCGAAGTCCTTCATGATCACGTTCTTCTCATTGTCTAGGTAGAGCACGGAGAGCCCTGTGAAACTGTTCGGTACACAGCAAGGACTTGTAATCCGCCTTCCATCTTTGCGTTTCATCTTCCTGGTATGTAGAATAGCTTGTACAGCAGCGTGGTTGGTCCCGTTGAAGTGAGAGTCTAAGGGAAAGGGACAGTAGCCTTCACAGAAGTTGCTGTGGTACGCTGTGGAAAACAAGACAAAATGAAAGAAATATCACGGGTTAGTTTAATTTCAATTTTCAATTTCAAATTAACATTTCTTTTCTTCCATCGTTTTTGTGGGCATTTAACATTTGTTCACATAGTATATATACAATATAATATAAAGTAACATATTCAGAATAGCATTTCCTGTTGTTGGTGCAGAGCATTGCATTCCAATGGCAGGTATGCAAATTAGACATCGAAGGCGGGAAGTTTGTTCTGTGTGTAGTCATGTAAGTGTGGTTTGAGTCATTGACCGTTTTCAGTCGCAGCGGACAAGTCACGCTCCCAAATTTAGAGACTTGGAGTGAGCTAGAGACTTGGAGTGAGCAGAGAAATATGGCTTGTCCCCGCAGCTGAAGAGCGGTGCCTCTCAAGGTAATATGTTTCTATTTCATTTTCATGGTAATATGTATATGTTCCTGTTGCAAAGAAAGAGGTTCAATAGGAAAATATTTATTTCCGTTTGAGCTTGCGAATTAGGAAATAATCAAATAACTTTAAAAGAAGACACCACAGACAAATTTTAGCACTTTTACAATTTTTAATGATATAAAACTAGTCAGATTAACCAAAAAACTCATCGCTCAGGTCAATAAAAGCGCAGATCTCGATTTAAAAAAAAATAAATATTACAATATCTACTAGTACGATCCGCAAAATACCGTTACGTCACTGCAGCACAACTGCAAAAACCACTGCAAATTACGGTAATGCCGATATGGAGCAATACACAGATCTCTTTCACAGCGCCTATAAAAATGCTATTTGTGAGACAATTATGTATCACAAAAAGAAAATTTTATTAATTTTTCAGATTTTTGTATTTTTGAATATTATCTGCTGAAAAAATAAAGTGCTTTAGCAAAAAATTTTCACAATTGATGGAATTAATAAAATTAAAATTGGCACCACTGTTTGTCATCGTTCGTACGTGCTTCCCATTATGTGTGTACTTTAAGGCACGCGCGGAAAGCTAAAGCTAAAGCTGTGCAAACCGAATACACATTGACTTACACACTAATAACAGTTTGAATACGGCTGCAAGATTTTCAAACGGAGAATACCTTCGACCCTGAATTACCTGAAAAAGGAGCTTTAAACGGATTATTCTGTCAAATTGGTAAGTTGAGCCGATTCCTTAAATAGTAGAGCCTAGGCCTAACCAATTCAATAATGATATGTAGATCTAGATATATGAGAAAAATCAAATTATTGCAATTTTTCCAGCTACTCGTCCGCGAGTAGTCGGTTTGCACAGCAGAGTGATACGACCGTTTCTGTCTCTAGGTGAAGAGCTAACGAACGAGAGACAGAATTTTCGGTCTAGAGGTGGCTATGGTAATGCAGCGAGATGTCCAAGGATTTCATGGTGCAGGCGAGCACAGACCATCATTCATATTCATGAATAATTCCCTTTTTTTCCCAATTTGTCCATGATGTTTGATGACATGAATGTGTCAGCATATTAACCTGCTCGGCATGTATGCTGACACTTTTAGCGCTAAGTAATGTAGTTTCGTATCCAAGAGCAAAAAATTCTGGGTTTGTATCCCAGGCACACGGCTTATAGGTTGGTCTCGAACGCCGAAACGTCAAAATGGTCTTCACAGACCACTCGAAAACGGGAATAAATGTACTTTTTCACGTTGAATTTGGTTGTTCCAATGTTCCTTATCCATACAGCACTCCTTTCTCTATCCTTCTTCGGATCAGGGATGGCAAAAAAGGATTTTCCCGGACAATTTTCACTACGATTCGAACAGTAAATCGCCTGGCACATTAGCATTTTTGCAACTCCACGAATACTATTGTACTGTATGCATGCGAATATATCGTCTACTTTTACGGACGCGTAACGCACACGCATTGAGTGGAAACTCAGAGTGATGCAACGACGTCACAGCTTTGGCCGACCCGAGCTAATTTGCGTATCGACAGTGGCAAAAACATACTTTTTATATCAAAATATACGCACTTGTAGGCTGTTCAAAAATTACAATTTCGATACTGATTAGTTCCTAGGGACATGCAGAACAAAATATTTTTTTCAAAAATTGTCAATGGCGTCTTCTTTTAAGTACAAGGAAGAAGGCGCGAATCCCAGTATTAGGCTTACACTTGTAACGGGTACGCCTGAAAACACAAGTACATGTACAATATGAATAGAAGAAAAGAAGAGAGGGACAGACAAAGAAAGGAAGAAAAAATGGATAGGGAACTAGGAGGAAAAAGTAAGGAAGAGACCTGCAACATAATTTTAAGCAATAGATGGAGTCGCATAGCACGCATGTATAACAGTGCAATAGCAAGATATAAGTGAAGATTACAAAATGCAAATATTTACAGGTATTCTTACAGAATGATACTGGAAATAGCTCATTTCAATTAATCGCTACATTTTAAACCCCCCCCCCCCTTTAAAAACAAAATCAAGGGGAATAAATGAATTAATAAATAAACAAATAAATAGATACATAAATACATGAATAACTATATAAATAGATAAATGAATATATAAATAAATGAAAAATTTAATAAATAAATGAATGAATAATCAAATAAATAAATAATAAATAAATCATTGAATAAAAACGCATGTACAAGTATATGAATGAACAACTCACAAACTTGCGATAGACCGAATATAAAAAACAATAAACACTATAATATTTTGAGATTGCTAAAAAAAAAAGATGTGTATCCCCGCCCTTGAGGGGTTTTATGTAAATGGCTACAATTCAGTAACAGTAATGTCAAAGTATGGTACATGGTCTTAAGAGGCAGAGGATTATAATTCACATTTAACATCCCCCCACTCACAAATACGCACACAACCACAACATACACGCGCGCGCGCGCACGCACGCATTCCCCACATTCACACACGCGGGCACGCAAACTCACAAAGATTTGATTTGATTTGATTTGATTTATTCAGATTCCACATTTACAATGAAATTACAACAATATGTATAAATTACAAACACTGCAAAAACAGAGAATACATAAATATGACATAGAAAGGTGACAAAATGATATGTGGAGGGATCTACTAAAAAGCTTAGCTTGTGTGATGTAGACCCCCTAATCGAATAATGATACAATAATATATGTTTAAAAAAACAAACAAACAAACAAAAAAGAATTTCGTTTAAATTAAAGTAATTGTTTGAGAGGGAGGAAATTACTAAACAAAACATATGTACATTATATACAGTTGAGCTAACATTACAAGATAAACTTAATGAAATAAAAGAGATTTCGAGTGGAAATCAGTATATTATATATACACGTATATATTACTATTACAAAAAAGATAAATACACTATTATGGAATGAAAAGAAAAGAAAAATAAATAAAAGCAGAGTGAATTATTTACATCAGTATAAGTCAGTCAAGTGCTTCTTCACAAGATATTTGAACCTACTTAAGTTAGGGGTAAGTTTTAAATTCTGTTCTAATGAGTTCCAATATTTAGGACCATTGAAAAATATAGTTTTACTGGCAAAAGCCGTTCGAGTTTTGGGTAAATGATAATCGTTTGCTTGCCTGGTGTAGTACCTGTGTAAAGTGCTATTTTTTGCAAACAGTTGTTTCAAAACGAATGGCATATTATTTCTATCAAGATTGTACATGAATTGGTACAGCTGAAATCGATAAAGGTCATGAATTATGAGAATACGATTTTGGCGAAACAAAATATCAGTATGCGCTCTGTAAGATGTATTACATATTATTCTCAAAACCTTTTTCTGCAAGAGTAAAATTTTATCTAACCTGGATCTTGCTGCGTTTCCCCATGCCAAAATGCCATAATTTAGATATGGTAAGATGAGAGTTGAATATAACATCAGAAGTGCTGATAATGGAAGAACATGCTTAAGTTGATGAATAACTCCAATATTTCTTGATATGGTTTTGCAAGTGTTATCAATATGCGAATTCCATGATAATTTATTGTCTATAGTAATACCTAAAAATTTGGTTGTTTTAACTTCTTTAATAACAGTGTTGTCAAATATAATTTCATCAGACAGATGTGATAAGGAATTACTAAACAACATATAATTTGTTTTTTGTAAATTTAAAGATAGTTTGTTAGCTTTTATCCAATCCGTCACCTTTTTAAGTTCGGCATTTAAAACAGTGAAGAGTTCAATAGGATCGTGATGTGAGTAGAACAGATTGGAGTCGTCCGCAAAGAGTATAAAAGAAAAAATATCAGACGACCTTTTAATATCATTTACATAAATTATAAATAAAAGAGGGCCCAGGAGGCTTCCTTGAGGAACTCCGCAATTAACAGGTTTGGTAGAAGAGTCAGAATTGTTTACGCTAACAAATTGTACTCTACCTGTAAGATAACTCTTAAACCACTTCAAAGCATTCCCTCTGATGCCATAGTAAGCAAGTTTATGTAGTAGTATCTCGTGATTAATGGTATCAAAAGCCTTAGAGAAATCAAGGAACATACCCACAGTGTGATTAGACTTATCAAAAGAACTAGAGATTTGATCTATGAGAGTTAAAATAGCGTGGGTCGTGTTGTGTTTTTCTCTGAAACCAAACTGAGAGTCGGATATAATATTGTATTTTTTAAGAAAAGCAATAGTTCTTACGTAGACTACTTTTTCCAACATTTTTGAAAACGAGGTTAATAAAGATATGGGGCGATAATTGTTGACAGACAGGTTATCACCTTTTTTGAATAATGGGATCACTTTAGCAATTTTCATTTTAGCTGGAACTTGGCCAGACTTCAAAGATAAATTGAATATGTAAAGCAACGGATCAGCAATGGAATCGACAATGCTTTTCAAGAGGAAATTGGTTATACCGTCGTAACCAGGAGATTTGTTTGATTTCAATCCTAAGACAATATTAACTAACTCCTGCCTAAATACTGGGGTAAAGAAAATAGAGTTGTCATTTGGCATTGTTAGAAATTCATGAAAGGATTTATCACCTGGAATAATAGTCTGAGATAATTTGGAGCCTACTTTAGAAAAATAGGTGTTAAAGGTATCAGCTATTACGTGATTATCTTCAATAAAGGCGTCATCAACACGCAACTTAGAAATTGACTTGGATTTTTTACCCTTATTCAGAGCACCATTTATGATTTTCCAAGTGTTTTTAAAGAGGAGAACAAGCACCTGATTCTGACGATGAATACATTAGTTTAGGCAATTACAAGTTTGCATTAATTTGACATCAGTCAATCAACTTTAACTATAAGCTACTTTTTTTCATGCATACGAATATCAAAGAAAAAGTTCGGAGCTATAGGGAAAATCAATGAGAAATTATGGGCCTTTAAGACATTAATTCAACACCACTAGGGCGGGGATCGTTAGGACTATGCGCCCCTACCTACATCTTATCGCCCCTTCAATTTATTGTTACCCCCCTCCCCCCCCCCCCCCCCCCCATCCGCCCTGTAATTACATGAAACTCATACTACGCCACTTCCTCCTGGATTTTATGAACTGTAAATTCCACTTATTCCACGACAGATAAAAAAAAAATGAAGTGCTAAAAAAGAAGATATATTCTAACACTAATGTACGTAAAAGATACCATTGAGAATTAATTCTTGTCTTTCTTGATATACATGTACGTCATCTCATTTATTGAGCGACATTTCACTTGCGTCCATTAATATTTCTATTTTCAGCTGCTGGAATGATAGCCAAACGAGTTGAACAGTATTCGACCGAATGGACAGCTATCATATTCTGTCAGTTTTAGCACCTCGATTTTACGAATGTAAATCATGACGTCCTCCACGGCAATTATCATAATGGTTTTTATATCACTACTTTATAATCTTTTTCATTTTTTTGTGACCATATGAAACGCTGGTGAATCCGGTTTTTAATTACGAAACATCTTAAAACCATCATGACCTACAGCACGGTTACATCACATAACAGAAATGTTGCACTTCATGCAGTTTTATAATATAAAGATCAAGTTTAGGACGTGGGAGGGTGTTTTCACGTCGTAGAGTGACAAGAGTTGCTGAGCGGTCTTCGTGTTAGTGACGACACTGAGCACACGCTTGGGAACATCTTGCAGTCGACGTATTACATTATTTATTCATATCTATAGATGGGATAGCATCATATCACTTTCACAGCATTACGTAAACACTGTTGGCGATCTGGGAATGGCGATCTGGGAATGACTGGAAAGAGTGTTTCAGATTTTGTTTTTCCTTGCTTGATTATACCGGTACTGTTGTAGGCGTAGGCCTTGAAAGCCACAGTTTTACACTTTTCTGCAAGTTTAGATGTTACAAACTATGCTATCAATAACTACTGTTTTGACCATTTCTTTTAGGGTGAGTACCCGCCTATCCGGTAGTAAGAAATTCCTTGAACAAGTTGAATGATTGAACGCCTTATCATGGAAGCTCGGTTAAAGCCAGGGTTATAATATGATTGCATGGCCCTCAGGAATAACAGTATACATGTATAATACTGATGAAGCTACCTTGGGTAAACAAGACTTATTATTTATATTATTGTTGTCGTTGACCCCCCCCCCCCCCCTTTCCCTCTCATCTTAGAAAGAACATTAGTTCCATGAAAATCATAGTTTCAATTTGTGAAAATATATAAACACAATATATAATCTATGCATTGTGATAATTTTAAAGATCACATCAATTGTCGATAAAGACAGATAAAACCTCAAATTTCTGAAAATCGGGGGGAAAATTAAAAAGAAAAATTCATTGCATTAATTATTTCAGCTTGGTTTTGTCTGAAAATATAGCGATTTTTTTATCTTGCAAAATTGACATTCAAGGTTTCGACAACAGACCTACAAAATCTGAAATCCAGGTTGGAACAAGTTTACTGCAAAGTAATAGAAACTCCACCCCAAAAATCTTATTCCAAGGTTTATCAATCCAACCCAGCGACAATACTTATCAATAAAAGATTACAGAAAATAATAATTTTCTCACGCACTATGAAATGGAATGAATAGAGAAGAGGGGAAGAAGATGAGAGAGAAAGGGGACAGGAAGACGACGAAGACGAATAAGGAGTAGGAGAAGGAAGAAGAAGAAGAAGAAGAAGAAGAAGAAGAAGAAGAAGAAGAAGAAGAAGAAGAAGAAGAAGAAGAAGAAGAAGAAGAAGAAGAAGAAGAAGAAGAAGAAGAAGAAGAAGTAGAAGAAGGAGATGGGCATTTCACTGGGGGGGGGGGGAGAAAAGAAGCATAGCATACATTCTAACATTTAAAAAAGAACATCATGAGGGGAAGGATTGTCGGGTAGGAGAAAGAGAGAGGGGGAGAGATTGAAGAAAATAATTTGGTAAGCGTTCGGTACAGAGTCAGGGCCCCAAACTGTAATTGTATTTGACATAAAGGACCAATGTGGGGGCGTTCTAATGATCAGTATTAAACTTTTATCGAACATTAAAACGAGGCGTAGGCGTTAGAGGCGAGTCTTACGTTGCCTTAGGACACTGCTGACTCGCATTATGACTTTTTTATTCTTCGAAAATTCATAGTCAACAATCCATATGTCAGCTTTTTCTAATATTTTCTTTTTCGGGTTTTTCTTTTCTTTTCTTTTCACAATACTGCCTAAAACCTTTTTTTATGTAGATGTAAACAAGGTATAAACAAGGACAAGATAGGTGCTATGAACTCATATCATATAAGTACGTAAGGAAAGTATACCCGATCGGTTATCAACCTCTCATTATTCCATGAGCCAAATATCAACATTGCACACAGTGGTGTGGATACAGGGGGCACAGAGGGTACGTTCCATCCCTCCTCCGTTCATCAAATGACAAGAATACAAGAAAGAAAACAATTAGAAAAAGGGAGAAAGTGGGAGAGGTTGGGAAGGAAACGCTAAGACCCCCTCCCCCCCCCCCCCCCCCCCCCCATGTTAAAAACCTTGTCAATGTGCATTTCCTCCACCGGTGCCCCCTCAATCAATCCGCTTCCCACTCAATGTCTGGACACACGCGACACCACTGAGTCCACAAACATGGCTAAGTCCTGCAGCACTGAACAAGAAGTCCTTGGAGGTACTTTTTAACATTTTGAGTGAAATGTCACAAAATCACGATGTAAACAGAAATATAAAAACCATTCAGTGAGACAGGAAGCAAAACTCATTTGACAAACGCCTGCATAATTTGTAAGATAAACATCAGTGGGTGGGATTTCTCTTTTAACACATTAAACAATTATCATTTGACTTGAAACTCTCCAATGATATTTTTTCAACATTCAAAACTAGATCACAGTATAATTCAACAAAAGTATTACATTAAATATGATGCATCGTACAGCTTCAAGGCTTATTACACGGCATTAGAAATAAACGTTTTTTTCTATTAAACAGGAGCGTCCATGGAGCTACTGATTAAGTAAAATTGGGACATTATTGATAAAGGTTAATGATACCAGTCATTACATATATTAAAACCCCAGCATCCTATTCCTACACGCACATACTCTCTCTCTCTCTCTTACTTCCCCCCCCCCTCTCTATTTCTCTCTCTCTCTCTCTCTCTCTCTCTCTCTCTTTCTCTCTACATGCATTAAGGAGTCTTTTATTTTCCTTTTTCTTTACACTCATACAGCTACTAATACTACTGCTAGGTGGAGCGTACTCACACTGATTTGACAAGCTTTTTACCATTCAGTTCTATTCTCCATGATCATTTGGAGTTCCTGCCTTGGTAGGCAAGTGTCTTCTTCTAACTGATCTATGTAAGTCATTGTTGGACGACCCCTGGTGCGTTTGCCCGTTGAAGGTTCCCAGAAGAGCATTTGTGAGATTATTTCACTCTTGCTCCTCCAGCAATGACCACTGAAACAGAGGCGGCGTTCTTTCTGAAATCAGTCTGACTGAGATTGGTGTCATATCCCTATACAACTTTATATTTGTCATTATGGTCCCTCAAATTGACATTCAATTTGCTTTTTTTTTATTTATTTTTTATTATTCAATGTTGCTCACAAGAGTCTTGGTATATCAGCCATCCAGTTGTTTTTCCAGGCTATTTGTCAGTGTCCATGTTTCTGATCCATAGAGCAGTACAGTTTCCACTGACACTGACTGAAGCCTAAAAGAATCTGACATTCAGTTGCCAACTAAGGTTAGATTTCTAAATTGCTGCCAGTTTGTTCAAAGACTCCTAGGCTTTGCCTTTAACATGTTTAATATTCAGATCTTGTCCTGACTGATCGACCCACGCGCAAATGTACTGAAAGTCTTGAACTTGCTTCAACTTTGTCCTGTCAGCAGTACAAATCTCGCCTTCATCATGTTCATGAAGGTTGTACGTCATTAATTCTGTCTTAATACTGTTTTATTTGTAAACCCACTTGACTTGCTGCAGACTCGATTCGTTCTAGGAGCTTCTGTGCCTTTTCCAAATTGTCTGAAATTAGTGCAATATCATCAGAAAAGTCGGTGTCTGTGATCATTACAGCGGGATATCTGGTACTTTTCCTTTTCTCGAAGGTAAAGCCCAGATCCTTAAACCCTTTAGTAGCCATTCTTAGAGCATAATGCAACGCAATAATGAATAGATATGGTGCTAAAGTATCTCCTTGGAGCACTCCTGCTAAGATGGTAAAGGAGTCAGTCTCTCCATCTGGTGAACGTACTTGAGCTGTGGTATCCTTATACAGCAACCCTACTGCGGTAATTATTGTGTGTGGTCTTCCGTAGGCTCTTAAGATCTCTAACATCTTCTTTCCATTGATAGAATCGAAGGCCTTCTTAAAATCCACAAATATAAGCACTTCTGTCAGATGTTTTGCTTTAATACCTTCTATCAGTCTTCGCAAAGATAGAATTCGCGCTACTGTGAACCTTCCTGGACGAAATCCATTCTGGTTCTTGCGGAGAAGGAGTTCCAAGTGAGGACAGACTCTATTCAAAAGCATTTTGTTGAATACTTTTGCAGCTACTGGGGTCAGTGTTATCATGGCTATATCACGGTAGTTTTTAGGAGTACTGAGATCTCCTTTTTGGTACGGGGATGATTATGCTCTCAGATCATACTGCGCTAATCAGTTTGTATTGCATGGAATACATTGTGAAAACCATAATAGTAAATCCAATTTAAGATGAATATTCCGCGTTGTTAAAAAAATAATAATAATTAACTTTTAACTTTTTAGACACATCTACCATTCAGTTTAACAGTCAAACAAAGAGTCCCAAAAGAGAGACCATAGATTTTTTTGGATTTTGTAAATTCAGGCCTATCCAATGCCATGCAAAGAAATGTTACGTCACGCCTGATTATCTAATGCACGTTGTACAAGAGGCGTCATTATTTTACTGACGCAGGATTCCGATAAGCAACTTGCACTCTCTCTGACGCACCATGTGAGTGGGACGGACATCGTATACAAAACGAATGCCAAATTAACAGCGCGAAAATTTCTTTGAATCACGAGCGCTTACGCCAATTCCCTTCAGGGGCTTGATTAGCGTACAGCGTGATTGCCCACCAGATACAATAAGTGATATCCTTCAATTAATGGTAGCAATGGTTATGTAGCTGTCACACCTTGGTGATTCACCCAGCGTATGCCAAGGTATGAACAATTTGGCGAATATGCTGGCGTACGTGGAATAAGTTATGATTAAGTTTTGTTTAAGTTAACCCTTTCGAGACAATAATTGACCACATTTTGTGGTTTGGCTCGATAACGTTTGATTCAGAGCTCTAAAAAATATACCAGATGCATGAGCAGAAAGAGCAAAAATTTCTGCGCACGTTATGTCCATTTTTGTTGCTTGACCATATTGCGTTTGATGCCAGGAATTTTAAAAACGAGAGTAATACAAAGTGTAATGCTTTTCAGTTGTGTGGTTTGGTATGGTGGGTGCAGACAGGAGGATCTAAAGAAATTGCAGAGAATAGCCAATTATGCTGGTAAGATGACTGGCGAAGTGACTGATTTGACACGTGAATGCACTAATACGATTCTGAAACAGGTCTCACAGATTTTGGAAAACGGAAATCACCCCCTTCATCCGTGTTATACTCTAATGCGATTGGGAAAACGGTACAGATCAATGAAAGCTCGAACTTCACAATTCCTCAATTCCTTTGTGCCGCTTTCGATTCGGAAATACAATGAGCAACTTCAGTCAAATTGAATAGGCCTATATCTTGCCACTTCGCTATTCATCAAAATTATGCACTGTACTGCTTCATTCAAATAAATGTATCATTATCAAAAAGAATATAAATAATACCCTATGTTATCCTGTGTTATTCTAAATTTTGTTTATACGTTTAATTTATCAAGACAAAAACAACAATTCAGTTATACTACCTTTACATATGTTACAAATTAATCCGAATCTTTCGTAAACGTATCTTTTCAATATTGTAAGTTTATGTATAATTATACTGATATCATTCCATTAATAACGATTTATCTGCGTTTCCTATGGCTATATGTTATTGTAAATTTGCTACTGTTTATTATCTATTTTTTGTGTATATATTATAAATTGTATATGTGCTTCATGTAATGCCGACAAAATGAATTTCCTATTGGATCAATAAACTTAATCTGAATCTGAATCTGAATCTGAATCTTTAAAATTCTTATTTTGGCAACACGGTGAGTGGTTCAAAATCATTGTTTTTCATCAAAATTGGCAATTTTTTAAACTTTTCAACAAAATTCCTAACCATGTATATTGTTTTCAAGGAGATTACAAGTCATTAGACCCGTGTAGCACTAAAAGAAAAGTATTATCGTTGCCAATTTGAAGAACAAAATGTAATCAATTTAGCACTTAAATATTCCTGTCCTGAAAGGTTTAAGAGCACGCTGAAACACGCTGGTATGCGTCACAGTACGGCGAGGTCGTCGAAAAATGTTGGTGCATGAACAAAAAATTTTGACATATGCCAGCGTATGGCTCATACGTCCTGCATACACGGGCCATAAGTTGCAGATAAGTTATGCGATCGTTGCGCACGTTCACACACGTTACTTGTTACTCATAAGTCGAAATACGTCGAGATAATGTCTAGCGTACACAAAACTTGTTTCTAACCTGAGTAACGTGCTTTGTACCTATGTGTAACTTATATCGAACTTACCTTCAACGCACATTGTCGTATCGAAACATATTTGACGTGTGTTCCGGGCGACCACAAAACTTACTTAACGTGTTTCTAACAAACAGCTACCGTATTGGCAGCGTTCTTCGAAGTTTTCTCCGTCATGACGGTGGATGTTGATACTGCGACGGTGATGGTGATACGGCGATGTCTAGTGCGGTTATGATTTTAATCGTTTTTGTTGTTGTTGTTGTTGTTGTTGTTGTTGTTGTTGATTCGTGTTAAATGGCAATCAGTCAATTTTTATTATTATCACCAACAATTTTTTTTTACCCGGTTTTTTTTTCCACAGACCTACTTTAATCATATTAAATAATACATTTTAATTCTCTCTAATCGTCGAGCTCGATCTAGCAGCAGCCTTTTATAGACTGCGACACGTGATCGTCGGAGATACGCTGCCGCGCACTATATGCATATGTTAGACTATCGTAAGGCGTAAGGTGTGAACTCCGGCAACACGCTAAGTATTCGTTGGTATCATTTATATATAACTTATCAAAACATTCTATATAATTATCAATATGCTATTTATACGCCCAACTCGTTATGAATACGCTATGTATACGCCCGAAACTTAAAAAAAACATCGATAGTCCAGCGTATGCAAGGGCGTAGGCTGGTTTGGGCATGGGGAGGTGCACATCTTGGGGAGGTGGAACTAAAGTTTAGAAAATTAGAATAGATATCACATCACAAGCAAGCTTTTCCTGGACGATACAGTGTAGGTTATGTAGGTGTTTAAGTATTGTTCAGAAAATTATAAAGCTTGTGATTTGGTACCTAGCCTATAAGCTGCTTTGTTAATCAAATGATTGCTTACCTGATGTCAGTAATCATTCAATCAGCAAAATATCATTCAACAAGTCAAAACTATTTCCAGTAAAAACATTTACTCTTGAAGATGGCTGGTTTTATTTTAATTTAAATGTCGATTTAATCTCAGCTTATGCTGAATTCTGTCAGGCCACATTGCCTCCTTGATTACAACATATCTAAATCCAAGATTATGATGCCTAGGAAGGTTCATAATGTTAGTTTTAAATATACTAATAATGGTCAAGGGTTACAAAGTACATCAACTGAGAAATACTTGGGTCTTGTGATATATAACACTTAAAATTGGAATGATCATTGTACCGAATTACATGTAAAGTGTAATAGACCTTTTTGGTACATAATACGGAGGGACTGCGTTGACTGACCAAAACCAGTTTTAAAAACCCTTTACAGAATCTTTAGTACGCTCATGTTTGGATTATTGTTGCACAGCATGTGATCCATACAGAAACAAAGCGGTAGCCAACTGATTGTAAAGATTTAAAAAAACGTTATACGTAAGAATGTTGAACAAAGACTGGAGTAGTACATGTAGTTACAACACTTTTTTACAAGAATTTAGTATGAATACATTAGAGAGTAGACGAAAGTACCTCCAACTTATTTTTTTAGTGTTATAAGCTTGTTAATGACATCACAGATATAGGACGTAATAACATGTGCAAACCTGCGAACAGAATTGGAAGAACAGATCATCATAACTTAAAGATGCATGTACCCAGAACAGCAAGAACAGATTATTATTATATGAACTCATTCTATCCGAAAACTACAAACGACTGGAACAAACTCCCTAAAAGTATAGTCAAAATGAAAACTCTTGGCTTGTTTCAAAAAAGTGTTAAAAACCACCTCCACCTGCAGAGTTAAAGGCCAAGTCCACACTAATATCAAGTTGATTTGAAAAAGTAGAGTAAAATTAAACAAGCATAATGCTGAAAATTTCATCAAAATCGGATGTAAAATACGAAAGTTACGAAATTTTAAAGTTTCGCTTAATTTCACAAAACAGTTATATGCACATCCTGGTCGGTATGCAAATGAGGGAACCGATGACGTCATCCACTCACTATTTCTTTTGTATTTTATCATATGAAATGTGAAATATTTCATTTTTTTCCTCATTATGATGTGAAACAAAAATTGATTCCTCACTGAACTTGTGGAATTGTCATTGTTGTAACATATTGTGATTCAAGGAAGAGCTTCCTTATTGTCAAATCTGCAAAAATTGAAATATTCTATAATTCATATAATAAAATACAAAAGAAATAGTGAGTGTGTGACACCATCAGCTATCTCATTTGCATATCCACCGTGTTATGCATATAACTGTTTTGTGAAAATAGGCGAAACTTTGAAATGTCAAACCTTTCTTATTTTACATCCGATTTTGATGAAATTTTCAGCATTATGCTTGTTTAATTTGACTCTATTTATTGAAATCAACTTGATATTGGTGTGGACTTGGCCTTTAATTTTACAAAAACCTATCATTGCATATATATCACCATGCAACTCTGTGCTTGAAATGTTACAATCATAAAAACCATGACTGCACTTTCAACCAATCAGATGATAGGATTAGGAAAGATTCTTAAAGTGAGGTATATAAAGTATACTGAAGTCAAGCGGGCTTTCTGGGCCCGGGGGGGGGGGGGGGGCGGTCACTCAGAGACTGAGTGAAGTGGTACCCATGCCGGGTATACCCATGCTTGTCAACAACAAAAAAGTCGAATGAAAGGATCAGATGACGTCTTTGGGGGAAAAGGGGTGTTTTTCAGTCTTACATTCGACGGTTTTGAGAAAACGGGGTGTTTTTCAGTCTTACATTCGACGTTTTTTTTCTTTTCTTTTTCTTTTTTTAGAAAAATGGGTGTTGTACAGTCTAACATTCGACGTTTTTTGAGAAATAGGCGTTCTTCGACATTTGTTGGTACATTTTCCTACGCCATTTATGCCTTTTAAGGGTATATTTTACAATATCCTTTTAGAGGTAGAATTTGACACCAAGAATTACTTCCTTTTGGGTCCAGTTTTGAGGTGCTTAGACGAGCATGGGTACCACTTCAGTCCGCGAGTGACCCCCCCCCCCCCCCCCCCCAGGTTCCGGGGCGTTTAAGTAATCTCTGTTTCGGGCGTCAGTTTCGGGTGTTATAGGTGCGAAAGGGTTTTAATTAACTATAAGTCTCGCGGTACTGTCGTCATGAGACAAGAATGGATTTGGCCGACCTCTATGGATGGCCTGACTTTTAGTATAAGGTTTGGGGCAGAAATCAAGACTAATAATTGTTTTACAGAATGTTTCGGGTCATGTGCCCCCTTGTTTTTGAAGCTGTTGAAAGGAGGAAAAAAGTTTTTTTTTTTTTTTTTTCAGGGGCGGAACTCCTATGCCTTCGCGGGGGGGTGCACGTGCACCCAGTGCACCCCCCCCCCCCAGCCTACGCCCTTGGTATGCCAGCGTTTTAAAGAAATTTTGATACGTCGGCATACGCTGGCTAAATCGTCAATATGTGACAGGGCCATAACTAACCAAATATATTATTGCAGCATTTTGCAAATCAGCGATTCCAATCAAGTATCATTTAGCAGCCTGTTCTGAATGCGCTTGTTTAAAACGCATTTTTATCGTGGCGAGCCGACACTTTATCTATCCGCACTTCATTATTTTCGTCATAAATAAAGGGTTTAGAGCTGGTCACATAATTTTGTCCGATAATGATAACGGTAAAGAGATTTTGAATTAAAGGTACACCCTGCTATATGGTATGGAATCTCGTGTCTGTAAATAGTATAGGGCAGTTCTAGGGTGTACCTTAAATGCAAAATATCGTTATCGTTATCGTTATCGGACAAATGTGACCAGCCCTTTAGGGTTAGCGTTGCAGTCGTGTTCGAAGTTATCGGTTTACGGTTAGGAGTTAAGGTTAGGTCATGTAGGTATAGCGTTCGGTCCAGCGTTGAAGTTGGGATTTTGGTTAGTTTAGGAAATTGACCGCGGATCATTATGTCGTAGAACCGATTAATGTACTTTTGCAGAGGGGAAAAGAGCAGACTATGTAAAACATTATTGTTCGAATGTTACATCATAATCTCGGCTAGACGAAATTAATGAAAACATAAAATCATGTTGACTTTTAAGTCGTAGTAACCTTGATTAAAATGACCTTGCAAGTTTCTTTCAATGTCAAGATGGGCGCGGGGGTGAGCAAGGGTATATCTATATCATTATAGATACGATAAGTTCCAGATAATAGTTGAACTTGAGAGGAGACAGGTCTTAGACAGGGAGCGAAAAGAAAGGGTCTGAACCTTCACTAACCCCATGTCCCACTTATTTTCTAGTCGTAATAAGACGAAATTTTGCGATGACTCAATCGGTAGGTAATTCTCTTAATCGAGCCGGCTTAAGCGCTGTCTAACAAGAGCCAGCGATTGGGCTTAATTAGTCTGGAAGCGATAGTTCATCAGTTAGCCTTGTCGCAAAAGATTCACGGGGTGAGTTTATTGGCCCACTATGAATTCCATCTCTTAATCCTTAACCAAATCTTGTAATAAGACCAAATCTGGTGATATGGTCGGGATTAATCGGAAAGAAATAGGAGGGTTAAATTGAGACTACAATTCATCAAACCATGGTGAGTGGTCTGTGAACACGGGTTCGCTGCAAGAAGCCGAATGCATCAAGTTAGCAATTGCTCATACGTCAAAGGTCACGTCTATGCAATTGTTTCATAGCTCTATTTATCGAGACGTCAGACCTGGCGCTACAAAAGTCATGATACCAAGAATTTAAACAATTGGTCTGCACCCCGAAGAGCCTGTATGGTCAAAAGTTTTTCACCCATGCACACTTTCCAAATTTGTAGTCCAGAGTGATTTAAACATAAATATCTTTATGTTTAATCTAATTATTAATTTAAAATCTTTGTAATATAATAGTGGAGCTTCAGCTATTTCGTAGTCTTATATTAAACGAAAGTGTGGGTAAATGAAGATGCGATGAAAACGGCTGGTTTCTTTCCTTTTCTTTTCTGATATTGGAAAACCAACTTAGACATCTTGGCAAAATTAAACAAATCTAAATTCAATTTCTCTTTTCAAAGAAAGAATTTGCTTAATTCGGCATTTATTTGCAATAAGTTCATGATTTTACTTATGAGCAACTACACATGCAAATGATAAGGAAACTGCTATACACTTTTTCTAATTTTGTGTTTTTGGTGCTAGGTATTCAGCCATATCATTCATACGTTTTTATATTAAAATTCCAGCTACGATGGTAGTAAAATACACGTGATGGTTGATGGAGAGCTTCGTAGGGTTAATGAGGTAAAGAGGGAGCATTGGAAATATCTTAAAACATTAAACCTTGAGCAATTTTTTAAAAGTTGATTTTAGAATTGTAAAAATACTTCATATTTTATGAGTAACCAACCATTTTAGATCATATTTTATATGTTCGTAAATATTGCCTTGGTCTGATACACGATTTAATATAACTTTTGGGAACTTAAGCTATGAAAATAAATTTATGGGTAGTGGTATGGGGATTAATGTCCGGTTGGGTTAGTTATCCGGGAGTAAGGTAAAGTTGTCCTACCATTGTTTAATCCATCTCACAGCGAGGTAAAGATTTTTTTTTTTTTTAAGGACAGACCCCCAGCTATTTTTAGACTCTTTACCATCTTAACCCTTTCTAGAAGCAGACATCTTGATCGGGTGGATGCAATTTAGTCTTAATCTAGTGGATTAGAGTCCAGCTAATATTAGATGCAATTCATATCTTTTTTTTTTGTTGAAGTGTCTTATTGTGACAGCCTACGCTTGTATTTGGGATAAAGGTTAAAAATGAGTCACACAACATCTTTGAAACAGGAAAATGACAGAACATATTACAGCGATATAGAGAATGAGATACGACTGTATTTCTTAGATCTTAATTATTTCAAGATGATCAATTTTTTATCTTCAAAGTTTCACCTTAAGACAATAAAAGAGAGGGGATTTCGTTTCCACAAGAAGGGAAGATTGTAAGCCAGCTAAGGAATGGCCTTTATATTTTTTAATAGAGCTTTTCTTTTCAAATGTTTAAGATTGAATTTTAATATGAATAGAGTTGAACATAACGTTGGCAAGGGTAATAGGATAGTTGGGCATTCCGCACTTGACAAAAATCACTTCATTTCACAACGATATCCCCTCGCGTGTTAAAGGAATATAAATCATATAAAATATCATTCTCAAGAGAGATCATCGGTGTCTTAGATCAGTCGTGTATGTGAAGGCACGATATATTTCCGTGTAATAGACTGATAGACCTGTTCACAAAGTTATTCAAATTTATAGATGTTTCTTTCCTGGGGACCTAGTAAAGAGGTATCCATTAACCCGTTATTAAGGAATGAACTACAATACCTGGAATCCAGTTTGCATACATTACTTGTTGCTATGTCTGACAAGCCTCTGACAAGCTTTTAGGTTGTCAAGAACAACCTTTGTTTTAAAAGTATGCATAAAATTTGAATATATTTGTGAACAGGTCTATTTGGTGAGATATCACTAAAATCGTGTAAGAGCCGTAAGTGGCAATTAGCCTAAATATTTTTTTTCCTAGTTTGTATTGCCGCTTCAAAATTATTTTGATTAATTCGGTCATGTTTCACAAGCTAAATATATAAACCTGTTATGACATAATTACGTGCTCCTGCTGTTCTATAAATGTAATCATATTTCCCCTTTTATTTCTAAGGTGTCATATACTCATATACTCATAATGTTGCCTATGAAATGAGGGCCTGTTTCGGATGTTAAGTATTTCTACACGAAAAATTCAATTTCATTTCAGCCCCTAACATCTCCACTTGATCGTAGATGATAATGCAAGCAGGTAAATGCAAATAAAAAATATATTATATTGCATCAAGTCATTCAACATAATCTTCACAAAGGGTTTTCGACAGCTTGATAATGACGATATCAATAAAACATGACTTTTTTTTCACTGAATTTGCTTTATACAAAACTTTAAATGAATCGGGCTATAAAATGAAAAGAAAAATTGACACGGCTGTATGAGTAGCAAACTGATGTTGACAGTCCACCATTTGTCTTATTATATGAGGATTTGTCACGTTAAACGCTCTATAGGTTTTACTGAAAAAAACTCTCTCTCCGTCTGTCTCTCGATTTGATTAGTATGATCATGATGATCGATATCCGTCATCATGGTCATAGAGATGAACCATTATATTATGAGTTTGGAGCAAATTCCGTACTACTACAATATGATTGCAAGAATTAAATGAGACACCTTTTTTCATGTAACGCGTGCTATTATTGAGGGCAAAATAGTCTTAACTACCAAGAAAAATAATTGTGAAATGATGAAACAATGATCTGTAATAAACGATATATGATAGATGAATAGATGAATCATATATATATATATATATATATATATATATATAGTGGGATGAATTCAAACCAAAGATGACGCAGGATACTCAGGAAATTTAAGCTTTCGTCTTTCGACTTCTTCAGAAATTTATTCTGAAACAGTTATAAAGAGAAGATACAATCACAAAGAAAGGCATGACAATAACTAACGAAGCACTAAGTGTGTGAGAATAATTCACAAAATACAAAGAGAATTATAATTCATTTGAAATTTCAGTATTTTTACATGATATTTCTACTGACAGTAATATTAGTCCATCAATTTTTGAATGATTGTGTCTTCTCTTTGTATTTTGTGAATTATTCTCACACACTTAGTGCTTCGTTAGTTATTGTCATGCCTTTCTTTGTGATTGTATCTTCTCTTTATAACTGTTTCAGAATAAATTTCTGAAGAAGTCGAAAGACGAAAGCTTAAATTTCCTGAGTATCCTACGTCATCTTTGGTTTGAATTCATCCCACTATGTTCTATATCACCCAAACCAAAGCGAATGGTAAAAGTAGACTCAACATCATCACATTATATATATATATATATATATACGAAAGCTTAAATTTCCTGAGTATCCTGCGTCATCTTTGGTTTGAATTCATCCCACTATGTTCTATATCACCCAAACCAAAGCGAATGGTAAAAGTAGACTCAACATCATCACATTATATATATATATATATATATATATATATATATATATATATATATATATATATAACGAAAAAAAAGTATATCGTTTAGAGAAAATGAAGTTGATATTTATTGACTTTGGCCATACAGACTTAATGACCCTCAATATTTAATGAAAGAAAACAAAAAGCGAAGATTAATTACAAAAAAAAGCTAATAATGCAGTTTGGTGTGGGTGTGTGAGGGTGCGTGAGCGTGCGCGGATGAGTGTGGGGCGCTTGTGAGTGGGTCTGTGGGTCTATGTGTGTTTGTCTGTGCGTGTGTGTGGGTGGGCTGTTCTGTGGGTGCGTGTTTGCGTTGGGGTGAGTCTGTACATAATACACATGTGGTTGAAGTTTGAAATACAATTATTCATGTCATACATTTAAGTAATACGATATTAAAACTAAGTAATGAAATTGTCTGATGTATGGTACACTAATCCAATGAAGATTAATATATTATAATTGTTTTGTAAATAAATTAACATGGAAACAAAAGTTTAAAAAGGTTGAATGACTGAATAACTTGATACATGCATGACACACGATGTTGCTATAAACGAATAGTGATTTACTTGATGACCCCATCCTACACTCTTATACCGATCTCACTGTTATTGTGTATACTCCATAGCATGTACGTGAGAACAAGCTAATCTACCTGCTTTAAAACTACCTCACTAGAGTTTCCTGCAACACACGATTAGCTTTTTGACTTTCTTAAGTATATACAAACATAGCCAAAAATGACTTTTAAGTGCTAAGATGATTGGGTGAAAAAGAAAGGATAAAGGTCATTTCTGTAAATTCACTGCTCAACGTGCATAGGCTGGACGTGGTGATGCGTAAAGTTTTCGCGTCCTGAAAATAATGTTGGCTCAAACCGAAGAAGTATTCTGGAGTCTGATGTATACTTTCACTTTACAACTCCATTCACTTTCTCTTTGATATCATCACTTTTGAAACAAGTGGTACATACCTAATCTATGAAGTATGTCAAAACTATTTTATACTTCTTCTATACATTAGTCACTTGTAAGTAGCTCTTAAAGTCTCTTCTTGACACTATGAACTTTGTTTATAGAGCAGAAATATATTGATGCTTTAACATTATCAAGTTAATTTTCTAAAGGTAATATTTTTAAAACAGTATTCGCTACTCCTTCCTTCCTCTCTCTTCTTCTCTCTTTCTCTCTGATTCTCGCTCTCTCCTTTCTCCACTACCGTCGCTCTTCTTTTCCTTATTTCCCTTATAATTCCCTCTTTCCTTCAATTCCTTTGGAGGTGTCCCTGAGTTTCATGGAGTCGACAAGGCTAGATGGATCGGATCCGATTAGCTGAAACAGTGACCAAACTTGACTGAGACGAAGGAATGTGAGCCCTCGACATGCCCACTACGCAGACGACTTCTGCCCATTAAAATTCCTCGCCTCGGATCGATAACTGATCGTATCAGCGCTAAGAAAAGGCGGGAAATGATCACAGAAAACTCGGAGGGTGGTGCGTGTCGTATGTCAGGAAGTTATGAAAGAACTGACAAATCACTCGAACAAATTTAACTTTTTTTGGGGGGGGGCTATAACTTATTCGAAGGAGCATGAATGTTTTACAGTTAATGAAAGTTTAGTTAAAATATGTAAAACACATGTATTTAAACTGTTGTCATGGTTGTAGAAAACCGATCTTTCCAACAATGTGCTCAATAGCAAGACTTTTGGCCTACCTCTATTACTATTAACTACTTAAAGCCCATGAACACTTTTGGTATGTACAGTTTTGAAATATATATATATATATATATATATATATATTGGATTTTAGTTGATAATTAGAAAGGCAATCATAATTCCAAACTGCTGTATTGTTTCATTTATCCTAACTAAAGTTGAGTGATAAGCTAACAAATGGTAAAAATCATGGCCGCTCTATCATCAATATACTTCTGATTCCTGTTTTGAAGACGATATCATTATGTTTCTTCAAAAGATAAACATGATTTCATTATATCACTGTGAAACTGGCTATTACTGTGTATAAGCTAAAATCTTTTAGAGTTCTGGGAATGACGGAAATATATTGTATGCTTCGCTTACAGACATTGGAAAATCTGAGATGTGAGTGACCTGAGAAAAGTAGGTCAAGACTGAACTAAGTGAGTGCCTTTCAGCTCACATCACTTTCACAGTCGTTTACTCGATGCTTAGATGGGATCATTTCAATTTTTGATTGAAAGTAATTTCAATCTAAAACACATAATGATTTTAACACCATGCTTTGAATTCGTTCGATGTTTTCCACATGAAACATAAAGTCCTCGAATCTACTTCCAGAAGTAAAAGTTTTGAACACTCTTTGAACTGCTTGGGAAATTGTGTTGTTACTGAAAATTGAATGACAAGATATGTCGTTTAGCAATGGGTGAGTTACTGCGAACGACAGGGGATGATTCCGAAAAATTTCTATTTATAGGACAGTTTAAGAAGGTATGAGTTCTACACAGGTTTGTTTGTTTGTTGCTTGGCAGATAATGGGTTAACCATCCACTATTTCTCAACTTTGCACCTGTGACCGTGATATTACTTGGAAATGTTTTCAAATGTTTGAGTGATGTTCCCCTGTAAGCAAACGTTGCTAGGTATGAACAAAAGCTGGGGGTACTCGTTTTTCCAGTTTCATAATTCCGAAAGTTCGTAATTCAGAAACACAAATTTCTCATAGCAGGCGGTTTATAATTCCGAAAATGAAATAGGCTTCATAATTCCGAACATTCGATGCATAATTCCGAAGGTTCGTAATTTCGAAATGCCCTTTTTCATTTTCGGAATTATGAATCCTATTTTATTTTCGAAATTACGAACCGTCGGATTAACGAATCTTCGGAAATACAAACCTGCGGAAAAATAAACCTTCGGAATTATGAACCTTCGGAAAAACGACATGTAACCAAAAAAAATCAGCAAACTACAAACTCATCTTTACTTTATATAAGGTGAAAGAAATGTCTTTGTGTTTCCCTTGTCACATTCTGATGAGGTATTTCGAACAAGTTCTTATACACCATATCAAGTTGAAAACGTCACAAGCAGGCAATTGTTAGAACATGTAGAAGGTGGGTGAGTCGAAGGTCGTCGTGGGAATAGACGCCATTGAAGTTCTAACATTTTAACATAAAATTACTCAATATAAGTTGAAAATGTTATTGGTAGGAATAGGAACATATCAAATCTCACTTTAAGAAATCATGAAATAAGATTTTTAGATAAGAACTGCCGCATTATATTGTTCGATTTGCCGAAGGGACGTAAAGGGTTTAACACAGTTGGTTATTAGAGGAAGCTCCATGATTAATCTCAGAGAATGGCGAATAGCAATGGCGCCAGTCCCAGAATATCAAACTTTTCTTGGAATGTGTCACAATCACCGTAGTTCAACAGCTATCAATCATGAAGTGAACAGAATTCTAACAAGTTTCTAAAGTCATACGTGTATGCAATGTGGATTCTTTTTGCGAAAAGTAACTGATGCTCATGAGCACCGATATTTTTTTTTCATCACCCCAAGAGAAAAACTATTTCCAATTTTCAATTAGTAATGATTTTTAAAATATAATCAATATGAAATAATTCTAACAAGTTTCTATAGTCATATGTGTATGTAATGTTGACATTCTTTTTTCTCGAAAATAACTGATGCTTATGAATATTTTTCATCACCCTCAAAGAAAAAGAAAAAGATTTCCAATTTTCAACTAGTAATGATTTTAAAATATAGGCAGTATGAAATAATGACCAATGTAGAATAATATGTACCAACTAAATTCATTGAAGATTCTTCCAGGAGTCTGAGAATGGCGAAATCTAGATCCTATTCTGCCACGGACCGTTTGCCAAAGACGTTTACAACATCCACTTTTTTGACCCCCGGTATATTTTATTACATCTCACTTCTTTTAAAAAACTGATTTGACATTAAGAAGTTTTGTCAACTAACTTTGATTGGGACTTAGCACCCAAGAGACCGTGACCCTTTGTTTAGGGAACGGAAGTGAACAATCAAAGGTCATTGTTGAACCAGCTGCTACTAAATGCCAATGTTCAAGAATCTTAACGTTTGTTTTCAAACAAGATTTGCATACCTACCTTAAGAAATACCTGTATCGAGCATTTTGAATGCTTGAAGAAAAGTGCATTGTAGTATAATATCGTCAACATGGTAAACTTAGATCTAGGAGTGCATAACAGCAGTCATTTTAGCCATCTCCGTAGTTCTACATAATTGAATTTCATTGAATGTTTGGCTTCCATTTTTCATAGCATAGTTTATACAAATTGGCATAACTCTTACCATGCAATGTGCTATCATATTGAAAGCAAATAGATTATTACGCTTGGCACGAGGTAGACTTCATGTTAAAGAAATATTGAGAAGGCAGAGAATCGGTATAGTTAGTCTTTCTATATTCAGAAAATATCTGTTTGTATCTTTAACATAGGCCAAAGATGTTATTCAAATATTGTACTATGATCTGTATAATGAATGCGTGATATCGTTGCCAAAATCATGTAGTCTATAACAAGGTAAAGAGCTTCACAAAACTATTTTTCCCCAAAATTGAATTTAAAAAAAAAAAAAAAAAACTCTTTCCATTTGTTGTTCGGCTTTTGTGCTTTCCTTCGACAACTAACTGTCATTTCTTAAATTATAAACTGCATATGGACCTTTGTGAAGAATCGCTATGATTCCACCCCGTTTTCGTTTCCAATCGATGCAGGTTCAACCAACCCGTTCTCACAAGGGGACTGGGTGAATCACTTTGCTCATTTTTTGTTTTCTTTTTAAATAAAAAATATCATTACTCAAAGAGTAAAATTTAAATTTTTAATTACAGTATTATGAAGTACGTAATATCAGTACATCAAGACGCAATGAAAGACTTATCACAGTAAAGGGCTGGTCGTATTTGTCCGATAACGATAATGATAAGGAGATCTTTCATTAAAGGTCCATCAACACCTGTCCTACTATTAAAATTAAAGGGATTTGGTAACTTTGTGGAGGCTTGATTGAATAAATTGTTGAATTTTGATATCTGTCTTGTATAATGATGTTCAGAAGGATAAATAAATAGCCAGGCATAGAAAGGTTTTCAAATATATAATGCTATTATTAAGATATCTATGACTGAATACTCCCATTTACGAAAGCGTATGGTCATACGCTTTAGTCTAACACTGAGTCTATGGGGGGAAATGAGTCTGGCATTTCCGGTCACATGCATATGTTTACTTTTGTGAAGCACATGATGATTTTGAAGTGCTTTTTTTTCCTGGGCTTCATTTTTACACCATATTACATACACTGATAGCATGTAAGGCCAGGCAGCTCAGATTTTATCAAGCCTCTACGAAGTTACCAAATCACTTTAATATACACGAGCATACTTACACGTACACAATATTGTAGGGTGTACCTTTAATTGAAAATCTCGTTATCGTTATCGTTATCGGACAGAGGTGATCCAGCCCTTAAGAAACACTAATAAGTGATACTCTTTTCAAAGTACATGTATCAAAATGGAAGTCTCATAGAAATTGGAACGAGAAGGCAGCCCTGCAAGAATCTAAGAGTAGCATAGTGTTATGACACTTTATAACAACTATACAAATGGCACATATTAATACAAGACATATAAGGACTAAGTGGTATACATGCATGTAAACTCAGTGAAAAATTTATTTGAAAAATTTTCAATCCGTTTTCTGGGTAAAAATGAAAATAATTTGTCAAAATCCCACTTCAGCATTTTGTAGATTGGACTATTTTTCTTCTTTTATTAACTCTTAATAAAGGGGAAGCATTATACCACGCATATTGGCTTCTATTCGGTTCTGTTCTGCTTTGAATATAAATTCATTGTCAAATTCCATCCAAGGTCGTAGATGTCAGAATAATTGATTACAATATTTATTTTATGATCTTATTTCTTGTACTTGACGGGTTGTAATAAATACTTTGGTCTGTAGTGGAGTGGGTATGAGAATCTAGAGCAAAATGACATGTAGTGCGAGAAGAAGATAAATCACTTGCATCCGAGTTCTTCCCTTCTATGTTTGGCATGTTTACCAAAGGGTAGATATTTATTTGGTATCCAGACAAGTTTGAAATCATGATTGATCTTTTTTAATTACTCGGCATTATGTTGGACAAGGAAACACTACTTTTATTTATTTTGTGCCTCTTTAGAAGTCGGTCCAAACTCCCCGTGGGTAGAAGGGTGACGGCTGCCACTGCGTTCTGGTAAAAAAAGGGTAACAGAATGGTTCAAAGAGGATAGCCAGATATCAATAATTGAATAATATAGATTGCAGAATTTTGACGGATGATCAACACTCACGAGTGCAAATACAGGGGGAAAATAGTGATATTTGTTTGATCTGATATGTCTCCGTCAGTCTTTATAGAGATACTTAGCATGTCGGTGTATCCTCCAATTTTGGCAAATTCTACTCAAAGACAGTCGGATGGGTTTAACTGTGAGGTGATGGCTATTAAAGGCATATTACAGTGTTGTAAGGATATAGCTCAATATGTGGACATTCTCTATATACTCTGCTATCATTAGATGGGTAATTTTAATGCAATTCATGTTTATTATGTATATGGAATGAATTTCATATAGTATTTGTTGTGCGGCGGGTTGCATTCGTGGTATTAAATATCATCGGGACACAATTAGAAAATTACTATGATGGTAACCATCGCCTACAACTTTTTCATAATATAGGTCAAAAGATCTAGGTACTTCGCGTGTTTCGTCTCGCTTCTTGTTTGTGTATGATATAGCGCCAGTTTAGTTTGTTTGTATTGATATCACACGCTGAACTTGAACGCCCTCTAGGTGTAATGAATTCCAGACATTTTTCACCCTTGATTTGATCTCGGGTCATCTCTTGACTAGCTCGTTAATATCGCAGGTGGGAAGCTAGCAGCACCATATAATGGAGCATGGCAAAGGTAGACAAAGCAGTACAGTTAAAACACACACACATGCGCGCACACACGCACACACACACACGCACACGCACTCACGCACACGCACACACATTGCAAAGAAAGGTAAAAATGCCATAAATAAATGATGGGCGATTATAAAAGACACACGTAACCATTACAAAAATTGATTTTAAGTAAAAGGGGTTAGTAGAAGCGGTCAAAATAGGATCACACTCTATTTCCTTATCATCTTGATACTTGCCATTGCTGTACATGATCTTTAAAAACACCATGCTGATTTGAGGAAAGTTAGCTGCGGCGAAGTCAAGAAAAGTTTAGGACTTACTGAAAGGGAGGAGGAAGAGAGAGAGAGAGAGAGGGTGGTGGAGGGAGGTGGGATAGGGAGAGAAAGACTATGAAATAATAATCTGTGGGGAATGGAAAAATAGAGGGGTGAAAAGGGAGATGGGAGAGAGAGGGAGGGAAAGAGAGAAAGAGAGATAAAGAAAGAAGAGAAAAAGAAAAAGTATACGAAGAATAGAATAAAGAGAGGGGGGACATGAGAGGTGAAAGATAGAGAGAGGGTAAGAGAGATTTGAAAAGATGGTGATATGAGGGAAACAGACAGAGAAAGGACGGTGAAAATGAGAGGGGGAGAGAGAAAGAAATAGAAATGGAATAAAGAGAGGAAGAAGAGAGAGTGAGAAAATCTGTGACACCTCGAGATGAGTTTGATTTTGGTAACAACATTTGCCACCCACACGCCATAGCGAAGCGTTCTAATAAGCGATCAGTGTTAGAGCGATTTGCCACATTTAATTCACTCCATAATAAATCAAATCTCTATCACGTTTATCGATCTAAACGATTACCCATTAGATGTATAGGGTATTTCAAAAAAGATAATACATCAAATATGAACCTTCTTTTGTGGCACTGTCCTTTTTTGCTTTGCGTGTGGTAGAGAAGCATTCCTTAATTTCGTACGTTATTGTTACGTGAACAAACATATTGCATATACCCGCCCGCTAGCTCCAACTACAGTGTTGCTTTTAACACTTGGCCATTAAGAGGTCAAATAAGAACAAACTGCAAAATGGGCATGACATTATACACATGACTCATTCTGCTCCTATGGTTGATAAATTTGCATGGTATGGTTTGAGAAGAAAAGAAAGAAATATTTATCTCATTCATGATGCTCATGATGCCCAAGGACCAAAGCAAGGCCTATATTAAGAGCTTAACAAAACTTCTTTGTCTAGTCACTCTCGTGTACGTTCGAAATGAATGTTAAAAAATAACCAAACAACAAAACAAAAGCAATGAAAATATAAAATAATTCAGTCACATACCACAAGGTGGCTCTTTATTATCAAATTTTGACATCTTTCTGCCAAAAAATGACAAAAAATATACCATGGACGTGTTTCAGACACGACCAAAAAAAAAAAAAAAAAAAAATTGTGGTCATTTTAATCTTTTGTACTTTAGAAGCATGATAATTGAGGGTTGAGCTGGGATATTGACACGGACACATAGAAGGTCAGCGTCATGGACATCTCGCACTGCCCCCAGCTTCCCCGGACAAACCTGATACCGTCCCCATACAACTACGTGCCTTGTTTTCTAGTTGATTTGTCATTCGTATACCACGCAATTGAATTTGAAGTTAATCGCCATTCCAGAGTAAACCGAACTCTAAGTTACCTGGTCACATTAAAGATAAAGGGGGACAGAAGTGACACCACCACCACCCCCCCCCCTCCAACTAAACGGGGTTTTTAATGCTCTTATCCGATATGTCTCGAGAAAAATTACGCTGCATGAAATACTAGTACAGAAAATTATATTTTTATGGAGACAAAACAGAGAGACAAAGGGGCAGTGTGATGACACAGGAAGAGACAATGAGACAGAACTATAGACTGACTGATGGACAAGCATTGCGTAAAAAGAGACAGGGAGAATGGAATGGAATGATATAATTTTCCTTTCAGACAAAAATATGCAAGTTTGTTAGCTAAACCTTCTGCAGGTTGGATAGACACTCGTTCTGAACAGTCACATGATAGCGATAATCAGGTAGAGATATTGATGGGATTCTCACTTTTTATCTCATAAATCGTGGTTAAATTCTGAAAAATACAGCAAGGTTAATATGATAAGAACGAGAGTATGTAATTGCATGTGACAAGGGTTCATTAACATCGGAATTGAAGCCCCAAGGAAAAATCAAACGGTTCATACATTTAAAGATTCTCATCTTCTAACTGGGTGACAAGAGGCACCCCTACCCACCCACGCACACACTTTATAGGCAGTCACCAGTGTAGTTCTTCTTATGAGAAAGTGCCCTCCATAAATGATTAGCTCATTCCATTTCTTATTTCTGAGCCCATTCTTTTTTAATAATGGTTTAGTAATCATCAAGCCTACTCTTAATTATTAATGAATCTAAACAAATTTCGAGATAGTCCGGTTTGCCTCCCCCACAAACACCCACACCCACACACACTTCATAGAGAATCATGGCAGCCGGAATGTCATTCTTCTGTAGCTTGTCTTATCTCTTTGAACACAATGTTTCTCATCTTCGACCTTTGTTGATTATTGTCTTGGGCTTTGCGTCATTTGCTATGACGCTCGTATATGATGTATAAAGAACAAGCTGTGTTTGAGAGTGAACCTACGAGTAATTTAGCTTTCTGGCATAATTCGATTAGCCTGTTTCTATTTCCATGCCTAGCCTAATTACACTCACGGTGATCACTTTGAACCTGTTATTCTTGAAATATAATTATACTTTCGTAATTGAAAGAGCTTAAACAAAATAGGTCAAGCTGCCGTTCATCTGGGTACCGTAGAGACAGTGTTAGATTTTACAGTTTTTATTGTTGCCTTGATGGATAGCACAGGAGATAAATGTCTAAGAAATGTTAGTGATGATGATGATGATCATGATGATCATGATGATGATTATATCGATGATGACGGTAATGGTGATGATGATGATGGTAATGGTGTAATAGTCGATCGATTTTGTTAAATATGGCAATATAAACAAAATACCGTAACACTGTTATTTATATCTCATAATGCGTCGTCTAAATACAGAATTTCCCAAATGGTTCCAAACAAAAACACCCACACCAATTCCACACTCAAGTGTCAAAATACTTCTCAAATATTCATGTTTTATATTTTCATGAAGGAACTACGCGTCATCCCCCATTTATATCCTGCACCAATTTCTTTAGTCAACAGTTGCTCCCTCCCCCTCTTTTTTTTCTCTCTCTCTCTATCTATCTATTTCCATATATTCCCGTCTTTCCCTCTGACACATAAAATATTATGGATCTTGATAAAAAATGTCAACCATTCTTAATAATGACGTAGGCTACGCAGTTCTCATTAGAACTCGTTGAAAACAACATATATGAATTGGAACAGTCTTGTCAAGTGTCCAACTTTCCATGACTGCTTCGAGAGATGATTGCAAGTTAATCACCACCAGAAGGATATAATGTGCAGCGAACAGAAACTACATATAATATATCCATTGACAAACGCTATTCATAGTTTCACATTTTAATTCATTCTTTGAATTTAATCATAATTTGTTGAGCAAGACGTTATTCTTCTAAAAGCAAAACTGGCCCTGTTTGAGAGGAATATCTTCTTTGGAAATTAAATTACAAATTCCCCAGGAAAAGAAATCTAGGTCGTATGATAACTGTTTGGCCCATTTGAAAGAGTTGATAATGGAAAGCAGGATTCCATTGAAATTTTCAGCTAGATGAGTTACACTTTTGAGCCTAGTCTAATCACAGTAGGTGCTAATTATTTTACCCAGCGACATGAGCACGTGGGCGAAACAAATTACACCAATGACATAAACACACATGAATGGCACTGTGAAGATGGGATGACGTCATATTCTTGTCGTGTTGAATCGGATAGTCGATATAGGAAGCTATCTTCATAAGATTGCAATATAGGGGTCTATGATTATCAATGACGACCCAAAATCTGATTTCCTTTTTTTATTTCTATTACAGACTAAGTGATACGTATTGGTATTTTAGCATCTTATTCATTTTTCTATTAAGAACACTGCAAACTGTTTCGAATAGAAAGAGTCAAATCACTACTTAATTTTTGTCCATTATTGGTTTTGTTGAATTGGACATTCATATATAGGAAAAGGGGCATTCTATTTTCAAAGACAGAATGGGACAGCCCATTGGTCTAACAGCTACTAAAGATTTAGCTTTAACGTTATTCTCTATTCAAGAAGGGTTATGTTAAAGGGATATAGTTCAGACTGTGGGACCTATGAGCTGTAACTGTTATTTGGGACGGAGAAAGTAGAGAACCATGTCACAGAAAGTGACAGGAATTCCGCTGCAAAATTAACCATTTAATGTGATATTCTGAAGTAATGCTTTACAATACTCCGTCTTCCCCTGAAACTTTAAAAGATGTACGACGCTGCTTCCTTTTGTTGTATAAGTTGATGTTAGAGCAAGTTTGCTCTTGAAAACATACTCGGGGAAATGTGTGTTACTTGATTTCAAAAAAGGTAGTATATTATGTGTAGGCATAGCGCCAGAAAATAACCTGACGGCAGCTGTGATAGGCAAATATCCTGTTCTGATTCCATTTTCATTGGATTATGATACAAAATATTCTCGAGCAAAAAGTAAAGACACACATTGAAACCAATATACTGTAGTTCATTTCAGTGAAACACATTATGCTTATCCGTCAGATGAACTTATGGAGGAAAGAGTTTATACTGTTGGTTCTTTACAAAAAGGCTGTTTTAGGGGGTTACAACCTCTCGCCCTAAAGCTGTTGTTGCGGACTTTGTACTGGAGCATATTCCAAGGGTACGCGAAGTTATTTGAATCCCCAGAAATAACCCATATTGTGACTGACTAATGGTAATGCACCTGAGAAACAAATTACGACTCCAAAAAGTACCTTCGTCTTTCTGTCACAATCTTATCCGAAATAAATCAAGCTTTGTGAAATGTCGTACACATTTGATCTAGCTCCCAGGCAAGTATGGCTGAAATGTAAACTTACTCATAACCCCCCCCCCCCCCCCTGCCCCCGTGCTAAAGTAACGATTTTCTCCAATGGAATTGCACTATAGCAATAACTGACTAATGCGTATCACATAGCTATCTTCTTTGGATATGAGATACCTTGATTCATCCTCATTTGAACATGAAGAGACTTCTTCACGAGAAGAAACCGAATATCTAAAATGCCTTAAACATGTTAAAGTAATATTTCAAATTCCAAGTTGTGAAAATTCACCCAACATATTTGTGAAAATCATAATTCTAAACAAAGTGATTGTCGGCATGAGGGTATATAGACATGATAGACAAGATTCACCCCCCCCCCCCTTCCCTGCACCTTTTCTTCGTTTGCACAATATACAAATATTCATTTGGATTATATTTCACCATGGAGTTCGGTAGTATATCCACGATTTCACCCAGTGTTCTTTTTTTATTGTTATCATCTTTCTTGGTTACCTATAGGTGTCCGTAGCCTTTGGGAGTTCTATGACGCCATTGTAAAGATGAGAGGTGTGTCGCGTTTGGGGTGACGACACTTTGCCGTATGACATAAGAAGTTTTACCCTTCCTTTTGAAGCACTCAAACTAAATATGAAATAAGTGTGGTCCATGTCAAGCAGTCATCCTACTCACAGGATCATGCTCTAACATCCGGGACTGATGATGGAATGACGATCTAGCGTGGTAATTGGATCGTGAAATAATAGTAGTAATGACTGCGGCAGTGGCATACGAGAGATATTTTCGGAGGGGGTGAGGGTATCTTTGTATTTCGTACGTCTTTGCTCGTGTGAAGAAAATTCTTACTTCTCGTGTTCGTCGTATTCAAGCGGCAATAGGCGGGTTTTCTTCACATGGCGTTCTGACGCGTTTCCGTTCCCCATCCTACGAATTCACGCCTAATAAATAGCCGTTGGGACACATCTTAAGACATCGTCCATAAATCATTCTATCTATGCATCAAAAAGAGGATAGGGTTACTTTAAGTCGGCCTGTGGGGTACGCAGTAAACTAGTTTACTTGACAGGATAGGAACTTTGTTACGTCATTCTGAGGGGGCGGAAAAGCCAGAATTAATCAATCACATTCGTGAATGTTGAGTTTTGATACAGAAATGAATGAGCTAAAATACAGATGGACAACTAAATCCCATTATAGATAAAGGCAAAATCCTGGAAAGATGTCACACGTCTCCTGTACCTTCGTAATTAAGAAAGGTATTTTAGAGGAGTATTTTAGACGTGTCGCAGAGGAGGGGTTTAAATACTTGACTGGAGATGCGAAGGTCGTGGGTTCGATCCCCGTAAAGGCACTTACGTCCTTGAGCAAGACATTTTATCTACGATGCTGCTCTCCACCCAGGTGTTAAATAGGTACCCGGTTGGATGCGAAAATCATTGTGGTTTGTTACGTATTGTGAGCGCCTGTAAAAAGGCGCCTGGCTGGAATACTCCCCAAGGAATGGAGAAGGTGCATACATCGTATGCGGCAAACCTGTATCCAACGACCGACCAGCCCAATAATATATCTGTAAAGCGCTTAGAGATATCATAGATGTAATAGGTGCTATATAAATCCAGATTATTATTATTAATTAAAGTGGACAATTATATACGGACCCTGACCCTTCACACTGTTTGGCACATCTTCCAAAACTGGGTCTATAGGCAACCTATGAAACATTCAGCTTAGGCCTAGCTGTTTAAACTAGACCTGACACTTTGAGCAGCTCATCATACCAAAGAAAGTTGGTCTCAGTCTTGATTCTTCATTTACATACTCGAAGTCTGATTCGAGGTTTAGCTAGTGATATGTACGCTAAATATCCAGCACTTTTAAAGCTTCCTTTGGTTGACTTTGTATCTACTAACGCTCCATCAGTCCTGTGAATCCAAAGCACATCGAGGAGACAATTGAATATAGCTCTATACTAATCCTCATCAATACTCTTAATTTGTAGCATACAGATCATGTGATGACAGGTTTGCTATTGTAACCTTCCTAATGTGTTTCTAATGTGCATTTTACATCAAGGACACTACACTCTTTCACAATACACAGTGTCCTAACTAAGGGTCTCATGAGGGTACCCTATCCATTATTCACACAAATAAATCGCGAATATACCATGTTAATGTACCCACCCGTTTATGGGAGTAATTGTGTGAACGATATTATGTTTTCTATTCATCTACCCTGCCCAACAATCATCATTGTCCCCAAAACGCCAAAATGTTTTCTAAAAGGATTTGAAAAAGGTATCCTGAATAAGTAATTCACCCGGGGAACATGTAAACAACCTCCCCTAAGTTTGGGCTATAATGGAAAGAGTGATAAAAGGCGACCCTCAATTACGCCTCAAAAAATTACTGTTATTCAACTATGGATTCTGACAATTTTTTCCCAATGTAGAAATAAAATAAATTACACGATAACTGGTTGAGAATAGAAAGGGGACACCCAGTGAGCCATTAAGCCTACATCTAGAATAAATCTTCATGACGATCATCATTATTCCACCAAAGAATGACTCGCGAAAGAATGGGAAAATTGCAATTTCGAATCCTCCCCACCCTCAAGTTCCACGCTTTTGAGGTCATGAGATTTATCCCCACTCCCGCTCAGACGTTTATGCACCTACCAACACACCCCAATAATCAGTGTACAGATGAACTGCCATTTGATTTCAGTATTACTGTCTATTCTTCCTACGAATAGCCATTGTCTGGAAGCCACAATGTACTAGATCATCGTCATGATCTCTTCTGAATATCGCATGATATTGATAAAAAAAAAGTAACACAATTGTCAATCCCATCACTGGCACGGTACAATCCCTAAATCCCATTGAGCCCCATTTTCTCACTACTTGAATCGCCACAAAAGACCCCAAAATTCTTCCTTTTTATTCGCCTTTCAGTCATTATCAATAGTCGGGAGCCCCTTATAATAATTCCAGGCAAATAAAGTAGTGGACCTTTTTATTTGTGTATTGAAACTCTTACAATTGAGATAATACTGGGAAGAATGTGGGCAAGCTCCAGGATAATATTTAGAGTTAATGCATTTTTGTAATCACGAAATCCTCAGCAGGTGGTCCATTTATATTCCAATCAAGATGAACGATCAGTGGCGTATCCAAATTCTCTGGCAGGGGGCACAAGTAAAAAATCTATTGCAAGGAAAAAAAACGTTACCACATTTTCAGGTACTTTTTCACTCCAAAAAGCCGACAATAAAATATACAAATTATTTTTTTTTAATCTCTGACTAGTAAAATCAAAACAAAACAATAATAATAACAATAATAATAATAAGCGTCCCCACACTTTCAGATGTCTTGTTTGTCCGAAATTTGTGCCAGAGGCACATGGACACATACTAAGCAAACGTTTAAGGTATGCCAAATTGGGTTATGACGAGGGGTACGTGCCCCCCCCCCCCCCCCATCTAACACAGATGAATTAAAAGATCTGACCTGAACTTATATGACTGCATTCACATAATACTTTGATTCATAATACAGGTAACAAGTAACTTGCAATTTTTTTACACTTTTGTTCTTTTCATTCCAAATATTAAAGCATTTTGAAATTTTGGACATCTGGATTATCTGGATAATGCGATGCATTATACCATGGCCAAGAATTATTGCGCGAATAGAAGACCTGTTGTGATTATCCCCAGGCGTTCTCCAGTATGGCTAAATCCCATATTTTCAAGAAAAATAGTAATAACTATAGCAACAATGATAGTAATAACTATGTAATAACGATAATAATAGTAACACTGATTACTGGTCGTCCCCAAGATTTAATTTATGCGTTTACGACACTTGGGTGACATTAAAATTACATGTACATATACCAACAAATGACAATTTAAAGAATGGTATATCACTAGGTTAGTTTTCATTGGTTTTTCATTGGCTATCTTAATTTTCTTCGACATTTTATTTGATTTCTATTTCGTCAGAGCCGGCCAAGGCATAAATAGTACCTCAAACTACAGTTATCATTATCTAATGCGTTGGACCGGCCCTGTATAGCGATGTCATCTTAATTGGGTGTTGTTTTTTTATTGTGGATAACCAATAAAGAATAGCAATATTCATTAATTTCAATTCATATAAACAATTTATGGTGGGGTAATGTGTCAGTAATTGCTAGTTTCTTCTATATTCTCTTGTTCCCGTTTTATATTTTTCATAATAAAATGAGAAATCTGTAAGATTATCATTAAGACTTTTCTTAAATCATGGATTTAAAATGTTAAGGTGTTTTCTTAAGTAAACTAAAGCGAATACATACAGTTGCGAAGCTATCTGGAGGAGAACAAAATGATTGTGACTGACATACAGATCAACGAACGGATGGGTATACCTCAGATCATCTCATTGCTTAGATGAATCGACGGAAGATAAATGGACAATTTGAGGATTAATTGCGATGTTTACGCTTAACTAATGACGTTGTAAAATCAACTAAATTGCCAGCGTGGTTTAGGGCATTCTGCACAAAAAGTAGTCAAGTCGTGATTTAATCTTTCTCTTGTTGATGTGGTAGAAGAAAAGCCCTGAGGTAATGTGGGTTGGGTTATGCTCTTGATTGGAGTCTGTCACCCATGGCCAATAAGTGGTTTCGGGGATGATCACCTGGACTGACACAATACCAAACTTTCTTTATCATTAAACAATACTAGATCCAGATCACAGCGATGTATTTGATCAACGCGGTAACGTGGTAACGACTATTATACAGTACGTGTCTTGTACCTATCAAAATGGTCTCAATTTTTCGCTCATGATAATTGGTTTTAGACACAAGCAAGGATGAGATTCCATATCAATCAGATGGTTTCTGCAGTCATTTGGGTTCGTATTTAACTGTTACTAATGAGAATTGGTTTCATAAACTATGTATTAACCGCTAAGCACCAAGATACCGACATGATAAGAATGTAAGCAGTTATCTGATGTACTATCACAATGTGTGATTTGCTTTGGGAACGGCATTTATTAATAGATAAATAAATATTTTTCCATGTAATAATTCCAAGTTGTAGAGATACGACCTTTTTTATCATTTATAAAGCATGCACGTGATAATGGCAATGGGGTGCTCTACACGTGATAGCATTTCAACAAGAAAAAAAGCATGATTTTTCTCCCCAATCTTTTCAGGCTAACTGTCTGTATCGATCTTTATCACGACCTAATTGACTATGCCTTCTTCAAATTACAACCTGTAGTAGGGCAGGGAGTATGATACACATGTAGATATTAAAATAGTTCTCGTCACAAGGGCACATTATGTATCAACTGGGAGAAGAACTTTGAATAAGTATGGTGGGAAGTGAGACCTGGTTTAAAGCAAATGTCATGATATGAGATCACTGAGAACCTAGATAACAAACATCATTGCCCGCTCATTATATTATTATCAGTGGCCCACACAGCCCAAGAGACGGAAAAGAAACAAACTGCACTGACCGTTTGTTTTTCTGTAACATATTGAAATTAAGAGAAAAATTAAGAGATCAGAAAGATGACATCATCACTGCTGCATTATGGGAGCAGCTCTGGACCAAAATACAGAATGCAGGAAATAGAGGGCACTTTGGGATTCTCAACCTTCTCTATAGCCACTGTATCATGCTGGTCACTAAGGGGAAATAATGTGATATGAACAATATCACTATACCAATAGAAATTTATGTGATTCATGAACTTAAGTTTCATGTTAGAATGACAGTAACAGATAGAAACAGACATATTTGTGTGATCGACTTACTTCCCAAGTTCAACGTCAAGTGTCCATCATTGTTTTGGCCCGGCACTCTTCCCCGTGTCATCAAACTTTAAGACTTTAAAAATGCTGCAAGCATGGTTTATTTGATAAACACGTTTCCGCTTAAAAACACAGAGATTTCTAAAGCAATCAACGCAAAGCTTGAGTGTTCTCATCTTTATCCTTGTTTTGATTTGAGGGCCGTTAAATGGCCATCTAAAGCCTTACTCAATCATGCTAAATATTATGAGAAGATTTGGACAAGGTCTTCACGGCTTCTCTGCATTCTATGCTCCCATCAAATGGCTGCATAGCGGACAAAAACCTAGAGGCGACAACCTTCCATTTCCTTTCAGCAGTTTGCTGGAATCTCATTCTAAAGAGGAAAGCACAACTCCTTCTATCACATTTCTTTCTTCCACTTCCCTCAAATAAAAGCATGAACACATTAAATTTGAATTTTATTCAGGACTATGCTTTAATCTTATATACAGAATATGAATTCCTTCGTTTACAGGTTTACTACTTTATACAATAGGAGTACATATTAGAGGGCTATAGAGCCTTGGCAATTCTTGCCCTTAGTATAGTTGGTACACTGCGAAGATGAGAGCATCATAATATTCGGGGGTCATATTCCAGTTAACAACTCCTATCGCCGTGATCGCGAGTAAGTTATAAGTTACTTCTCATTCAAAGTACTACAAATACAAAGTGCATATATGACGGACTGGACACGAACAGCCATTGACCTCTTACGAATCGCTTATATCAAAATGTACAAGCCACAACAATATTTATCCATTTTTTCAACATTTTCCCTCCAAATAGGTTAATGGTCGAAACCCACGGTATGATCTTCTCTTTCTTAATTTACAGGCCTACGAAGCATCAGATTATTTTATCTTCCTTTGTGGTTTTTATAGTGAAGTTATATTCAATAAAGTGGATTTCTGTGGTTCAACGAGTTAATGCCCTCATGGTAGGGTTAGAGCAAAACTGAATCTTAGACAAAAAAATAATAATTTCTCATAAAGAGAATGCAAAGGAAAATTAAACTTATCATACGTTATTATTTGCGAAATACAGATCAACACCTATCTTTGTGCTCACTCTTCGGAGATGTCCTCTATATCTAAACAAAGTAATGACGGTGAATTGTGAGATTATTCAGCTTTCAATTCCTTTCTCATTTTGATAACTGATTAACAGGCGATGCAATTTTTTGTAAATTCTTCGTCCAGACTAATTCAAAATAAACAATAGGAAATAGGTGACCTAATCTCGGTTAAGCGAAACGTTCTACTCGATTTCTTTTCTATTTTCATTGCCTTTGAAATGACCTCGAAAATATTTGAAGTGCACTTTTGTTCTCATACTAATTGTTAGTTTTGCGCTGTGTCGCCTGTCGTTCTGAAGGGTCACGGTTAAGACTATTGTGATATTTTTTGTGTGTATTTATTTCTTTCTGATATCAAGGACTTTGATTTGTCTTGCTTGTTAGTGTTTCTTTTCCCCTTGTTTCATTATTAACTGCAATTAAAGCACAATCATGACAGATAAAATGTCTTATTTTATCATTTTACTTACTGCCTGGAGCTACGATCCACGTGTGCCAGCCAATATCTTGGAAATTGACTTCATACTGTTCTAGTTGACACTTGGTCCTTCCTGGTCTTGATGATAAACGATTTTCAGCCCTCCTTTTCCGCCTCAGCGCCTTATGCTCCCTATTATCGCTGCTATCAGTCCTTAGGTTTTCCTCAACCGCAGCGGCGACTTCTAACCGCCTTTCCAGCTCAATGCTATTTTCTAACCGCGTCTCTAACCTGTTTGATGCGGTAGCAGGTGTATGTGATTCTAGTTGATACCTTAGTTTAGACCGGCGTGGTACCACCACACCCTCACTTCCCAGCGGCATTGCTATGTCCCGTCGCTGGATCATATTGTCATTTAGATACAACACCAAAAGAGGTTGTTTTTCCGGCCTGTTATCGGCGGGAAATTTAATAAATCGCACCATCTTTTTGATGTTTGCGATTCTGGCTCTGACCTTGACTTCAAATGTTCTTGTCAGAGTGCTGCTGTTGTCACCAATTAATGTTACACTTCCTCCATTGTTTAAGAACGCCGATGTGACGTTAAATTGTAACAATCCTGAATATGAAAGGTGGATCATTCTCTGATCAACAAGTGTCTTCCGTCTTCTAATATCACCATTCTTCTCCAATCTGTAAACATGGTAGACTTCAATAATAGCCCGTTTTGCTTCCAGTGGCATTGATTCGAAATCAGTCGTCCTGGATTGACGCTTGTAAAGTACGATCTCAGCTGACACGACTGTTTCGCGATCCAATATCCCTCTGATCTCGAATTCGAACACCCTTCGACCCGACGATCGAGATCCTGCAAGACAAAACGATTGAAATACAGTGATAAAAACGGTACATTTACTCATTTATGACGTCATTTTTGAGATTCGGGTTCACTGATTACAAGGGGAATCTATTATTGGCAATGTTGTAATGTTCTTTACGAAAATGACTCAAAGCAGGAGTTTTCTCAATTCTCACCATGGAAAGACATTTTTCAGCGGGGGAACATGAAACATTATCCATGATGTGTCATGAACAAAATCTGTTTGTGATTCCCATATCTAAAGTGATCTCAAATTCAACAAAAAATCATAAGACCCTCATTATCTTTTTGATATTAAACTTCCCCTAATGCCATGAATGTGTTTCTCTTATTTGTCTGTTTGAAGGGAAGAGTGTATCCATGGGACATATATATATGTCAGTTACTAATTATACGCAAGGCGAATCCCCTTGTTTTAAACCCCAACCACATTACATCATAGATACCCAACAACAACGTTTTATTTTAAGGATAATTTCAACGTCATGTCAAAGATTAAGTGTTTGATATGCCGAAGAGAATATTATAACAAGCATGATAGAGGCATCGAGGAATACCCTTTCAATAAGATGCCTGTATATATTCAGTGGTGAAACGATAAATGCTCGGACATCATTCGATACCAATGGTGCTGCCCATACAGAAGGACATAGATAGGTGAAAAAAAAGAATCGCAAATATGCATTTTCTATCAAAGATTAACAAGTTTCATTGAATAAGATCAAAGACTTAGTACGCTTCCCTTTAGTCGAAAAACCTCTATTCTTCCAGCTTATGTAAGACTCGGAAAGACCTTGACAAAAGTTATGCACCCTGTCAACAAGAGGCTTTCCGAAACTTTCATATCTTCACCTGATTTGAAAACATAGAGGCTTTCAGCCTGGTGTGTTTACATAACATGACGCCACGGTTCATCTCTGCCCTCCAGTGTAGTCATGTGACCATGATGACAGTAAGTATAACTTCCCATCAATTTCAATCTTCCCATCGGACCGCTTGAAGGGGAATTAGTTATTTTCCAAACTGGAAGTTCGAATAAGGCTTTACAAGGTATTTACAAGCACCCACTTAATATGATTTGTTCCTATGTAAAGACAGAATGAATATACGGAACAGGAAAGGCGCAAAGCAAATTAGTCCTGGTAGCCTTTTAGAGGTCATGGCTTTTAACAGTATCTGTCATGTCTGTGGAAGCCGTTCATTGGCTTGGACTCCATTATTACGTGGAGCTTAGAAATCACTTTGTATCCATGTAATAGACTGAGTCTATTCTTTAATCCTCTTATCACTAGCGGATTTAAGGGGGCACAGCCAGCCCATGTCCCTCTTTTCTTAAAACCCAAATGGCATACCTTTACGTAGACAACCCCCCCCCCCCCCAAAAAAAAAAAAAAAAAAAAAAAAAAAAATGTGACGAATCCTTTTTTAAAGAATCGACTAAAAGGGCACTTTTTTCTTGTCAGAGACTTTTGAAGTAAAAAGGCACCAAAGAAAATTTTGTTTTGCTTGCTTGTCAGAATTTTTCTGAATGGTGCCCCCCCCCCCTCCCCCGCCTTTTTATTTTTATTCACAATCCTGAATCGGCCCCTGTTCTTGGCGACGAAAGTTGAAGAATTTGTGATGGATGATGGACGAACAGACAGCCGAGGATACAAAAGAACATGAAGAATATATGGTAACAAGTTGGAAGGAGAAGTTTGAAGAATTTTTGATGGATGATGGACGAACAGACAGCCGAGGATACAAAAGAACATGAAGAATATATGGTAACAAGTTGGAAGGAGAAGTTTGAAGAATTTGTGATGGATGATGGACGAACAGACAGCCGAGGATACAAAAGAACATGAAGAATATATGGTAACAAGTTGGAAGGAGAAGTTTGAAGAATTTGTGATGGATGATGGACGAACAGACAGCCGAGGATACAAAAGAACATGAAGAATATATGGTAACAAGTTGGAAGGAGAAGTTTGAAGAGGATATACCTCAAATATGTCAAATGTATCTTACATTAGCATTAATTAAAGCTATGAATTGGCTACATAATCTGAATATGTGTAAAACTATACTTTTACGAAAAATAATGATACTAATGATGATCTGTATCGACCAGGACCCTCTTGCATAAAAAAGTTGCGATTAAACGCAACTCAAAAAATTAAACGCAAGTCCAAAATATGCGATCCTGATTGGTTGAAATTCAAGTTGCGTTCAATTTTTTGAGTTGCGTTTAATCGCAACTTTTTATGCAAGAGGGCCCAGGATTTATGATGATGAATATGTAATGTAGGATTGTGTTTGGTAGGAGGATTTAATGTGTTGTTTTCATGTAGTAGGTTGTTGATCTTTAGGGAGTCCTTGAAGAGGTTTACCACCTATGTGTGTGTAGTCTGCATCAACTAAGACTTGCCTTCAAAAAAAGTGTAGGTAAGTTTTCCTTAAACGCATGGGGATAATAAACCGTGCGCATCGAGCTACTTAGCAAACTGGTTTATTGTTGGGTACACATCTTTAATAATAACAGAACGGATCGACCCCCTCACAATTACTTTCAAGCATGAATAAGTAGAGAATCCTGGTAATGACATCAGCATGCATAGACCTCGGGTGCATCCATACAGTTTTGCCTTTTAAATCTTGCTTCAATCCCCATGTGCAATTATAATCTTCTTTCAGGAAGAGATTTTTGTACGTCCGACGTTATTTATATATTTAAATCACTTAACCAAATTCCATAGCCAATTCCGAACCCGGGAAAAACAGGACAAAACAATTAGAAAATACGCAATACAATTGTGATGAATATAGTTTAGCATAATCATAACATATAGAATAGAGGAGTTAAAATGCAAAATAGAAAAAAAAAACTTTTTAACTTGCAGTAGTGAACATGTATATATTTCTGTAATTTCATTTAGTTGCATTACATTCTGCTCAAAATGAATTATGCAGGGTACAGACAATAAAGAAAAGTAATAAAAATTTGTTTAAAGACATAGCTGCAAGGCATAGCACTTTCCGATAAGTGAGAAAGCATATAATTCTTTAAATCTAGCGTACAATCAGGTCACAAAAAAGAGGGATGGACGCACTGCTAGAGATAAACAAATGTCTTTGCGGTACCGAATCGCCTTTCTTCTAAAGGATCAGAGGCATTCAAGCCCATTTAGCAAGTAACTGAGAAGGATGTGAGCCGATCAGAGGGTTAATGACTTCTTAATGACCACATTCTTCTAGACATGTATCTCAGGGGATATCTAGTCATAACAAATTTATAACGAAACAACTTTTTGACGTGTTCGTATAGCAAGGTCGTGAGACGGAACACTTCAATTAAATAAGAGCGAACTTATAAAGCAGTAACCCTACTGAAGGCACTTGCACTTTATCTTGATTTGAACTTTAATAAATAAATATATAAACAAAATAATAATCAAGAAATAATAATCAAGAAATTATGTCGTTGGTTGGTATCATAGGCTTATCTTACAGAGTGACCGACTTTAGACGCAGATGAGCAATACGGTAATAGGTTGGAAAGGTCTTCAAAGACGATTTTGTTTTTCCCAAGTAATTTAGTATTTGCAGATAAGATGTATTCTGCTCTTAGTTACCATTGGCATATGCTTTGGTTCATTTTATGAATGATTAAATATGAAAGGCAAAATTTGGATTTATCTTAGATTTTAGACACAGGACTAATTCATTGAGGGTTTTCATATAGCTTTGAAATGTCACATTCTCCTAGTAGTTTCATAATATTCTTAGCACTTTAATGTTTGCTTCCATCCTTCATAGTTACATATTTACAGAAACACACAGATACAAATATAATTTTTTTGTTGTCCATATACATGTATATATATATATATATATATATATATATATATATATATCCTGTATATATCACTGCAGGAACGATTTACCACCTAGTGTTACATGTAATCCAATAACAATTAATTCGATTCTTAGTTGGGTTTTATCCTCAACTTCATCGATTTCTTTGCTTTTCTTTGCTCATTCATTTTGGGGCAACTTTATATCAGTATAGACTTCTTCTTCATGTTTCATAAAATAATGCGAATGCCAGTTGTAAATGTCGCATCCCTGAATCAGGGCAGTCACCTCCTCGTAAACGTTGACATGTCCAAAAAGCGGAATATTTTCCTCCATTACACCATTATTGAACTAATAGCGAAAATATTCGCAATATTTTGTTATCAAAAGTAGTAAGGATTTTAATAAGAATGGGTGAAGTATGACCTTAAAATCACAATTGTGAGTCAAAGCTAAAATATTAATATAGGTAGCTGATAAAGTGATCTTGAAACTCAAAATGATTGGTAACGTTTAGTGATGTTGTCTGGGAAGCAGACCAATCATCCATGAACTATGCATTATCACATATCAGATAAAACTAATTGATACAAAACGATTAATCGTCGATTGCTTTCAGTTCACGGATCGTAATGTGTCAAGAACTATCATAAGTATCATCCACAACTCCAAGGTTGACCTCTGGAGTTCATAAACAACCTCTTTTAAATCGTTCCAACCTGCGCGACGAAATGAATCCATTATTATCCCAAAGAGCATATCAATTGGTGTAAGATTTAATCTGGGGTTGAAGCTGAATAGGTAGAGTCCTAATTTGATTTTATCGTATGTTCCTTTCTGTAGCGATAATTTTCAATCTTCATAACTTGCTAATGGCTATCATTAGCGAAATTGACCCTAACAAGAGAAGTACTAAAAACTGTAGGTGGGATTTTCACGTTTCACGATCCCATTAATAAAGAGCAAAACTTTTCACACTAATACGAATATTCTTGGCTTGTTGAGTATGTTCTGTATTTCAAGACCCTATTGGCATAATTGGAGGCTTCAAAGGGGCATTACGTAGGCTGATCAGATTGACATAATTATTTGTTTAAATTGTTTTATGACCACTGAAAACATATTACTTCAGGGAAATCTTTTTAATTTCATTATAATGAATATTATTACATTTCTTGGTCAAATAACTTCATTAAGTTTCAAGCTATGCGCCTTTAAGATATCTTGATGGGTGATGATCAACCACCTGTAGATGATGAGTAGCTAATGAGTCGGGTATTTGGCAGCTTGGTTCTTGTTTCGCTGATTGTTGGGTCGATTATCTGGTTAGTTATCCGGTTAGTTCGGTTGTTTAGTTGACTGGTAGGTCGGTCATTGGTAGATGTTGACCGGTTGTTTCGTCGGTCTTTATGCTGATTGTTTGACTAATAATTTTGATTGTGTTGATGGTTAGTTAACTTTATGATTGGTTGGTTGGTTGGTTGATTGGTTGTTTATTTGGGTAGATGCAGTAACTTAGCTGCTGTTTGAATGTTTGTATGGATGACTGGATTGTTTACTTGTTTGGTTAGTTATCTGTTTATTCAGTAGGTGGGTTGTTAGTGATTTCTGTTAGGTTGATTAGTAGTATGGTTCGTCGGTTGGCTTTGTTGGTATGTTGAGTGGTTGGTTGGTAGGTAGGTTGGTTGGTTAGTTGGTTCTTAGGATGATTAGTTAGTTGCTTGGTCGGTTGGTCGGATGGATGGTTGGTTGGTTTGTTGGTTGGTCGGATGGATGGTTGGTTGTTGGCTTGGATGGTTAGTTTTTTTTTTGATTGGTTAGTTGATTGTTTTTTTTTTTTTTTTTTTTTTTTTTTTTTTTTTTTTGTTTGGATGGTTGGTTGGCTGGTTGGTTGGTTGGTTGGTAGGTTGTTTGGATGGTTGGTTGGTTGGTTGGTTGGTTGCTATGTTGGTTGGTTATTTGGATGGTTGGTTGGTTGCTATGTTGGTTGGTTATTTGGATGGTTGGTTGTTTTTTGGATAGTTGATTGGTATGTTTTGTTTGGTCGGATGGCTGGTTGGTTGGTTTTTTGTATGGTTGGTTATTTGGTTGGTCGGTCGGCTAGATGGTTGGTTTGTTGATTGGTTGTTTGGTCGGCTGAATGTTTGGTTGGTTGGTGGGATGGATGATTGGTTGATTGATCGATTCTATGGATGGTTGATTGATCGATTGTATGGATGGTTGATTGATTATTTGGTTGATTGGTTGGTCGGATCGATGGATGGTTGATTGGTTGGCTGAATGGTTGGCTAGTTAGTTGGTTTTCTGGATAGTCGTTTGCCATGTTTGCTTTACAGGTTTGTTGATTGGTTACGTTTTCAGAGTTGACACTACTTACGACGTTCTTGTTAAATATGCATTATCTACATAATGCCATCATGCACGGGATCTAAAATTTCACAAGTGGCAAATGCATAGAATCAAAGGTAGCCCGTATGAGTCAATAAAAAGGAAACCAGATTCAACCCTAAATATCGTTGCAATCAGTAAATATAGATTTAATCAAAAATATCTCAAATTGTAGCCTATCATGTTTCCTTTAATTTGATACTTTGGTCAATAAATTCTACCATAGACAGCTGAACAGTAACATTTTTCCTCATTCATGTCAAATTTGCCTCTGCCCAAGTTTTGATTCAAATTGATGATCAACCCAAGGTTGGTGGACTGGTCTCCATTTCTGTTGATTGCACTCACAAATAATGAAAGTAGCCCCTGAACACCATTCAGCCCAAACATGAGCAAAGACGATTTTGACATGCTTTTTAAAAAATGGCCAGTGCTCAATCATCCACGATCGCATTTTGGTGAGCAGTCTTTCAAATGAAAGAAGACATCATCAGTAATCATAAAATTATAATACGTTTCAGCGATTTCACTTAGTTTTTAAGATATTTGGGCTTGAATATAGGTTTCCTTTTTATTGACTTACATTGTACAATTATTCATTATCTTCCCCTCTCTCTTCTTCCGTATAATTAAGGAAAAAAAATCAGAGTTACTTTTTCACATGTTTTAGTGAAAAAAAAAAAATTAAATAAAAAAAAAACATAGAGAAGATAAATCTAGCATAGAGTACACGATAAAACTACTTTCTAAAAATCAACTTAAGTAAATTTCATTAGCCCTGTTTATCACCTTTAGAAATGTGCGAAAATTACAATGGCGTATTACGTAATCCGAATGTTCTTTCTATGGGCAGTACAATAGGCTTTTGAAATTGCCCTTGAGTTTTTTTTTCGAAAGTGTTTTTTATCGAAGCTTTCTTCCCCCCCCCCCCCCCCTCTCTCTCTCTCTCTTTCTTCCGAGTGCGTGTCGGAAACATATACTGAAAGAAAAATTACCATATAAACCTGCAATTGTCATTTCAGGAGCATTATTTCATCCAGTGTCAGCTTTCACAGTTTGTCTTATAATATGGCAAACACTTTGGATAAATATTTCGATTGAGCCCCCCCCCCCCCCCCCCGTAATGTGAGATACTACCTTTTACATTTGAGCAGAAGGAACACTGTCCTGTGAACACTCCTAATCTTAAGAACGCGATTTTAATCAATGCGATTTTTTTTTCCTCCGAGCATTGCACATGTTATCGAAACGTCACTCAAATGCGAACACCGTATCAGCCTGGTTAAGCTTGATCGAATGAACAAGACGTCTCGAAAGTTTTCGAATTAACAAAAAACTCGTTTGTTTTAATAATTTTCTTGGCCTCTTTAGAGTGGAAAAGATGGGGGTTTTGAAGCAGAGAGCAAACATAATGTAGACGTAAGGTTTGACAGCTCAGTACAAGCTCGGCGCCAGGCTTGACATAGGCAGCATTTGTCTCAGACTTTTCCTTATTCCTCTTCTCCACTAAATGTCATGATATCCGATATTACATACCAAAGCAAAGCCCGGAACGAAATAGGAAATAGCGGAACAAAGTTGTTAACAAAATTATGACCTCAGCAATTGTGCGTAAAACATTTTCACATAAATAGTCATTTCATGAGTCTTGAAAAAAAAACTTCTTGCCTAAAAATTTCCTCAACTCATTTGACTTCTAAGAGTAAACCTATAAACCTATTGGATTATCTGCAGTAGATCGAGACATATTTTTCAGGAAATATTTGTTTTATTCATTATTTTAGGGCGCCTTACTGAATTCAAAATACTGGAAAGATACGCATAGATAACCCCTGTTCCCCCTCCCCCCCCCCCCCCCCCCTCCTCCTCTCTCTCTCTCTCTCTCTCTCTCTTTCTCTCTCTCTCTCTCTCTCTCTCTCTTTATATATATATATCCCTCTCTCTAATTTTCTTTTTTCTCCCCGAGAAAAGTCGTCTCTGTACTGTAGATCTCATGGTTCGCGGTTCGAGTCCCGCCGCGGCACTAATGTCCTTTGGCAAGACGTTAATCTACATTTGCCACTCTCCACCCAGGTGTAGTCAATGTGTACCTGGTAGGAATTTATTCCTTGAATACTTTCAGCGCGTTAGGGCATCTGGGCTAAAGTCAGGGTAATAACACTACTTTGTAGGCGCATTGCGCATCCCCTGGGATGGATACGTGCATGCGAAACATAAATGTAGTTGTTATTATTATCTCTCTTTCGCCTTTTTAAATGTCAGGTACTGTAACAGTAACTGGTCATGAAACTGAGTTTATACTTTACGATTTGGATATTCGAGGGGCTGTATGTAAGATTAAAAATAACAATACTAGAGAAGAACGACAAATAAAATGTATAACTTATTTCATATTTTGTAAATGCGTCTCTACTGTAGATGATATCATTTACCAACTCACATTGAAAGGTATAAATTGCTTTAAAATTGATCTTCAGACTCAGACAATTGTCATTGTGAGGTTATTCCACAGACCAGCTAAATCTGGTGTTTGTTGGAAGCTCTTAAAGTCAATGAAAGTGCTGCTAAAAATAGTATACTTTGTTCTAATAATAACCATTTAAAAATAACCGATTAGCATTATGCTTCAATTCCCAAAATCTTGAAACTTGTCTGTGCACCGTTACAGAATTAAGGGTGGTAATTCATTTTTTCTTGTCGGGGGTGAGCGCGAAATTCTGGGAAGAATAAGAAGAAACAAGATCAAGAAGAGAAGAAGAAGAACATGAAAAAAGGGGGGGGGGAGAAGAAGAAAACTGAAGAAAGTCAAAAAGATAAGAAAATTCGAATAAAATTACAGGAGACAGAATATTTAAAGCAATCTATGATTTCGCTGTGGAAGCTGTGTGTTTGGGCATGTTTTTTTTTCTCTTTCTCTCTCTCTCTCTCTTTCTACTCCTCGTTTCTTTTCTTTCTTTCCTTATCCATGATAGTAATACTTATTTCTACGCCTTATCAAAGGAAAGCTCGTATAATCACTCAAATTCCTCTTCATTAATGTCTTTGAAAAATGTAAGGTTGTGAAACGTCTACAAACCACATTACATCCATTTTGTACTTCTAATCACCTGAAGCTGTAGGTTAGAGGCTATCATTCCATGATATAAGCTTCTTCTTAACACTACAATGCATCCCATCATATGAAAAACATGGAGAATTTCCGTGCTGGGAGCGTTTCTACACAACGTCCAAGAAAAAATGTCAACGGAACTTCTTCCTGGTTATACATGTATTATACGTGTATCTCAGTTTCTAGTTTTGATTATTCGGGATTCGGGAAACCTATAGCAACGCTATTTTTCATACCTGTTTCCCTAAAAAAATGAGTAGTAAATATAACAAATGTATAAACTATATAATTTTCATAATATCAACTGTCCAGCATTTTTTCATCAAAGTACAATCTGTTAAGATAAAAGAACACACTAGTTATGATAACATATTAGCTTCAGAGTGTAGTTGTGGCTGGGTATTATAATTTGAAATAACCTTCCGAAACAAAACAATCAAAGTTTTATGCTGCCAATGGCTAATATATCATCATAGATTTCTTGGTACACCCTGTACCATTTTTTATCTGGATGAAACAGCGTTACAGAGTGATATATTCTTAGCCCAAATCGCGTGTATAATAAGGCCTCCTTTTCATATCGGATTCCAAGCAAGCGTAAAACGGAGAAAGAAACAGAAGAAAAAAAAAAACCTCCTTTTGAAATGGAAAAGAAAAGAAAAGACGCACATTAACGATGCTATGAATAGGTTCACTTTCTTCGATAAATCCTTTTATAAATGATGATGGAAAAGGAAGGCAAAGTTGTATTTCAATAACCGAATCAATCTGTCAGAATATGCAGGTTTAATCTATTTACTAGACTAACCCAGTATCCCACGTCATTTAAACCCCCCCCCCCCAACAACCGATAGCGATGTATCGTCGTGTAAAACTTTTTTATTTCATTTACTTTTCATGCGTTTTTTTTCTGTCATAACCTTTTCTGCAATGTGTAAACCAAAATAACATGTATTTTCAAATTGTGCACATAATAACATTTCATTTCTGTCAAAAGGTTTCATCATGTGATAGACAAACTTGATTAATCTACATGAATGACAGAGACAGCGACAGGGGTAAGGGAAGAAAGATACTGACTGCCAGATAGACATTCACATGGAAAGGAAGAAGCATACAGAGACTGACTAAAAAAATTGTTTTTTTACACTGGCTTGCAACTCATTTCAAATATAATATCCTTTTATTCTGTTATTCAAACTTTTGAGACACTTGTCATATTTTTCTCTTCCCTCCCCATTCTAAATTTATTATTTCACTGCTTACCACGCTTACTACTTACCTTCTTCTTCTTCTTCTTCTTCTTCTTCTTCCACTTCCTCCCCTCCTATTTCTTCCTCTTTACTGCTAAGAGCTATATTTCCTCACCCCCCCCCCCTTATATCTCTGAATTCATGTTCAATATAGATCGTCGAACACATTACCCTGGGCTATATTAATGCACATATAAGCATTGTTCCAATGTACACGTGGAAAAAAAATCGCACCACGATGCGATAAAAGCCCAACTGAAGTCGGTTGATTTTGATACGATTTTTGACCCACAATTCGCATCCCATCTTACACACTTTTTTCCTCTCATCTTTTGCCAATTGTGTACACTCGCTGGTGACAAGATCACAGTGCTTTAAGGCGCCTTGTTGAATGATGTCTGTAGGAAGACATTAGTGGTGTTAAACATATCCAGAACCGCTTTAAATACACTTGATGACAGGGAGCCGGAGACACGGCTCTTCCCATGGAAACAAAAAGGATGCATTGCCGAAGAATTACAGAAACTGGAGAACGAGAGAGAGAGGGGGGGGGGGGGGGGATAAAGGATGAATAAAGAAAACATGGGTTGCAGAGAGATGGAGATTTGGGGAAGGAAAAAGATATGAATGACATGAAAGCGGAGAGAGAAAGATAGAGAAATGGAGAGGTGGACGTGGTGGAAGGACGGGATTACGGTGAGAGAGGGGGTGTAGCAGAGAGACAATGAGGAAAGATGGTAATATAGAAAGAAAAGGGGAGAAAGAGAGAAAGAGAGAGAGAAAGAAAGGGGAGTGGGAAAGAAAAAGAAAGGGGTTGAATATGAGGTTAAGACGGGTTTAGGGTCAATTACATAGAGTCAAATATTGTCATAGAATCTGAGCTTTGGTTTCTTGGATTAGGTGCTAAGGGACTCATGGTATGCTTCTTTAACAAGGCACTGGAATGGTGGGGGAAAGGGCGCACTTCTCTTATTTTTTTTTTCTTCTTGTTTCTCTTTTTTACCTCCTTACTTATACTTTCCGTTTTCCCCCATTTCACTTCCCTTTCTTTCTTTTCATCTCTCTCTTTCTCTCTCTCTCTCTCTCTCTCTACTCACTCATTTTATTTTACAACACACAACCACACGCACACACTCACTCTATCTCTCTCTCTCTCTCTCTCTCTCTCTTTCTATCTATTTATATATTAGATCTCTCATTTTATTTTTACATATACTCTATTTATCCCTCTCTTTCTATTTCTCTCTCTCTCTCTTTCTTCCATTTAGTTTATACACACAACGCACACACACACGCGCACACACTCCCCCCCCTCTCTCTCTCTCTCTCTCTCTCTCTCTCTCTCTATTTCATTCTCTCTTCAATTTCTCCCTCTACTTTTCTGTCACGTCACAGAAGAAAATGAAGAAGAAAAAGAAAAAAGGGGTGAAAAAATTATTTTGTCTTGTGAAGACACGTTGTAACACTTAACAATGCCATCGGGATTACTCGCGTTCACTTGTGTGTGTAAAGATGGAAGGAGGAGTAGAGATTCCATCTTCCCAATCCTGTTTTCATTTCTAGTCTTTGTTTATCACCATGGTTGTCTGTGCTGTAATCTCACACTGGAGAAACAATATATTACTTGTTATGACGCTCTGCATTTCATCCTACATTTTATATCTTCGGAATTCCAGTCCATTTCATTTCTGCAGCTTCGTTTCTGCTTTGTTTTTCATAATGAGGGTTTAATTTTGTCTCCGTTTCTTATCAACACATTTCTCAACAATTGCAATAACTTCGTAAAACCATCTTCATTCCCAGTTGACCACTGGAGAAAGGTGATTCAATATAATGAATCAATGAATTAAAAATTACTGAAATCCGGGGGCGGGTATTTATCATGTTCATACCACCTAAATCTTTTTATAAGAGGAATAGACATTACAGAATACATATCAAACTTTTCATCCCTGTCATACACACGTCCTTTATTAACATGTAGACGGTGTGTAATCAGTCCAAAGAATTAAGAAGAGAAAGACAACCAAGAAAATAACACGGTCATGAATTTCAAATTTCTCTCCAGAAATTAATTACATCTTCTTTTATAGCTCAATCAATGACACCATTCCAATTAAAAAGAAGATAATAATTTTCCTCATACGTACAAATACAACTGACAAAATATTGTAATTTCAAGCCTGAATAATCAACCTTGTGTAATTTGGATAAAGCAGAAGCTGCAAGGATAAGGTCAAAATTTATCTCACATTATTCATCAGCCTAATTAACCCGCTTGTACTGATATGAAAATTTAGCTGGCTATCTTACACTTTAAAGAGAGTTGGGTAAAATTTTACCCAACTTTGGTATAAAAAAAAGGAACATGCCTGTTTGTTGGGTAAAAGTTAACCCCATATTGGGTCAATTATAGCCAATGTTGAGTACTTTTTAACCCAACAAACATGCATGTTCCCTTATTTACCCAACTCTTTTTAGAGTTCAGTAAAATGATAAACGTGACAGAGTAAGAAACTGCGGCGGAGGATAGACGGAGATAGGGAGTAGAGAAACGAAATACGTGGTGGACAATGAGGAGAAAATGGCAAAAAGAAAATACAAAAAAAAAATAATGGGTATAGGTTAACTAATTAGTATAATTATCACAATGGAAATGGATTTATTATGGTTATCGAAAGTTTGAACTGTACATGTATCCCTATAAATACAACCATTTCCGTGTAATCTTTCGTTGAAATGTCTATGTTTCATGTCCTTTTGAGATGTTTCAAGATCTTTTACGTTCAATATGAATCAAATTATGTTTTGTCTCTATAGATATAATCGAAATAAAGTAAATAAAAAAAGACTATTGAAATATAGCCTGCATACAGTCACTTTTAATTAGGTTCGTATAATGTGTGCAGAGTATAACTGCGCTATAGCTTATAGGCTAAAAGTCAACAGCTTTTAATGTAGGAATTTTAATGAATAAATGATAAGGCAATTATCGATCGGAGTTCATCTGAAGTTCACAGCAATTCAGCCAACATTTTCTACACCCGGTGATATCCACCATTTTCACTGAAGTTATGTTTGGTAGGTGACCATAGTTCACTAAGAAGTTATGAATTATGATGCATAAATTGCAAAGCCACGACATTCTTTAAATTATATGTGGAATTTAGAGAATTTTTCATAGAATAGTATATTCTCTTTTATGTTTTATTTGCGGTATATCTATTCATACTGAACGTTTTCTTAATCATCACTTGTGGATAGATCAATCTCAAATCTAGAGACCAAAGGAAAAAAAGTGGGGTAAACCCATCGAGGAATGCATCCTCGTTACAAAATAAATCTCACAGAGTGTTGTTTCTTGGCAATATGTACAAGTTTACCACGCAAATATTTATCCACACTCTGTAAAAGATCAATGGCTGATAAATACATTTTTCTCAATTCTGCTTCTTTTCTCTAGATGTCTCTCCAAGTCAGATCATTGATACAATTTCAATATGCGGAATGCCCCTATTTGTGTCGCTCGTATCGAGTGATAAACTTGCCCAGAGCAAATTTCAACAAAAGGTTGGGGGATTTAGACTCTATTTTTCTATTTCGTCTCATTCTCTTGAAACCGTTCAAAAGCAATGACCTTTGTTGCTGAGCATGACGGTGTGAGCCTTGCATGACTGAAGGTGAGCTTGTTTATCCCATCTTAAACCCACCACCAAGTTAATCAACTCTTAAATTGCCCTCTAATTATTGTTTTACTTCTATTCTAAGGTAATAGCTTTTCTGTTATCAAGGACTCTCAAGAGAACGTATGTCACGTGGTAAAAATTTTAACTTTAACCCCTAATCAGGATGATGGTACGTTTAAATTTTGGTGCTCATATTTTCTGCAAAAGAGGGAAAACAATATTACCTCGTGTTCTAGTCTCAAATATAAAGTTTCTTACCCACCATGACCGAGGTAAGCAGGTCTGTTAATCATATACAAAAGAGAGACATAAAAGACAGTCATAAAGGCAAAATGTATTATGTACACCTGTCTTTGATATTCCTTAAATATAACTTCCAGATTTCAGATTATCAAGTACACCAATGTTTTGTAATGTAGACACGGTTATAGATTTGAACAATTGTGATGTCAGAAGGCCCAGCCAGATGATGACCTTACATTATAAAAATTAGTACATATATAAGGTGTTTCAATAAATTCTAAAAGGCTTTTTTTCTTCCTTGAATGACAGGTGCCTATATTTTTTATATTTCATCCGTTTTTTGTTCATTGTTTCTTCGTGTTCTTCACAATTAATTTTTAAGCTCACTTTATGCTGTAACGATTTTTGAGGATATGATTTATTTTTAACAACCAAGCATAGCCCTGAATGGTCATGGAAACTTACTAAAATTAAGAAAAATGTGTCCTTTTGAACTGAGACTGTAATAAAGATAACAACGATACGTGAGGAAAAAGTAAAATACATATATTGTTGTTTCATAATACGCGACATAACCATGTATCTATAGTTGTCCAAGAGGCCTAATATCATACACTTTGGCTCAGCTGAGTCCAAAAGAATATTACCCATTTTTGTAAATTCTGCGCTTTCTGTATTCGTAACATCGACACATTCATTTTTCTGGTTGGTTGAAACCAAGTTCGAAAAATTTACACGTTGATGCAGAGACAAGGCCATAACTAATATAAAAACAAAAGGTAAAACACCATTTCAGCTTTTCTCTGACTATATATGATCTTCCTACCAACATAAAAATAAAAATTATTTTTATATGTAGCCTACATTTCGTCTGTAATTCGACCATTTTTTGGTTTTGTTTGAGTAGCCTGTATAAAGTGGCGTGGATAATGGACATGGTTTCACACAAACTATAGAAGTGTTAATCGTATTCTTTGGATGGTATACGTGATTTAGCTTTTTTGTCGTTGTCCTCAAATAATATTTGTTTTCAGCAATGATCTGTGTCAGATTGGAGCTCAAAAGAAAGACGAAAACAGATGCATGCTTGACGTACTAGACACAAATCAAGTGGGGACAGAGTTCAGACTACTACTATCTAGCCTAGTTTTCTGTACATTTTGATAGTCAATGCAGAGAATAATATTTTATACTATCGGATTAATGCGATCATTGACGCCTAAGCAACAATGACGACTATGCTACTGATTTTATTATCCACAAAACCCTTATACAATGCTTCGTTTTATCTGTCTAGAATTGATTGTAATACTGCTATAGTGTACGTAAAATGTATATGATAGGTAAACAAGCATTACTAAGTGCATATACGTCATTGCATTGGGGTTGCCTGATTTCATATAGTTTTGAAAGACATTCAAATTTTTACAGTGATGAAAAAATAACACGTGACATAAGAGTGGTGAATAGTGCTTTATAACGCATAGCCAAATGAGGAAGAGAAATAGAGATATAGATGACATATAGACGTATTGGTGGAGGATTAGTAAAAAAAAAAAAAAAAAAAAAAAAAAAAAGGGAGGGCCACATGGGTAGTATTAACAAAAATATTATTTTCACTAGCAATGTAAGCATAGGTTTCCATTGACCATGTTGAATGCTGATGAATTCCTTTCCTTTTATTTAAGATGTGAAATATTCCACTAGCTTGCAAATTAATCTCACATTCCTGCTGGTTCCTCAGTGGCAGCATGTTATCGGAGAAGAAATTGGAATAAATCAAACTGAATTTTTACCATCAGGCTGTAATAATTCATTACGTCTAAATCTACGGACTTTAGACCCACATCGTTCCAATTCTTCACAATAGATTCGAATTCCAATATAGTCGTAAATGTGTTCATGTCGACATATCAAAATTTCATAATTTTCCAGCAAAGCTTTGATTAATCGACAGCCATGGTATAATACTGTATAATCACTTTAAATAGGGTAATCTAACTGCGGGAATGTAAACTTCGATCAGCATACCTATCATACCACCCAAAATATTTCTAAGAAAAAGTGTTTTCCTTTTTTTCATTTTTTAAAGATAGATAAAGAGGGCTTGAAGATGTTTAACGTAAAACATTGTAGGTCTATGTTTAAGTCTTGAGTTACCACAAAATTGAACGTAAACAGGAATGAAATTTTAATAGCCTGCGAATTTGCTTTAACAATGACCGTATAGGACCTCACAGAGGAGTACAAACTCTTTTCTTTTCGTCCTTGCTATCAGCAAGTTTCAAGAATTACTTTCCATAACAGGTTGTAAACACAAAGCGCATTTATTCGTCATAACTTATTATATAGGCAATAGTAAAAGACACGATTGAATACAAAACATGGGCGGAAAATATTCGCAGACATTGCCTAACTTGAAAGTCCAAGATAGTAATGCACTTTCAAGCATATATTTTTCTTCTGCAAATCTACCATATTCTTGTAATTATTTTTTAAAGTTTCTATTCTTTTCTCTCTTAAAGAAAATTGTACATAATTTTTAACATTTTATACAATATTACAAATAATTTCCACATAAATATAACTGCTAACTGAAGTTTCACATTTCAAAGCAATAATGCAAATAACCTTTCATGTAAAATATAGAGCTATAGGAAGAATATGATTCAAGTATAGAAAATTGTAATTAAAGTTTCACATTTCATTTAAAAAAACATATGGCAAATACAGTTTTACATTTCGTATGAAATTGCTTTAATAGCCTAAAATAATTTTCATTAGGTCCTAACCAACTGGCAATTCTTCACGATATTTTTTTTTCATTTCCTTTAGAGAGTAATGAATGAAATCAATAACATTAAAAGTGCAATTATCGATTGACAAAGATTAAATTATTTCGCATGGATCGAAAAAAAATTATAATTACAATTATATTAAATGAAACTTTTTTTTTTTTTTTTTTTTTTACAAAATTGGGTTTTTACGATTGAAAAAAATAATAATTCGTCAATGGTTGTGCTTTTCCTGGAAAATGACAGGCCCTATATGGCTGTCGTTCAAATTATTGATTAAAAAGTGCAATGGTTAGTTCTGTGGAGGATACATTTTCAGTATATAGTTAATGAAAATTGTATATCGTTGTTCAAATTAGTGATTGAAAAGCACAATGTCTAGTCCTATGCAAAATTAAACGTTATTTGAAAGAGAAAATTCCAATCATTGAATTAACGATATTACACTTTTCTATTAATGAGGAATGTATCTAAAAATCCATACAAATAAAATCCATTTATGTATATTTTGAGCTATGAATAGCATTTTGTTCTCTACCTGGAAAGTGTTTCATCGTCATTCATAAGTAAGTGCTTCGAATAATTAAGCAGCAGGAAGTAAATGCTATCAGATTCAAGGGTATCATTTGAATAAGAAAAGGTTTATTCTGACATCTCTAGGGTAATCATGTCAACCAATTACATTGGATACGGATTATGCATTTCAATATGTCTCCCACGATGTATACATTTCTGGACAGAAACATCTCGTTTTTCAACTAAGAATTAAGAGATGTTTTTTATGTTAGTGTTTTGGAATGTTGATTTGTCATTCTTATTTTCAGGTTCTTATTTTTTCCTTAAATAATAGTATTCTATAATTTCCAGAATCAACACTACATTATTGTTTTCGTTTATATACCTGTTATATTTTTTCCCGCAAGTAACAAAACAGCTAAATCTTTAATGACGCTAAAGAAACATGACACATAATGCCCATAATACTAAAAAAAAAAAATCAGGAAATATAACACTCAAAACTCATTTCACAGTTCTTGATTTATTTTCAAACAAGAGTTCTGAAATTTTCCAATCTCATATTCAACAAATCTATACAAATCCTGCATTATGCTGAGGAAGAAAAATTCCTGCATAATGTCAAGCTGTGATTATGGGAATGATGAAATGTGTGTTTGGAATGGTTACCTCATGATGGTTTAGGAGAAGGTAGTATGAATGGATATGTCAGTGCGTGTCCCATGGGACGGCATGACTGCGTGAAATAATGAAGTCACCTTCTCACTCCATTAAGTTACCAAGTTAATCAATTCTCCAAGCTCTTCCTCAGAGTATACAATAGGTCTCGTCCTTTAAAAGCTCGGTTTTTCTTCCGATCAAACCAACTCTGTACGTTTTTCGTTTGAAGGATTAATTTTCTCAATTTCCAAAGCATGGTATAGATATCATTTAAGACACTGATCTCATAACTGGATTTGTTTTATGTGAGTCAATTCAAATTAACATTTATTGTAGATAAGAATCAAAAGTTTACATTATACATAATCATGGGATTATACACCATGTAAACAAAATGAAGAAGCAAATGTATTCTGACAAAGAAGTGCCAAGGAAATTAGTTATGAAAACAATATCAGCAGTATTATTCTGAGTTTCCTTGACAATTAATGTAAACATGGTAAAAAGTAATGGGTAAATCGAAATTGATTTTTTTAAAACATACACTGGCATGTGAACGTAACACATGTAGAAAGGCTAATGTTTCTCAACCAAGTTAAATTAAAATAAATAAATAAATAAAACCTTCTATCTACAGTTGGAGAAGTGATTCTATGTCCTAATGCCTTTCAAAACAACATATTTGTTAGTGTTTGAATCACGTTTCTCTTTTCTCGGTTAAAGGTACTATCACTTTCCAGTATATAATCATGTTTTAAAAAATCAGTCTAGAAGAATATGGTTAGCAGGTTTATTGTCAATTGTGAAAATCTCATGGCATTTCTTCGAAATTGCTCCTTTGTTTATGTTGTTATACATTTGTTTATGATGTTATTACTTGATTGTTTGTTATTAGAATCGCGTTATTATTCTAATAAAAATATCGACATTAATTTTGTCCTTACTAAATGTCCATCGTTTTTCTTTAAGGATTTCAAGACTTTTTTTCCCCCTTACATTCTCAAACAAATTTCAAAAAGAATACAATTACAAAATGTTGAATAATATCTTTAATATTCGATCGGTATATTGTTTTGCACAATTGAGATGAATATATTAACTAGTGGGACATTCTCATTGGTAATGTTATATATATATGTTACCACTTCACTCTCAAAATATTGTGACGTTTATCATATTCCAGAGCCAAAAGTGTGACATTCTTGGGTAAATACTTGATCTCAGGTTGAAGAGAAGGTACTCCGTTGCTTTAAGACAATCTATATTAGAATTGCAAGGCCGATACTATTCATTCTATCCATCTATTGTAATGTTCGTTTAATTATAGCTGGGACATGGACTGGACATTTATAAAATGTGAGGCCTACTTATGAGTACGAACGCTCCAATGTCCGAGTAACACGCGCCAACATGTTAGCCTAATTAGCCGGTGGCGGCAAAGCGAATGTTATCAGGCTCGTGGCGCCTTCCAACTTAGAGCTGGTTCCAATCTCATTCCAAGCAACTCTTTGGCCTTAGAAAACAATCTCACTACATTATCAGATTAATGAAATACAAACATGTTGAATTGTTGACATCCTGGTACGTTTCAAACGATTGATAGTCAAATAATAGATAATAGAAGCTTTTGAGATTATGTCAATTACATACAAATTGTAGACATAGTCCCAATAGCGCTTTTGAGTAATTTTACAGATAACACACAGACAACACTTTTTGTATGTAGTTTTTTTAACTTAGTTGATTGTTTTGGTATATTGCAATGTTTAAAGCGTTGAATAAGATCAAAGGGAAAAAAGTGAAATTATTTTGTATTAACTTACCCTTCTCTGGATAACTCCTGACTGTATTTGCAGCTGGTGTCGCATCATCATCGTCGTCACTAAAATCCTGCGAGCTTTTATAATTTTGCGAACCTTGTAACTTTTCATACAAATCCAACATAAAAGAGGGTGCTTCTTTTACAGCCTTCTTATCGAGCTTTGGCAATGCCGAGAGGCCAAATGATGTTAGTAACCTCCTCTCTGCGTCCCCTTCGACCATAGGATCTGAATAATCCGAATAATCGTCCTCCTCTCGCTCCTCGTCATCAACATCGTTTGATTCCTGGTCGTTGTTTCCGTACGATGGATTGTTTTCACGCCATGGGGGAGCCTCTTGCTCGGATCGTAAGCCGCCTGGGGTACGGCGTGGCCCCGAGCCGCTTCGCCGTCTCTTCCCATACAGGTCCGCGGGATCGACGGGTGAGCAGGTAACCCGTGATAAAATGACAAGGATAAAAGATATCCTTATTGTGGCTAGGGAAAAATTGGGCAGAACCATCTCGATTTCGTTCGCCTTCAACCAACCAAGACAGCAAGAATGAAAATTATCTCCCTGGTCGACGACGTCAAGAAAGTACAATGACGACCGTGCTTCACTTGCGCTGGTGTATGAGCATCGAATTGCTGGAAATCGACGATGCTATTGGCGAAAAGTACTCCGAGAGGATTCTGTGATTGTCCAACCAGTCATCCTGCTAAAGTTTGATGAAACTTAGACGGAGTGGGAAAAAATGGAGAAAAGGAAGCCAAGAAATGCAGTAGAAGCCCCTGGTAATGGTCTATATAGATGCGTAAACTCAGCTTAAAATGAGGCTTACAAACTCGGACGAAAGGCAAATCGGGCGCAGAGGTTTTCAGGTTTTCTGTACTCCCATCTCTCTCTCTCTCTCTCTCTCTCTCTCTCTCGCTCTCTCTCTCGTCGTGCCTCAACGATCCTTCCCCTTCTTTGTTGTTTTATTCGCTTTCTCTGCCTCGAATCTGATACTGTATATCTGAGCGAATAATGGTATCGTGCGTGGGTATGTGCCGGCTATCCATGACTGAGCGAGACTTGTCGGTGAAGCAAGCTTGAAATGTCTATTTTACGCACGGCTATTCATTGCGATGGTATATACGGTGCTTCAAATAGACCCATCAATCAGTCCCAAATAGGCACTGTCATACTAGCCCCGATATAACCCCTAAATTGAAGAGCCAGATATGAGAGAGAGAGGAGAGAGGGTGGGAGAGAGAGAGAGAGAGAGAGAGAGATGGGGATTGATAGCTCAGATATGTTAGGGGATATATAATTTTATATTGCGCATAAGCCTTTCGTCCAGTGATGATTTGAGCGCATACATCTCGTGTTGCCATGGTAACACAAACTTTGTTTTCAAGGTTTCCGACATCCACAGACTTTTGGTTCTTTTAAGGTTAAAAAAAGAAGAAATAAACGTCCGGCAGTTTAGAAACATATCACAATTGTGATTGACTGATGAAAAATTGAAATATAATCAACTTTTCAATAAATGTACATTGACAGATAAGCATATCATTTGATTTGCCTTTAAGATATCATTCATCCTCATACATTAAATGTTTTGCTTTCTTGGCCTTCTAAAAAAGTAGGTAGACATTTGACAGTGAAAGACATATCAGCAAAAATACCACGATAAATATATCAATAAACGTTTTGTCGAGTGCTTACATGTACTTTAACAAAACACTTGATAACAGGTTTGGTTGCTAGTACCCCTGCATACCTCTGAATACCACTTTCTAATCACTTAACACCCCATTAACTTTATATCTGTATATTTGTGTGTGAGTTTGTGTTTATATATATATATATATATATATATATATATATATATATATATATATATATATATATATATATAATCATATCTCCTCTCCATCAAAAAGCACTTTTCCCTCTGAATCTGAGGTGCCCGAATTTCCTCGTATTTTGGGCGTGATGTGACCGACTCCGTAATTTCTGTCATTTTCACTATAAAAAGTGTCAAAATTATAGGTTATACCTGTAATCAAGTGTTTTGTTAAAGTACATGTAAGTGCTTGACAAATATTTTATTAGAAACTGAAATGTTGCTATTCGGGCAAAAGGCGTCAGCCCCCTTCGCGAAAATGTGCCCGTATACGCCTATAATGGTTCGGATTATGTTGAACTGATTTTCTATCATAATCATATTAGATCTAGAATGATTATCTTTTTTATATAGTTATGTCATCTTCTTTGGAAGATGTAAATGTTTGGATCACAGTTTTTTTTTTTATTATTCAAATGACCTTTCAGTACCAGCAGTCCGATACGACGAAGTGCTGTAACGTATATACATGATATAGGTTGATTTAATATGAATAATGTATTCATTTATTAAAGATTAAGGTCTTAATTTGACAATACATACTACATGTATAAAGTAAATAGCTTTAAAATATCGCTATGTAAAATGTGCATTGTGTATTTATATGATATTGAAAAGAACATTCGCATATGAAATTTGTCAATAATGTTTTATAAAGTCATTCCATTTTTTAAACTCGAGTTTTTATTTATATTTAGGTTGAATAACGTCATTTTGTTTTTGTGTCTGTACATTAAAACTGAAGAACTTTTCTCAAAATTTACATAATGTTTTGAGTATGTGAGTCATGCCTTACACATCTCGTGAAGGACATTTCTCAAGTCCTCTGTAGGCGTATATTCAAGACACAACATTCAAAATCCGTTAATTTAGTTCCTACTTCATTGTCATTACTTCATAAAAGAGGTCATTCTCCGCTTGTGTGATGATCGTGTTAAGAACCCCAAACAATCTCAAGGGAATAGAAACTTTAGGTTTTATAAATCAAAAGAGTCCAGAAAAAGGGGGAGTCTATTAGAATACTTGTGTCAAACAACGGGTATTGTGTTGAGAAGTAAGTGAGACACAATACACGGCCAGAGTGGCTCTTCACTGGAAGGCGCCCGGTCGAGTTAAAGCGATCTTGGACAAAGCCAGGATCCATTCAACAAGTGCGTGCCGCTATGTCGCCTCTCTACCCCACCTCATGAAGAAACGATCGATAGAATCTTAGGCTTGATAGGTTTCATCCGACCAGTCTTGGTCTTAAATTGGGAGATCAGTCCCCTTTCATGAGGTCATTTAGCTCAGAGAATGCCGCTAAAACGGGGTTTTCGTGATTCTAGTCCAATAGACCCTAATCTGTTAATTTGGATTAATGGCGTTACCAGAATAGAGATTGGTAACGATTGACAAAAGGATACAATATTGATCCCTGAAGAATGGTATTAAGGAAGAATGGGGGTAAGAAATGACTGTTTTTCCTCTTTCTCTCTCTCTCCCTCTTAAGAATATGTAGCGAAATCACTATCTGTGCTTCGTCTGACATAGAATCAAATGAAATCGTAGCGAATCCTAATCACTAAAATATGTGGCACATAAATCACAGAGAGGCTATTCACTTGTTTGGTTGGACATATGTCTTATTAATAAGATGAATACATTTCAATCTTAGACAGCTTCACGCTATGTAGACTATTCTTTGAAAAGGAAAAGGGCCATCGGTACCTCGTAATGTTAATGCTTTGGTGAATAACTTTCTTTTCGTAGAATAAATGTTCGCACTTAATTCCTAAGTAGTCTTAATGTACTCCTTGACGACCCCTTCTTTTAGAATCTATTCCATGATTTATGACCCCTGCTTTTTCAAAATTGTGATGTATGTCTTTAGCTTGAAGAATAGCAAAGGAGGGGTAGCGGGCATAGGTTTCTCTACTTTGATACGATATAAATGGTTCGAGTTCGCTTTTATCGGAGAAGTGTGTTAGCTATCAATTTGACATAGACATAACAAATTGAAAAGTTCACAAACTATATAAGCAGCGAAATGAATTTATTGGGATATGTTAATTCTTTTATCAAAGCAGTTCTATGTTATTTGATATAATTTGTTTTGGGTTGTTGTTTTTTCTTATTTGTTATACACCGATATGTTAAGTATAAATATAGAAACTTTTAAAGATCATTTCCATTATAACAATGTTATTTATCATTATTATGTTAACGTTGTGTTACCGTTTTCTGTCTACTGTCCTTCTGCATAGTTTGTGGGGACCAAGTCTCACAATTTTTTCATCACCCTGAGTCGTTATCTCGGGGCAACAACTTTGTGTCAGGGGACCAACTCTTTCTGTTTGGCTAGTCCAAAATTAAATTATAATTTCTTGACTTTTTCAAGACAAGATAGAAGTGGTTCGAATTTGCACTAGTCTAATTTGCTTTGATAACACATTTTAACAATTTTGAAGCTAAATGTATATCGCTAAAAGAATATGTACCTCTCAAAGTGTCTTTTTTGTCTTGTTCCTTTGTTAAATGCAAGTACATGTAATAAGTTGTGGCTGTGCACAGTGGCGTATCCAGGATTTTGTAAAAGGGGGGGGGGGCAAATCTAAATGCAGGGCTGTCAACTTTGGGGAACTGCGTGGAGGGAGATCCCTATTTTTTTCCTTCTCGTCAGCCTTCCAAAAGTCGCTCAGTTGGGAGGGGGTCAAATTTTATGGGGTCTAGTTTCCCTCCAAGTAAGCTGAGATTTTAAGTGAATTACAAGTACGTATATGTGTAAAATCTTTGTTCTTCCATGCATGAATGTGTACATTTTTCTATATATATATATATATTTACTTGTAAATTGTATAAGTTTCTGTTTATACTTTATTCATGATTGTAATGTTTCTAATTTTTATTTCACTGAAAAGATATGAATAAAAGAATACTTAAAACAAAAATAGTTCTCTGACAAGCAAAAAAGGAAAAAAAAAAGGTATGAGTTCTAGAAGGCAGATCTGTATTTTTTTCTTCTCGCCAGCTCTCCAAAAGTCGCTCAGTGCGGGGAGGGGGTTTTAAATATCAGGGGTAACAGAATTCACTGACAAGCAACAACAACAACAACAACAACAAACGGTATCAGTTCTAAAAAGCGGGGGGACAATTTTTTCTGTCAAAAGTTGTTTGGGTTCAGTCTGCCCCCTGCCCCCCCCCCCCCTTGGGTACGCTAGTGGCTGTGCATCTATACAAAACCTCATATTTTGAAGAAAATTTGGACAGCGTTTTCTTTTGTCTTCGATTTGCATAATGTTTCATACTATACATTGTACACCACGTCATTTTTCCTACTCAATCAATGTAGGGTAGGGGCATCATTCATCATGTTCATGATGTAATGTTGTAAGAAAGAGTAATTTCCTGCGTTATATTCCGAGCGTAACATTTTTTTAAAAACAATACCTATAACTGGATGCAAAATAACTGCGAGTCCGTTGGTAATGCAGTAAAACCAGTATTATAAAGACCGCTCAAGGGAAATAAGAAAAGTGGTCTTAACCCTTTCAGGACAGGAATTATTCAAGGGCTAAATTTATCACATTTCGTTCTTCAAATTGGCAACAATAATATTTTTCTTTTAGTACTAGATGGTTCTAATAAGGTGTAATGTCTTTCAGAACAATAAACATAGTGATTTTGTCGATAAGTTGAAAAAATTGCCAATTTCGATGAAAACAATGATTTTGAATCTCTCAATGTGTTGCCAATTTAAGGATTTTGAAGCTTATTCTCCTTTTTAAAATTCCTGACATCAAATGCATTATGGTCATGTAACAAAAATGGACATAGCATGTGCAGAAATTTTTGCTCTTTCTACTCATGCATCTGGTATATTTTTTAGAGCTCTGAATCAAAACTTATTAAGCCAAACCACAAAATGTGGTCAATTGTCTTGTAATGAGCAGGTGGTCTTTATGTACAGGTTCATTCAACACATATTTCAATGAGAAGTTTCAGATTCAGATTCAGATTCAAAATACACTTATTTCCTTCTCATAATCAAATAAATAAAAACATGAAATGTACATTCACAAAAATATGCATGGAAGGAGGCGAGGGCCCCAGGAAGCACATGGATTAATTGTGTTAGGGTCGCCCTGACAATACATATATATATATGATTATACAACAATAATAACATACATTTAAAAAAATCTTTTAAAATGAGGAGGAAATGTAAAAGAAATATGCAATAAGTGCTACTGACTATATTGTATGTATACGAAGTATATTTTTTACAGTACGAGTAAATGTATGGTTTGAAGGGCATGTTTTAATAGAAAATTTTCAGTTGTTCCAGAGTTTGGGACCAGAAAAACGAATATTTTGTTGAAACGCAACTGTTCTCTGTTTAGGAATGTGGATGTCTCTCGCAGATCTTGTTGGATAAATATAAACATTACACTTAAAATCAAACAGATTGCAAAATTTTCCGGGGAGATATATGTAAATTCACTTATACATAAAAATGTACTGTTGGTAAATGACAATGGCCCGTATTCTCGAAAGTGGCCTAAGTTAAGCCTGGCTTAACTTAGGCCACTGATTTATGGAAGGCCGTTCGCCAACCCCTAAGTCCCGTGTAAATTACTATATTTATGTAACAAAATAAAGAAACAAAATTATTATTACCAATTCTACCGTGTCAGTTTTTGTGTTTTTATTTAGTCCCAGAACTATGGTCAGTTTGTAGGATCAAAAGAGGGTGACATTTGCCTCTCCATAATTCGGTGGCCTAAATCTACATACTTAGGCAGGGGCTTAAAGTGTACCAATCACCTGAAAAAATAGTTTGTGTACAGCTCGAAAGTATAAAATCAACCTCAAAGAACTTTGTCTGGTATTATATAGGTCAACAGTTAATGAGTATGAAGGAAATAAGGATAACATGAAAATGCTCGCGCGAAACCGAACTCAGAGTTTGGTTCCGCGCGAGCCTTTACCTGGACGAGCGCGTACGGGTGCGTTAAGTAGTCTACTCACGAGTCGCTTTTACGCTTATAGAGAGTGTAATTTGTTTATAGAGTTAATATTTAAAGCCCATATTTTGAATATAGTATAACGATATGCAACCTCTAACATACAGAGCAAAATTATTTTGGTGACTGGTACCCTTTTAAGTCAGGCGCCTTTCGAGAATACGGGCCAATATATTCAAATTTGAAGAGTCTCAGAGCATGAAATAAGGGGTTGGTATGAGTTCCAGATGGTACACCGCAGACAGTTCTTATTATCTTTTTTGTAATGTAGTTATAGCTTACTTTTGTTATTAGACGCGTATAGGTATTGCCCCCACACAAGAGTGCAATGTGATAAACAGGGGCGGCGCCAGGGTATTTTGATAGGAGGGGCAAGACGACCTAAAGATGACGTCATATTTTTTCTCCATTAAATAACAGTGGTAATATAGAGTTATATGTTTAAGACCCCTCTTTTTAATACTCCTCTTTCTTCTTTCTTCTTTCTTCCCTTTTCTTCCCTTTTCTTCCTCCTTTTCTTCTTTTTTTCTTCTTTTTTTTTCTTTTTTCACTACTTGAAAAATCATAGGGGGGGCGGTCGCCCCCTCTGCCCCCCCCCCCTGTAGCGCCGCCCCTGGTGATAAATATAGGAGAACTAAGGCGCAATACAAATTTTCTGAGCATTCTGAGGAAACAGAAAATGAAGTTTTTGTATAATACCTATATTTTTGGAAATTTTATTTTCTACTTCATAGATATGCGGTTTCCAAGACAACCGACTATGAATAACACGATAAAAACTATTTTCGAAAAATCAACTCAAGGCAATTTCAATAGCCCTGTCTATCACCTGTAGAAATGTGCGAACATTACAATGGGGTATTACGTAATCTGAACCTGATTTCTATGGGCAGTACAATAGGCCTATGAAATTGCCCTTGAGTTTATTTTGCGAAAGTAGTTTTTATCGTGTTGAATACAAACGCCTAGAAATTTGGTCTTTTAAACTCTTGCAATTTCTGTATCGTTAACTTATATATTTTTATCATCTATACCAGGAATTTTGTGCTTTTTGCTAAATATAATAAAATTGCATTTCTTGGAGTTCACAGATTGGCTTGCAGCCATTGACATACTTTACTTAACTTTCTATTTGCTATATTGCATAGGGAGTTAATATTTGTGTCAGAGTATAGTAGAGTTTGTATCATCTGCATATAAAACAAAAGAGAGTTCTGGGGCACATTTGTAAATATCGTTTATATAGATTATGAACAAAAGGGGGCCTAGGAGTGATCCCTGAGGAACTCCACATAATATGCTATTAAATTCCGAGATGGAAGATTCATATTTTGTACATTATTGATGATTATTCAGATAATTATTAAACCAGTCATGTGGGACACCACGAATAATAATAATAATTATTATTATTATAATTATCCTCATTATAATAATAATAATAATAATAATAATAATAATAATAATAATAATAATAATAATAATAATATTTATTTATAAATGATTATCATTATCATTATTATAATTATAATAATGATAATAGTAATAATGATAATATTTATTTGTTTACCCAGGGAATTCATCATCATCAATGCTGTTCTTCCTGAGAGCCCTGCAATTATTATTACCCCAGCAATCGCCAGGTACCTATTTACACCTGGGTGGAGAGGGACAAAATTAATCTAGGTAAAACATTTTGTCCAAGGATGCAAGCACCCAGTGAGGATCGAACCCAGGACCTCTCGTATAAGAATCAAGAGCCTTCACCAATATACCACAGTGCTCCCACATAGTGATAGAGTTTAGATAGTAGAAATTTGTGATTTATAGTATCGAAAGCCTTCGACTAATGATTGATTTGATTGATTGATTGATTGTCGATCATTAAAAATACCAATTTTGTATTCATTTTTTTCAATAGCATTTATTATTTTGTTAGTAAGGTCAATAAAAGCAATGGACGAGCACCCTCTGTGGAACCCGTAATGATTTTTAAATAGATTGTTGTGTTTATCTGAGAAATCCACGTGCCTTTGTAGACAATTTCTAAATTCACTAACAGTTACCTGTATAAAAAAAGTGGAATCAGTTACCAACTATTCTAAAACAATGCACGACATTATCCTCTTTTAAGAAACTTTGCAGAAATTATTTAATTGATAACTTATAGAAATGTCAGGGTTTGTGTGTGTGTGTGTGTGTGGGTGTGTGTGTGTGTGTGTGTGTGTGTGTGTGTGCGTGTGTGTGTGTGTGTGTGTGTGTGAATGCAATACTGCTGTCTTTGCTTGTCTGTGTATGTAGTGAATGTGTTGTTTCATTTATTGGATTTTAAGAAATTGTGAAGTTTATTTTCATTACAATTTTGAGGGCCATGCTTTATAAGCATCTTGCTTTTTGTGGTCCTAACCATATTTTGCTTTATTGTAGATTTTGAACTATTGATATGTATACTTCTTTAGTAAATATGTTTGCTTTTATGGTTGAATAAATTGAATTGAATTGAATTGAACTGAAAATTGAATAGTATCTTTGAGAAGACGGAAAGAACAAAAATTGGTATCTAATTAGTTGATTCTTCATTGTTTCCACTTTTAAATACGGGGAAAACTTTAGCTAACTTCTGCGGGAATATCCCTTTACTTAAAGACAATTTAAACATGTGGCTCAGAGGCTCACTAAGTTCTGGGATGACAGATTTAATTACACGAGGTCTCCTGGCGCTTTACAATTGTGAAAAGTACTTACTATAACACATATTTTTTTTTAGTTGTTGGATAAAAATACAAGGACTAAACATAATGATCATCAAGGTAATTCTGAAAATCCGTATGACTCTTGGGTATTAATTTGTTCAGTGATGTTCCAATTTTAGTATTAAAAAAAAGTTTTTAAAAGAATTTACTATTTCTTTTGCATTGTTAATAATGCTGCCATTGCACTTCATTTTAGCACTTAATTTCTTCTTAACTTTCCTATTCAACAATGTATTGATAATAGACCAAGTGGCCTGAAGTTTAGATTTATATTGTTTGAATATTCTTTTATAATAATCCACTTTGACACATCTGGCAAAAGAGTTCAAATTTCTAAAATGCATTATATAATTTATTGGCTTGAGCTAGATGGTTTATGTAAACACTGTTTGTATAACTTGTTTTTATATTTTATTAAATTAAGAAACCCATCGGTCATCCATGGTATTAATTTGTTTTTCCTTCTTTTCGGACTATAAGAAGGGAAATTGACATAAAATAAGACATGCAGTTTGATTCAAATAGGTTATAGGCTTCGTTCGGGTCATCACAATCCAAAACGTCATTCCAATTCGTGCCCTGCAATACGTTCTTAAAATATACGACTCGTTCAGAGTTGATTATTTTGTTAACTGAACTGGGTAGGGATTTAGGCTGATTATTGACAGTTTCAGTTTTACTTTCAGTTTCATTTTTATTGTTACATATTTCACATTTTAAAATGTTTTCACAATATAGATGGTATAAACAATACGGATAATACAAACAAGATAAATGAAATATACTGTAAGAGAAAATTTAAACAGGTGAGTACCTTACATCTATATATGTTTACATGCAGTATTAATTGAAAAGACCAGGCTAAAACAGGCTTATTGAAAGAGGAGGTCAATGTCGCAATACTATCTATAAAAAAAAAAATCAAAAAAAAAATCGAGTGATCACTGACGTCACTCCCGGGGGAATGAAAATAGAGTGAAAAGAGAGTGAAACTCTACTCTTTTCCTTTGTGAGACCACTCGATAGTCACTCGATATTCACTCATAAACAAGTGATTACTGACGTGACTCCCGGGGGAGAGAAAACATAGTGAAAATTCACTCTTTTTTTTAGAGAGAGAGAGTATGGAACACAGTTAGGTGATCTGTTATGTCACAATACAGTATACCACTTGTCAACATCATGTCGGTTAGTAAAAAAGGGCAATCCAACCTTGGTAGTAATAGGATTTGTGTAAAAGCAGAAACTAAGAAAAACAGGATGATGAAAGTTTGAAAGGGATCGGACAAGGAATAAGAAAGTTATGGATGTTTGAAAATGAGATCACTAAATCTATATGAATCTCAATTTGGCAATTTGGTGAGTCGCTTGCGACATGCTGGCGGTCAACCTTGCTCTCCCGCTTGTCATACACAAAAATTTGCGGTTTTCTCAGAAGTGCTTTTTTTCTCGGAGCAGCACTAGAAGTATATTGTAGATAGCATATTGTTACAGGTCCTCATAAAAAGAAAAATATCCTGCTAAGTAATATTTTTTTTCTTTTTTTTAAATGACATTTTAGTCATTTTGTGTGTTGGAGCAAATGGTGAATAGTGAATACAACTTTCCCAAATTCATAACTTTCTTATTGTTTGTTCAATTTCGTTCAAATTTTCACCAATCTGCTGCTCTAATTTTTCTTTTTTCTGTCCGAACAGCTTGCTACTAAGATTATGTGCTAGATTCGTCGTCGTTTTTACGAACTGACGAATCCACGCACGCGCGCCAATACGAGCTTTGGAGAACACGGTTTTACGAACTGTCCAATCGTGTTTGAATGGCCAACGCTTCCTTATTCCATATCTATATACATAATAATATACACCATTTCAAAATTAAAGTCATAAGCTTTCTTTTAATGTATACAACGAAAACAAATTCCGTTATCTAAGTACACCTAAATCTATAAATGCGTTTCCGGCCAGTTCATTTTTCTGCACAGCGGACACGGATTCGTCAGTTCGTAAAATTAATCAACCTTTCCCAATTGCTTTGAAACAGTTTCTGTCACAATTCAATCTCATGACCAGAACTCAACTTTATCTATATGGGAAAGAGGTATTTGCTAAATAGTGTATTATTAAAATTAAACGGCAGCTGGTATGAGTGTTTCTGTCAGACTGAAGAATGTCAAGAATATCAAGAGAAATGAGAATTGTGGTCTTTATAGAATAATTGTCTTTCTGTACAGGTGTTCGCTAAAGCAGCTTTGGCAGTACTATACTTGTCAGTGACCAGAAGCGTAACTATGGGGGCATGAGGGGGCATGTGCTCCCCCCCCCCCCCTGCGTATGGCAAAAAAAAAAAGAGGAAATGGGGAAAAGGGACGAGGAAAGAAGATTATCATGATGATAGGACTCCAGCACCCTCATCCTAATTGGTAACCTCGTTAACTTTACTCACCGAGTAAGACTGTTGCCCCCCCCCCCCCCCATGATTCCAGTACTTCCTCTATGGGATCATTTCCTCATGCTACATACTCATAAGCGCATTTCTCAGTAAGATCAACGTAATTATCATTAATGTGATTGATGTGACTCCTGCAACGTATGATTTCATATTCTTCCGGGTCGGTGCGTTGATTTATGGGTAAACTAAACCTAATGCAAAGTCGGATCCGTCACGTTTTTATTCCTTTCCAAATGGAGTATGTTTGAAGAATTTTCATTCTTCCCCGGAATTAACAGTTGATTATGCCTTTTTCATATGCCCTTTTCAAGGAATTCTGATTTTCATACTTTATTTCTTTTTCTTTTTGTTTAGATCTTTACTTTGCATTTGGGCCCAGAAAAACATAGTCATGAAAAGGGTTGATATTTTCCACATCCATATCCATCTCCCTCTCTCTCTCTCTCTCTCTCTCTCTCTCTCTCTCTCCCTCTCTCCATCACTTTGTCTCCGTTTGACTATTTATTATCTTTGGTGGATGCCTCAGGTTGACTTGTTCTTAACCCGCCAGATAAATATTGTGAAAAGTTTTGAATAGCGCCATCAGAAGCTCATGGTTGATCTAGATTATCCGCCTGATCTAGCTCTTCCAGTTACAGTCATGGCTCATTACCAAACTTCTAATGTTATTAGTTCTTTCATTTACGGCCCATTTATTTGACACATTCGTCTGGTTTTAACGGGGTAACCTCGCTAGTCATAAGGACCGCTATTCATAAGGACCACTTATTCATAAGGACCACTTATTCTTAAGGACCGCTATCCATAACGCGTGACTAAATGAATAGCGGTTTTGTACGAATAGCAGTCCTTCTGAATAGCGAGCAAACCATAAACAAATTTCCTCGCTATTCATAAGGACATCCATTCATAAGGACCACTATTCATAACTACTCATAAGGACCGCTATTCATAGCGCATGTTAAATGAATAGCGGTTTTCTATGAATAGCGGTTCCTATGAAAAGCGAGCGGACCCGGTTTTAACAGTGATACCCTGAAATAAATATGAGAGTGCAAGCTTTCATTACGTCGATTGTAGTATAATGTAGAGAGATAGTGCGAGGTATGAAAGAAAGATATATAGAGAGGAGAGAGAGAGAGAGAGAGAAAGAGAGAGTGAGTGAGAGGATAGGGAGAGATAGGAAGATAGAGAAAAGGAGAGATCGAATGAGGTGGGAAAATAAAAGTTAATAAGGGAGGGGGAGATAAAGAGAGAGAGAGAAAGCCTGTGTTTGTGGTGATAGAGAGAGTGAAGGAGAGTGAGAGAAAAGTGCAAGAGAGGGGGGGGGGGTGAAAAGGAGAGAGAGAGGGGCGGTACAGAGATAGACTAGAAGGTATGGTCTGATACCTCTTGCAATTTACTGAAATAATATTATACTTGACAAATAAGATATATGGCCATGCAACTATAAACAACGTTCCTTCTTTTTTAAGCATCCTAACCTTACTTACAAGGAGATATACAGGAATCATGCCCAGATCGGTGGAATAATCTTGATATGGGATAAGAGGATAGAAATTCTTGAAGAAATGTTTTGCTTCAAAGTGAAAATTGCTTTTTCATCAAAGGGAAAGTAAATACGATCCTTATCCAACTTTCTGGATACCCCTTAACATTGAACTGTTCACCGCCTTCGATTAAGCACTCGAGGGTGAAGGTCAAACCGTATACGATGATTTTCAAGTCTTTGACTTGTTAAGGATCATGAAATATTGACGAACTTAATGATCCAAAGAATGATTAGGAGACAAACTCCTCTTGATTAGTAAAGATGATTCATTCTGTATATTGCACCATCTTATATTCGAGGCGCATGACTTATTATTACCCCGTCTTCAGTAATCATCATGACTTCGTGCTCGCCTTCAACCCACAACTTGCCAATCAAGGAACAAATTTCTTCAGAAAATGATTATTCATACATCGAACTTATCATTAACATGGTTGTTTATGAAACATAGTCACGATAATCGAATGAAAATGATAAGAGTTGAAAAATTTTCAAGCTAAAATGTATATTTGATTTGAATTGATTCATTATATACATGTTTATATGTATATCATCATCCTACATAATAGATCATCGATAATATAATCATTTAAATCTTCTATACGTACATGAATGGATCGTCGTAAGCTTTATCCAAAGTTTGAAGGAGACGTCCAACAACAACAACAACAAAGCTTTAACGTGATAAATATTCAAATTATGAAATGATTGTCTTCCTTAAAAGCCTCATTGATATAATGTAGATAAGACTACACAAATTTGTAGGAGCCTTGGGTGTCCCTGAGTTATGTGCGCATTTAATAGTTATCGTTATTATAATCTTTAATGTTATCATAAATATCTTAATTCTATAGTCCATGCCAGTTGGGTAGGGTAAATCCCATCATTCGGTGGGTATCAGCCATTATGGGGGGATGGAAGTGGGCGTGTCTTACAAAGTGGGGTTCCATGACATTTGTTCCTGCGACAGTTGCTCCGGTCTAACTTTGCCGTGTTAAACCTAAACCTAACCCAAACCCTAATCCTAATCTTCACATTGTCCTTAACAAAAAAACAAACAAATCATGACCTTGACCTTGACCTTTGACCTTTCGAGATATGGACGGAGGAGCAAATGTCGCTGGAGCAAATGTCGTGTCACCACAAAGTGGATGAAATGTGAGGGAGCAAAGCGATCGAGGGTGGGTGTATGTAACATCTTCTTCTCATCTTCCGATTGCTTTATCTCTTTTTCTTTGTCTTTGTCTCGTTTCTACTTGCCATTCCGTGAGAGGGGTTGTATTCCTTTTTAAAGATTGTTTGTTTGTTCGTATTTGTTTTGTTTAATCATGTAGATTAATATTACATATGAAAAAAGGAGTATTATTTTAAGGGGCTTCTCATCTTTGACGGCCCAATGATGTCACCCCCCCCCCCTCCCAATCTTTCTTGAGCGGCAGTCACATTTACGACTATTTGACTCCAAACTAGATCTTATTCACAGTGGCGGCACCAAGGGGGGGGGGGGGCATGGGGGGCATTTGCCCCCCCCCCAGTCAGAAGCTTTGCCCCCCAGTTGCCCCCCCCCAATAATTTTCAGAGTGAACAAAATTAAAAGGGTGGAAAATGAAAAAGAAAAGAAAAGGAAAGAAAAAAGTGAAAAAGGAATGGAGAAAAGGAAAAAGAAAGAAAACGGAAACTTGGAAAGCAGTGGCGGCATCAAGTTGGGGGGGGGGGCATGGGGCAAATTTGTTCGCTCAGCTCGTGCAAATATCCTCATATTTGGGTAGTTTTATAGCCGAATATGTAATTTCTGTACATTTTTACTACGAAAAATGTCAAAATTTTTGCTCGCTCGCTTCGCTCGCTCGCAGTATATAACTAACACCTCTTTATAATCGGGCAGTTCAGCTAGATGCTCAAAATTTCCTCATATCTGGGTAGGTTTATAGCCGAATATTCTGTACATTTTCACTACAAAAAGTGTCAAAATTTTTTTTGTCCGCCCTTGCCCCCCAACATTTTCTTTTGCCCCCCATTTGCCCCCCCCCCCCCCCACTTTAAAAATCCTGGTGCCGCCACTGCTTATTTACACCTTTACCACTAGTCCTCTTCAAGACAATTTTGTTTCGGGACGATATGAATCATAAAGGACACAATCTCACTGTCCCCAACAAATTGATAGTCAGTAGGAATCATGACCCGTTTTATTTCGATCATGAATAATCATACAGGCATTACAGGTATATCATTATAATTATCATGTGTATACTGGTATGACACTCACCGAACTTATGAACGTAAGTACAATTACATAGGCGAATTCAGCCATCCATTTCCCCCTCTCCCATTAATTAAGAAAGGAGAGAATGCTGATGGGAAAGGCAAGTAAATAGGGGGGGAATGACGTAATTACAGAGCACACGTGAAATAAACTTGTATGTTCGGCTCCCACATGAAATTCGTTTTCAAATACTTTTAATTATATCGAAATGACTATCATTTTGTAATTTTCATTTCAGTCTTAAACTGAAGTTTGCCCGTAAAAAAATATTTCTTAATTGTATTATATGTTTTCTTCTCATTTTCTATCCATGCCCTATATTTTTTTTTCATTTATCACGGCCTGAAGGCTTAAAATGAATAATCATGCGGAGGCTTTTAAGTGAATTGAAATATTTTTTATTTCCCCTCCTCCATATCATGTTCTGTCGCCATGTTTGTATTAGATGGATAAAGAGTATAATATTAGGAAATTTTAGCATTGACCTCTCTAAGTTGGGTAACAGTGCGGTTTATTTGTAATTCTAAACCTCCTGCTCAGTTACCATAATTTAGTCAGGGTCCATTGCAAATCATTTGCTGTGACATAAGAAATAAACCGTTAACTACGTCATCACCATTGCTGATGACATCATGTCTCTAGTGACTTTCACACCGATGGTGGCTGCGTATCTTAAAGTTACCTCGTTTTAGTTGATTGATGTTCAGTGGCTTATTTCATTTAACGAATAGGAATATACCGCAAGAAACAAAAGTTGCCATCCTATAGTGTTTTGATGTTGTTTCCGGGGGTGGATCATGAAATTAATAGGTTCAATCACCTTTTGAGTGTGATACTCCAAGTGAATCAGGCATTGGGGATTTTGATACCAATGTGAATAAAAATATTTACACTTTTTTCATTTGATAATAAGAGTATTACAAATGTGTTGACCGAACATGTATTGGATTGTCCAGGCATGACAGTTCATTAGTAGGTTATGTCCAATACCAATGTATCATGCATCAGTTAAATTCTACTATTCAATACGCAACCAGACGCGCAAATCACATCCATCTACCCAAGCACAGAACCTTATCATTCCAAAATAACATCCGGTACTCGGGAACTAAGCTGTGGAACGTTATCACAGATACAATAAAATACTCCGCATCTCTTGCCAGCTTCTCAAGAAGGATGAAAAAAACATTTTAATTCATCTTACAAATAATATGGTTTAAGACACTTCCCCACCCTCCATTGGGTTTATTCTCTCCCTTTCTTCTAGACTAGTGCAGGTGCCCGTGGGAATAGTCATTCTAGTCAAATCTGACTAGATTCTAGTCATAGTTGACTAGATTTTTTTTATGTCTACAAAATAGTTTTGTGAGAAAAATAATCTTTTCAAAGAGTCATGTGATTGAGGAAATTTGGGAAATTTGCCATTAAAGGGTATTCATGGTATTTATAGGATGTAGAGTAATGCATATTTTCATAGACAGTCCATTTATTATATTTTTGTTATTGCACTATTAGAAATGTCATTACTGAAAATGGGTTCTTGTTGGATCAAATGTTGTGTTTAGAGGTACGTTGTGTCGTCGTTCCATTGTGTTCGTGTTCAAAATGACGCTGGTACTAAAAAAGCTGGTTTGCACATTAGTTATACGTTCTCATGTATTCATAAATTAGTTGCACAAGTATGACAATATCTACTGCACAAAACTCAGATGAACTGTTGACAACACGCTGAAAATTCTAATGACATGAAAGCTTGTCCATGATACTTTCCTGAATACTTAAAAGAATAATATTGTGTAACCAACTATTTTCTTCTGACACTTAGTTCCTCAGTAATTCACAAGTTATCATTCGGTAGTTTCTTCATTGACTGAATTCTTGCTGCAATATTGTAACTGATTGTTAATGATTACGTATGGCTTGATCCATTCTTCAGTTCACTTTATAATTATCAGTATTTGTAAGGATTTAGATCTGTATCGGTTATGGCAAGGGAACACGAATTAAAAAGTACTTGACCGTTGGTGGCGCCAGAGGTAAATTTAGATAATAGTCTACATTGACTTCTTTTCAGATCATAGACTCAGCATTGACTTGATCTGATCTTTAATGCAAATTCTTATTGATTTCTAACTGTTATTTTATTGTGCTGTTGATTTCTTAGATGATCTGTAAATTGGCACTCTTATTTAGCAATTTGTTGGCAGCAATTCAATCAGCCCAAAAGGGCCCAAAAGTCGAGTCGATTTCAACCCATCTAACATATGCGCCAAACTTTGAGGCTGAGGCTTCCCGATGATGCCGAAAGTTACCATTCATGTGTTAATTACATAAATACCTTGCAAGCACTCTATTATGCCTTGTCAAACAGGCACAGATGGACAATGAGTGTTATTACATAATCCTGACAATATCACTTGACTACATGTACTTTTGAAAAAGCAATACAATTTTCACAATTTAATAAGTTATTATTGAAATGATTTTGACACCAAATTGCACCCCAAGAGAGTTAAAGAACTCACGATTGTACTATTTGACCTGAACTGAATTGCACACATTGGAGTTATTAATGTTATAATGCAAAAAATGGCTTTCTCTACATCCAGAGCATTTGGGGCAGCAAAGCTTGGTTTCGGGGCACTTTGGTGTGTGTGTTGTTGTTTTTTCAAGGGCGTGTTACACCCCCTTCCCGATGGAAAATTTTGTCAGTTTTTGTTTTTTGGTAATGTATAGTCATACACCTTCCTTCTGACAATGTTTGGCGCATATGTAAGATGGGTTGAAATTGACCCGACTTTGGGGACCTTTTGGGGGGGGGGGGGCTCTGGGGGCCAAACCCGGCGGCAGGCGCTTCGTTCGAGCTAACAAGCTTTTTGTGAATGACATGGGTGGTCTAAGTAACTTTAAGGGGTCAAATCTCATATGGGGTGACTATTTCGGGACAGGCTCCTGGCCCAATAGACCTTTTTTTAGCCAAAAAGGAATTTATCCTAATTTGGAACACATTACCGAACTTTATCCCCCCCCCCCCCTTCCGCGGATCTTCTTCTTCTCACCTCTGAATTTGATACCTTTGTTCTTGATTTTTGCTGTTTTTTGATACCCTAAACGCGTAAACGCTTAATGCTGAAAAAAGTACCCTTTCTATCCGTTTTCGTGTACTGTTTTTTGTTTTAAGTATTCTTTTATTCATTTCTTTTCAGTGAAATCAACAGATATAAAAAAAATAGAAACATTACAATCAAGAAATAAAGTATAAACAGAAACTTATACAATTAATTGCAAGTAATAATATATATATGGAAAAATGTATATATTCATGGAAGAACAAATAATTTATACATACATTTACTTGTAATTCACTTAATATCTCAGCTTACTTAAAATTATACAGTTGTACAACTGAAAAATAATATACCTTTGCGTTATCTGCAAAAATTGATACATTCATGGACGCACAAGGAATTTATACAACTGAAAATATACCTCAAATATAACTGTTCCTTTTATATGTTTTTTTTTTCACTGAAAGAAAAATGTATAATGGTAAAAAGGAGAAGAAAAGAGAGGAGAAAAGGAAAAAGGAAAAAGGAAATATGAGAGAGAGAAGGAAGAAAAACACAATACCTCCCCCTCCCCCCCCCCCCCCTCCTCCCCACGCTCCTCTCGACACTCCGTGAATTGCAATAAGCGTAAGAAGTGTACGCAGATGATGTACAGGCCTCAATGAGACATGCCCCCCCCCCCCTGGGGGGAGATCAACAAAACCATACTTAGAAGTAATCATTTGTGAGGACCCTGGGTCCGCCAGTGGGTGCATATAAAGGCTTCTCCGTTTTGAAAGCGTTATATGATTATATTGTTGTTATCTTTTTGTTTTTTCTGTTGATCTGAGGCAGAGGCATTTAATCCTTTTTTATTGTTGTGGATGTGTATGACTGAAGTTTCTTTCCAAGAAGTTGAGAACTTTATGGCCTTATAAAAACCACAAAGTATGTAAATTGGGATTTAGATTTTAGTATACATGTACTTTGTGATTCTCCCTAGCCCTATTCTATGCCTTGTAACTGATCTTTTTCTTTATAATTTGCATTGCACGACACCATAGATATGTTTTACAGTACGTACTATACTATTATTACGAAGCGAAGCTGAACTGAAGACAAGAGAGTCGACGATATTGTAAGTTTTATGCAGCAATTTTCTCAACAATTGACTTTAAGAATACGTAACATCTATTGATGTGATAATGGGTTCATTCAATTTCCAAATTATATGATTTTGGGGACTTTTAAATCAAGCTTTGCGCGAAGTCGCAGAGATGCGTAAATCGTTAAGTTACCGTACATGAGCTACGGTACCGGCGCGGCGCGCGGGGCGGGGCCCCATTGGCATTGTAATTGAGCGCAGCTGATCGTGTAGCTGTAGCTGAGGCCTGAGCTGTGACCCAGGCCACTTATCCAATGGCAATGAACAAGGTTATAATATATTATTATTTGGATGTAGGGTTTTCAGGCGACCAGAAAAATTGGCGTATCTCATGGTTTGCGCAAAAGTACGGTAGATCTACCTGGATTAAAGTACATATATACAAGTTACACTGTGTAACTTGTATATATGGGACTACACCAATCTTACCTTGCATGTGTAGTCCCATATATACAAGTTACAAGTGCAAGGTAAAAAAACCTGATCACACCTGCCAATTTTGTGGCTTTTTTTCTTTTTTATTCATTCAATTTTTACAATCTTAGTTGATCCTGGAAGGTAACCCCTTTAGCAAACTCCGAGGGTGGTTTGCATGGCTCACAGTATGTGGGAAATGGTGATATTTAGATCTAGATTTTTTGGTTGATATCTTCCTCCACACGCAGTATAGGCATGGGCTGTATAGCTCTGTGGCCAGTAGCAGATTGATAAGCCACAGAGCTCGTATAGCTACAATAAGCCAATAGATCTATATCTCCATATCTCAAGGTTTGAAGTGCGCGTGACGCGTAAAAAAGTGAATATGCGTTTAAATACGCAAAGGTTAAGACAATAGTAGGGTGTCTGAAGGTTGGCCAAATACTGTCAGCTGTTTTTATGCTGAATCAGCACAAAATATGGCGCACAGGTTTTCCGCGTAAGGGTTTTTTCGAACTAACAAAAAAATGTGATCCCTTTGGCAGTTTGAAATAAATTTGGTATCATACGATAGGAAATTATATTTCCTATCTTTTGGTGTTAAGGACAAGTTGTATGCTTAATTCCTTCATTAAGAAAAACTGAAAAGGGATATGTTTAAAGTGACATCTCGGCAAGTTGTTGAGCTACATGTATAAACTTGTCCATAAGAACTTAAGTAATTTGGAATGTTCCAAATTTGATTCTGCAGGAATTTTAGAGAAACTAATATGAGATCATGTTGCTATATCAATTTGAAAATGCCCTCCCCCTACTGCCCCACTGGGCCCTATGCAAATTTACACACAACTACACACACTGTGTGTGCGCACTGCCAGTGTTTCAGCAGCACGTTTTTGTGCCATTTCATTTGTACACGTCTATGGGGGAAAAAAAGCTGAAAATTTACAAGAATTCATTTGAGCATTACTGAATAATTAATGCATGGATTGACATAAAATTTGGTACATGTATTTTTTACAGTTTTTTCAACAAGATCTGAAAAAATCAAATCATTTGAATGTGTAGTTTCTGAGATAGAAAAATCCTCCAGACACCCTAACAATAGAATGCGCGCAGCCTTTGCAAGATGCTTTGGTCAGGACAAAATAATGTTTTTCTACCTGTGTTTTATGTTGAAGTTAATACAAAAACATAAGCACAGGTAAAAAAGGAACTATGTTTCATACAATTAATAATAATAATATTGAATGACTTTTCTTTCGTGGAACACTAGGGTCTATCGCACTCGCTTTGAAAATATTTCACACGTCGTGCCGACTCGTGAAATATGCTCATAGCTCGAGCAATATACCCTTGTATCCCACTCAAGGCCATTCAGTATTATATGAATATTAATTATGGCCCAGGCCATGGCATGCTAGCCACACAGGCTTGATGTTTTATGAAAATTTGATATTGAACATCAAGCCACACAGGGGAAGCAATCTCCCATATTGGTATGGACATGATGATGATGGAGAGACAAGCCAACAAAAAAATACTCTTCACAGAGCCTGGTTTTTAATCTCACTCTGCAATATAGCAGCCATTTTAGAGTCTAAAGAACCTCTTAAAAATCACCTTTACCGTGAGCCACCTTCTCTCATCTCCTCTTCACCATAGCTTTAGAATATTAAAACCTCATTTTTTACCCTAGAATTAAACAATTTCAAAAACAAAATGTGAAATATTAATTTTAATGGTTACCGGTAGGTTCAATATTGTCCAAACGACTCCCCAAAAAAGCCTACGCTGCGCTCGTAGACCCGGCAGTGTCCCGTTATGTCATCAACCTAATTGCGTGAGTGACTGTAGGTCGATGACATTACGGGACACTTCCATAATGTCATCGTTGAATATATTATTCTTTGTCTGATTTCTTTATCATGGAGTGAAATGAGTGAGGGTTCATCTGAAAGTGGAGCCATGAAGGCTCGGAGGAAACATGGCATGCTCAAGATGTACTATGGTCTAGATGATCAACAGGAGAAACCTGCCAACATGAACCCAACAGACATCAATGGTGCTTACTTCAATCCTGAGGTTTATCTCACCATGATCATGAAAGAGAAGAGACTCAATGATCTCATTGATAAGGAAGCTGAGATGGTCAAACGTAAGTCCCAATCTATATCAGATTCAATATATGATAAGCAGTGCTGATGATTTTTCATTTCAAATATCATTGGTCATGGGGAAAAAATGCATTATTTCTCCATAAATGTCAATTAGTGTGCATGATTATGGCTTTAATTATTTTATAAAACCTAGGAATAGTCGGAGCAGTTGATAAAGCAATGTTTTTCCTTTGGAAAACCTAATTATGCATTTATAAGATTTATCAGTCCCCTCACTGTAGTGAAATGCATTTAAGAATTCTCTCTCAGCCTCTCGCTCTCTCTCTCTCTCTCTCTCTCTCTCTTTTGCAATTTTTCCTATCTAGAAATTCGCTCTCTAGACAGTGACATGCAGACATTGGTTTATGAGAACTACAATAAATTCATCAGTGCCACGGATACCATACGTAAGGTATGTCTAACATTTTCTGTTAATGTACATGTCACTGCAGTTGACTTTTTGAGCTGTAATGAAATGTGATCTTATTATCTTAGAGTCTAATAGACACATGTTTTTGAACTAGGGGGCACCATAAATATGAAATGTTAACATGACCCTAGCTATGCATTATAAAATGTGCATGTTTTCTCTAATTTTGTTCAATAGAGATTTTATTATCTATATGTATAATGTTAACCATTTTCAACAAAGTCTGTGTATGTAAAGGTAACCAACATTTAGATATTAGTGATTACAATATCCCAAAGTTATGGATGTTGCAATTGAGATAAATGATAGGTGAATGTTTTAAGATGTTGAGTTCATTATATCGTAGATGAAAACTGATTTCAAGAAGATGGAGGAAGAAATGGATCGCTTAGCAACCAACATGGATACCATTGCAGACTTCAGTGAGAAGATTAGCTCTACACTGCAGGAAAGAAGAGCTCAAATCACAAAGCTTAGTGGTGTCCATTCCCTTCTCAAGAAGGTAAGAAACTGTTAAACCAGAAATTTTTGCGTGCATGAAACTTTTGCGAGTGGTCAAGATTCGCGCAAATTTCATGCCAGGAATGAATAAAATCACAATTGAAACAACATAAAACTATTGTGATTCGCAAAAGTTTCTTGCCGCAAAATTGGCTGTCATTAACGAAAAGTTTATGTCGCAAAATTTTCTAGTTTTGCAGTAGCTCAGAGCCACTCAGATTGGTGTCATTTCCCTTCTCAAGAAATTAAGAAATCATTCTTTGTCAGCACAATAACTACAAAAGCTCAGAGTCAGAGTGGTATCCATTCCCTTCTCAAGAAATTACGAAATCATTTTTTGTTAGCACATAACTACAATAGCTCAGAGCCAGTCAGAGTGGTATCCATTCTGCTCTCAAGAATAGATAGATAGATATATAAATTGATACAATGTAGAAAGATAGATGGATGGATAAATAGATAACGTGATTCAATTTTCCATTGACTATAGTTGTACACCATTGGCATTTGCCATTAAGGTACAATGTACATTTGCACTGATTATCTGGCATTAACTTTAATTTGATTTTTTTCCCCATGCATACTAGTTTTATGAATTGATTCTTATTTTTGTCTTATTCCACAGTTGCAGTTCCTGTTTGAGCTTCCAGCTAGACTCAACAAATGCATCGCGATGAAAGCATATAGCCAAGCAGTCAGGTCAGTTACAAAGTCTTGTATACTTGAACAAGAAGGGGTAATACCATGTCTAGGGGTGGGAGTTTCGGGTATTTTTTCAATTCGGGAACCCGACTATTTTTCGGGCGGGTTCCCGGTTACCCGAAAATGATATAACACGAATTACAAGCCAATATTTACCCCTAAGAAGCTACAAACACTGTGGGAAAACTCCTTTGTGTTTGGCAACTGAAATAAACCATTCGAGGAAAAAACAAAAACAAAAACAACAACAACAACAACAAAACAGGCGGAGGAAATCGCGTGGGCGCAAGACAGGATAGGCATAAGCCGCCTAAATCTAATCTGTAGAAATTGTCTACCGTCTAATCATGCCAGCGCGCCAGCGCCTTAGGTAGTCACGTGCGGTCAACAGTCCCTCGCACATGTTTATCCAAAATACATGAATGTACATGTACTTATAAAAAAGGAAAGGGAATACAAAGAAATCTTATGAAGAAAAACTCGTTTGAGACAATGATCATGATGATTCTTAATAATTTTGTACGGGCAGCTCTTGGGAATTTTGACATCGTGATCGTAGAGATCGAGTCACTTACTCACTTTGTACACAAACTTCACTGTTCACACGGAGTATTGATTTGCCTGGCGAAAATGGCGAGCTTTCTGTAGTATCTACACTCCTCATACTCTAATTATACACATTGCGAGTCCTCACGCACGCGGTCATCGTCTCACCGACAGTTTCATTCTCAACGTGTGATCAACCCGCCAATTATTGGAATTCACACACACGTACCACTACTAGTACACATAAAATCATCAGTACATGCCGGGTCCTCTCTCTTCGCCAGTAGCACCATTGATATCATCCTTGATCATCATAATCATCAAAGACATCATCATCATATCATCATTATCAAGATAATAACATCATCAAAACAATTATCTTCATCAGACATCAAATATCATCATTCATCAAACTCATCATTCATCAAAAAAAATCATCAAGCCAACATTTTCTTCTCTGTCCGACTGCAACTTCATCCTTTAACACACACATGCGGTTCCCTTTTGAAATTCGATCTGTTTATACAAAGCGCCTTTCCGCCCAATGCCGCCGCAGTATATGAAAGGAAAAAAGAAAAAAAAAAAAAAGGCGCATACCTTCATTGGCTGGCTGGCATATGACTTGTCATGACTTGTTATTAACGGACCGCTCATGAAATGACGTCACAAGCCCAATTTTATGAATGAAAATGTTAATCGCGCGCACTGTAGACATCCTTTGCTTCTCACAGCCTTGCTTTTCACTTTCGCATGAACAATGAAGGATATTATTTTGGATATATCGTTCATGTACTCTTAATCTGATTTCAGTAATTGGTAACTTCTTTGCTAAAGTTTCAGGATATTGTGACAGTGTCAGATCGTGATCGTCGATGTTAAAAATACCTGTTTAATAGTGTACGAGTTGTGAGATGCCACGTGCGAGTGTGGAGCGACTGTTGAATATGCATGAGTTTGTAAACTTTACGCCCGTTAATCGCTCATAGACTTATCGTTCACTGCAAAGAAGGGGAAGGGCACTAAATGCAAATTATGTCATGGGTTCAATGAACCAATGAGCAGTCTCCGAATAGCGGCAGTGAGCTTTGCTCTCTGTGTATACGAATGTGTAAGGTTATGTTTCACAGTGAGTTGAACGAATCAAAAGCGCATCATTGCAATGGTGCGCTAGAGCGCTACATGGATTTTTTTTACATGTAAATAGTAAATGGCTGTTCGACGTTCATCTACCGCCTTGTCGTGTGCATACATAGGTGATAATTAAATACTCATTTTCGGGTATCGGTTATCTAATATTTTGACCCGGGTCCCGAGGCTCTCGGGCGGGACTCGGATACCCGGTTTTTAGTCCCAGCCCTAACCATGTCACTTTTTTTTAGCATGATCAAATGAGACATCACCATCTTTTAAACTTTCCAGGTTTCCAAGAGCACTGTGATATAATGGTTCATTCACTCAAGTTATAAGTCAAGAGTTTGATTCCTTAGCCTGTGTGTATCTTTCTAGACAAGGCATTTTGTCTACAGATGTCTCTTGCGGCTTTGGAAGGGTAGTACATGTAAGTACTGATAGGATCGGTGGAGCTGAAGCTAGGGTGATAATTACCATAGTGCATGGAGGCATATGCACTTCATATCGAGACAGGATATGTATTTTCTTGTATAGTTGATAAATGGAAATTTGGGGAACAAAGAGGCATTCTGCACTGGTGTATATTAAGATTAATGATAGTATGATAATGATGTAATAAAACTGATAGACTGATATGCATTCCTTCATAAAATGCAGTTTCTTTGAAGAAAGAAAAATATTTGTAGAATATACAATACTCCTTGATGATGATAAAAACTTCACTTTGTGTGTCTGCTTTGAATTCTCTCAGATACTACTCTAAAGCTCGGGTGGTACTTCTTCAATATCAACACATGCCATCATTTCATGGTATCCATAGAGACTGCAATGAGATTGTCAATGAACTCAGACTCAAACTAAGAGAACAGTTTGGTAACAAAGAGGTAATGCATCTATTCACTTCTTCTTTCTTGAAATAATAGACAAAAAATATGCATGCAACATGGTGAACTAATGCACGTTGGTACTTCTCATATTTGCATTTTGTTGATGGTAATGGCTTTTTCACATGGATATTGCCTTTCTGCACTTTTTAACAACAAAATTTTCCAAATAAACAGTACCCTAAAAAAAAAAAAGAAGTACGATATAAAAAGAAAACATATGTATGTAACTGAACCGATTTGTTTAACAGAAAATTTTACTTTCCTTAAATTTTATAGTGCCCATGAATAAGAACTTTTACCCCTGCATGTAACTGAAATGCCTCTACTACACTTACTCTTACTCCTCTTTTCTGTCTGCTACTGCTGCTTATATTTTTACTACGACTGCTTCTCTACTGATTTTATTTGTAATGTTGATATATTTACTTTGGTAATCTGATTATTATTGTCCTAGTCTGATGCTAAACAGCTGGCTGAGTGCGTAGATCTCTTGCTACAACTCAAAGAACCACCAGATGAGCTTTGTGATGAGTTTCTCTCTCAGTAAGTATCAATGGCCATTTAATTTTCAAAGTTTATTTGTTACATAGGTCTGTTAGATACAGTTTATTGTCTCGCCTGCGTAGCCGAGCGAGACTATAGGCGTCACTATTTCCGTCATCATCGGCGTTGTTATCTATAATCATGCTGTAATCACAATAACTTTCTATAGATTTAAGGTAAATTACCAAATTCATACTACAGGTACATCTCTTAAAGGCCCAGGTCAAGTTCAAAAATGAGTTGAATCTGACCAAGGTCAAAAGGTCAATGAACTTTCTTCAAAAAGCACTGTTATCACTGTACATCTCTTCAAATTGTTAATCAAGCATGAAAATTTTTTGCCATGAAAAAAATGAATGAAAAAGCATACCTGTATTGTCTGATTAAATGTGCTACAGTGCAAGACACAAGTTAGATGAGACTCTGAGAGAGATGTCAAGTCATGTGAAGACTGGTAGACAGAGGACAGCATCCAGTCCAGAGGAAGATGAGGATAGTAACCATGGTAACAAACAGAAAGAGGATGAGACACCTGCTGAGAAGATCATGAGATCACTTCCTATGGTATGCAGAATTTGTTTTACATCTGTACATTGACATGCTTTTCTTCCCTCAGTTTTAATGCAAATTTGAATGGGAATTAAGTTTCCGTAAAAGCATAAAAGCAAGAGAAGCATATCAGGGAAAGTTTGAGAAAACTGAGATAAAGGATGAAAGTTATGAATCATTAAATCAAATATCAGTAATTACATAGGCATCTCCTACTATCAATGGGTTTATTATGTGTGTTGTCTTGGAGATGTGTACAAAAAATATTTAAAATATTCCCTTTTTCTGTTCTATTTTGGTAAATGTGATTTTCAGCAAATTTCTGGCACCTTATTTTCAATTTGCAAATCTAAGACACCGATATATCCCATTATAGACAATTGTGAATTATCTTCAGCCAGATTCTCTTGAAATGATGTTGCATCACCAAAACTCACAATTAGCTTTAACAATCTCAGATGATAACTGCTGTTTCTCATTTCAGGATATCTTGGAGTTTGTTGACTGCAGCTGCAATGGCTTCCTTGAAAACATTTGTTTGGTGATAGCATCTTACAAGGAACTCTTTGTTAACAGGCAGGCTGGAGAGTAAGTACAACCAAAGATGTGTCCAGTATTCCTAGAAGCACATTTTATTGTACAATACGTATGGCGTACAGCTTTCATTTCAACTCCAAAACATCACACTGAAATTTCAGATGACTGAGCTGCAAAAGGCCTGTACAAAAACAAGTTTCTTTGAAAATGTTAACTAAACCCCTTTAGCTAATTTAGTCAAATAAAAGTAAATACGTCTGTTGCTACCTTTTAAAGTAAATACAATGTCATGATACTGAATGATAAGGGATATGATAATTCAATGCACTTGTATTGAACTATCTTTTCCAAGGTGCAATATAAAAATAAAAAGAACAAGAAAATACATATATAATAGGCTACCTTGTGTTGAATACAATATTAAAATTGATGTGTTATCAAATCTAATTAATGTAGTTCTCAAGAAGAGGAGCAGCTAGAACAAGTGGCTCACACCAAGCTAGGTCAGTTTGTAGATTCCAGGATGCAGCAGTACTTTACATGTATTCAAGATAGAATACAGGCTGAGGTAAACACAGCTTTCTTATTCTTTATCTTAATTTTATAGCATTTTAGTGAAAATAGATCTCATGGAAGCACATGTTTGTGGGAAAATCACTGTTTTCTAAATGTTAAACACAGATTACAACTTACAACTCTTGATATCTATTCTTATTCTATTGAATAGAAAAACAACTCTATTTGTCAGTAGATGTCAACTAAATGTATCATTCCTATATCATCAAGTTAATGTTCACATTTTTACACAGTCGTTCTTTTGCTGCCATTTTTGCACAGTGAGCCTGATCGGTTAAGAGCAGGCATTTTGTCCTTCCGTGACATTGAATATTTTGTGGATTATAATTTTAAGTAGGTGACCATTGCAACCAAATTTTATAAAATTCCAACTCCTTCAGTGATGCCCTGCACAATGAAACATAAAATAGCTCTCTTCAATTAAATACTTATTTTCTATAGGCCTTCAAACTTTGTCAAATGTCCGTCCGTGGCTAACCAATCAGGCTCCAGTATTAGTGAGTTAATAAGCTGCCCCTAAAAAGTGTAACCCTAAACATTATATGGCAAAGGGAGAGTATCTGCTTTGGCAGTTAAAGAGCGAAACTATCATTTCGAGAAATAGAGCATGTTTTCCCAGAACAAGAGATATTCTACCAAATATTTTAGATTCGCAAAATAATAATCAGTGTATTCACAATTGAAGGCTTTCGGCAACACCATGTGGGAGCCTCTGTGAAAAGGCTGTTGATATATTCTTTCGTGAAAAATAAACCCACTTATGAGGCGTTCAGAGGAATTTTGGAAAAGTGAAAGGAAAGGAAAGAGATGATAATGGAATGAAATTAAATTAAACCCTTGCACAAGACTATTTGTGCATTATTTTTCACGAAAGAATATATCAACAGCCTTTTCACAGAGGCTCCCACATGGTGTTACCAAAAGCCTTCAATTGTGAATACTCACTCACCATGAAAACCTACAGAGAACATCTAATAATCAGTGTGTTTTTAGAATTCTTCATATATCCAAACTATTCCAGGTGTAATGTAGCTATGTAAGGTGAAGTCATAGAATACAATACTGATATGATTACTTGTACCTATAAAGTGATTGTAGGATATTTTACAGGTTACTTTATTGTATGTTTAATTTCAGAAATCCTCTGTTGAGAATTCTCTGCTAGTGAGAGCATTAGATCGGTTCTTCAAACGTCTTCAGGCTGTACATCGGTTGTTACCTGATCTTAAGATACTTCAAAGAGGAGCAGATATAGTAGCAGCAGCGGCCAAGGAGAGAGCACAGTACTATGGTGATGGTCTCAAGAAACACTTCGCTGGTGAGTAACTAATAAGCTTTGTGACAACATCAGTATTTGTATCCAGAGCTTTGACACAACCTGAGAAGTTGTATCATACTTAGCGAAAATCACGCTGATGACCTGTCATTATTATGTCAAAAACTTTAAAGTACACATTCAAAGAAAATCACAAATATGATAAATAATGTATCACTAGAAACTGGCAAGTTAACAGATAGCAATCGTATCAGTTTAAAGTCAACTACATATCAGGTAATTAAACAATAATACAAATAAAACTACCTCCCAGCATCTGCGATATACAAGCGCTTCGCCAAAAAAATAACAATGTTTCAGTGACGTCAATAAAGGGAACAATCCTGTCCAAGCAGACGACGTCCCATAAAGAATGAACATAAGGGCAGTGCAGTTATTTCTCAAATTATAAAGAATTTAGTGTATTCAAACGTGCCCATATTTCACACCATTCTAAAATGGGAATGAAACAGATTCTGATTACTGAAATCTTTTGTTTGTAAATATATAGGATGAGGGTTAATGAACAATCAAAGAAACCACACTTTCAAATTGAAAAGCCCGCTGAATGATTGCAAGGACGGTCTTCATCCCTCATTCAACGCCGAACGTCCAGCGGTGTATGCAGCTGTGAATGCAATGGCGTCTATTTTGTTTACAAGCAACTGATTCCTTTATTCTTGTAACGCTTCATTTTCCATCCAAATAAACCCATGCACGGGGTTTAGAGTGAGGCAATATATGTATTAAACATAATAGACTAATGCTAGTGAAGTGAAATAACTGAAGAGAAGATGACAAAACAGGCACTGAAAATATGTGAGATGTTATGGGACATCGTCTGCTTGTGCAATTAACGTCCTGTCTTTGACGTCACACATTTCAGCGGCTTTCGGAGAGCTGTTCAGGTGCTATGTCGGGGCTGTATTTTAGCAATTTGTAATTGATAATAATCATTACTTCGAATGTTTGCAAGCGTCGAATTTTGACAAACTTGTCCGGTCTAAGCTTCACCTACGCAATAATGAAACTTAAGTCAGTTTTAAAAATCAATGAATATCTACTTTAAATGTTTTATGAGAAACTCTCTTGATCATTTTAGAGACAACTTAGAAATAAAAGAGGTTTCTGTATCAGTGAAATTAGGAGTTATGAGTCATTTTGAAAACTGGGAATCACTATTTTTAGAAAACATTATTACACAAACACAAATCACTTGTTGCTAGTGGCCACTGAATAGTGATATTAAATCAGTGACCGTATCACATACTTTATAATATCTCCCTCAAAGCTAGTCAATAAGTATATGGGGTCTAATAATAATGATGTCTTGATTTCAGAGTGCATTACTGATATCCGTCAGACGTTGTGTGCTCCCAGAGTAGTAGGCAAACAAGCTGCACCAAACCTAGCTGAACTTGTCAATGTGACCTCATCATCCGTCATTGATCAAGTCAAACTAGTTCTCACCAGCCTCAAGGTATACTTCATCCTAGAAAATTTGGATAATATATTTTCTCTGTTTTATGATAAAACTTTGATGATGCTTTACAGTGAGAGAGCTTTCACTTTTGTCACTCCCAGTCGTGGAGTAGCTTCCCTTCCCCGTATCAAAGTTGCTCCATCCTTACACACTTGTAAATCCATGTCAAAAGCCCACATATTAAAATCCCTGTAACTGATCAGCACTTTGCCTAGCAATGCCTACATCTCCTGTGTTATATCATTTTAAACCCATTCAGTTGTATATGTTTCACATATTTAAAATTCGAACCCAGACCAGTTGATCCATGGTCCAAGGATATATGTCATAAAATAATAAATGAAATATTTATACACCTTAATGCATTAAGAATGTATGCAATATCATAAGCCCTCTGCATGATCCCTAACACTTGTTTATTGAAAAAGCTCAGTCAAGATTCAAATCTGGTAGTATGAATTGTGATAGCTATAGCTGGCAAATGTCTGTGTAGTTTTATACAACATACTATTCCCTTTGTTGTCATTTAGTTCTGAATGAGGAGTAACTAACCTGAATTCAATATCTCTTGACCTGCAGGCATTCCTAGGTCAAGATATTACATTTGCTCAGACCTTGTTCTTTGCTACCAAATACCCTACTGTCACTGTACGAGAGGGTCTGCTAGTTGATTTCCTGCGACACATATTCCAGACATGTAGTGTGAGTATTTAGGGATACTTTCTGTTCTGGTAACCATGAGGTTTCAGTCAATTGTTATTGAGAGTTCCAAAATGCATATCTGTGTGTATGTAACCCTTATCGATATTGAGTCTTTCCAATACTGATATATTATCGGCGATACTGTATCATATTGATATGCACTAAACAATCATTTTTTTAAGTAATAGTAAAAACTTTGATATCTTTAGTAGAATGTCTACTAGACAAAGAAATCTATTTCATATGACAGAAAAATGATTGATATACAATATAGAAACTTACAGAAATGTCTTGAATATAATTTCACCATCAAGGTTAGTAAATTTAACTAGAAGTCTTACTTTAATATATCCACTACTCAATTCTCTTTATGTACTTGTAGATTGAAGTTATTCTCATATTTCAAGCATTTTTATTTTTTGTATTCAGAATCTGTGTGAGGGTGGAGGAGAGAAAGGATCAGCCCCTCATACCCTCATCCTGATACTCTCCAGACTTCTGGTTGACTTTGAGACAACTCACATCATACAGCTGGTAAATATCAATGATATTAATGATAATATCTGTCTTTTATGTGGTGCCTTTGTGTTTATAGTGCACCAAATCAAGGCACAAGTATTTAGGCATTTCAAGACAGTATACCAACTGGACAATATCATGTAGTTAGGTTGTTATGCTGTTAGGTTTTGGGATCATCGAAATTATAACAATTGACTAAGTTTTGAAAACAAAATATTTTTAATAAAACAATGAAAAGCAGTGGACACAGATATGGTTACATGGGACCACACAAACACACAGCATCAGAAGTAGGTCCAAAGTTGTAAACTTTCATTAGTGTTATTTGAAATATGAAAGCTTTATAAGAGCAACCATTTGAATAGGACATTACTTCTATGGTATTCTTCCTTGTGGGAAAAAAAAAGTTTGAGGACAAGTTATTTTTTACCTTCACAAGAACTCAATCTTCTCTTTTTAACAGCTTGGTACTTGCAATGCTCAATTCTTAATCGAGGATAGTAGAGGCCTCACTCAGACATCTACTCTCTGCTCAGAAGCTAAAGATGCAGCTCAGTTGCTTCTCAATCATTATGTTCAAGCCCAAGGTCTACAGATATCTCAGGTAAGCTGCTTGTTATCTTTCTTTTTGTTTTGTGATGGCTAATGACAATAATACAAGCCGATGGTTGTTATTATGTGATTTAAAAATGGAGTCAGATATCTTATGCTTGATGAAAGACAGAAAGTTGCAGGATTATACTATGTATTCTTTCAAAGGAATGAGAGCCCTGGAAAGGGCTGGTGAGATCCGCTAAAAGCTCCAAGCTCTGTTAAGATCTTATATTGGTTCTTGATGTTTTGATCAGTATGCTCTGATCGTCTTCAGAAGAATGAATGGAACATTGCCCAATGGAGGCTTTTTATTGCCTCCCAAGGGCTAAAATAGAAAGCTAATATTCAGAAAATACAGACAATTTTTGATGAGGTTTGTAATCAATTACAAAAATCCTATTTTTTATTGTTTGTCATTGTTTTTATGGATTATTGATTTACATGAATTTGATCTCTTTCTTGTTTACAAAATAATTGTCAAAAAGCCTCATCAGTGGACTAAATATTCAATATGTGATGGAAGAGTTCTCTCCTATGCATAACACCTTTTGAGCTGATACCAAGCATAGGGGATTGACAAAAAATACCAAGGGAAAATTCTCCTTACATAGGCCCAACAAGGGCAATAAAGATGTCAATTCCATCATGCAAATTGCTCTTATTCTTCCAAATCGCCCCAGTGGGATGCTGCAAGATCATCTTGCTCTCAATTTGGACCAAGAGAGACCATTTCCTGGCAAGAAGCTTGGTTATTACTTGATGATGATGATGAGGATGATGATTCACAGCATTTGCATGACATCATATTTCTGTTAACATTCAAAGGTGCAGGCTCCTCCAATAAAGTCATTATTTATTATTTATTTGTTATTTATTATGTATTTATGAAACAAAGTAACTTGGTCTATGCATCTACGTTTTATTCATGTCACAGTTGTTTTTTTTTCTTCAACTCTCATGTTTTCTATGGGTAGATGTTGAGGAAGAGTGTAGACACGAGGGATTGGCTGAACACCATCGAGCCACGCAACGTGAGAGCTGTGATGAAGCGTGTGGTAGAGGATATCACAGCTATTGATAGCAATGTGGGTTCATTGTATGAAGAAGGAACCCGTAAAGCACATAGTAGTGATTCCAGTAAGAGGACATTCCAGAGCTTCAGTGTGTCCAGGCAACAACGTACCCAGAGGAGTTATACACCAAGGTAAACACTTCTGCATCACATGTGTGGGTTATTTATAATTATAAAATGGGTTCAAGAATGTAGCCATCCTGATTGGTGAAATAACACCACGTGACCGTGCAAAAAAAAAGGTACTGACGCACGGCAAGGGGACTAACGCACAGCTAATCCGGATCTAACACTAAGATTGTAAGAAAACACTAAGATTCTACACCCGTTTTATAAAACTGTTAATACATGGTTGTGAGTTTGTGTGTTAGTGCGATCCGGCAACACACAGGTTTTTATTGTGTCTAACACGCTCGGCTACTCCTCGTGTGTTAGTACACCACGATTAACAAGCCTCGTGTGTTAGTACACCACGATAAACACCTTTGTGTTGCCAGATCACACTAACGCACTCCAACCATGTATTAATAGTATATTAACCCATTGACTACTGAATACTCCAATTCCCATAGGTTTGATACAGGGACCACCTGGTTCCCATACACAATGGGTTAAATGAACGCAACTTCAATATGAACAACCACTTTGCAGTGCAGTTTTATATGTGCAAGGTGATGAGGAGAAATGTAAGAAACAATTTGACTACATGTACGTAAACACTTATCTCGGAAAGAAATTCTGTAATTACTATTTGTGTTATTGACATTGCTATTTCAGACCTAGCTGAAGATGCAGTGCAGGAAAGAAAATCAATATGAATGTGTAATTTATTATAATTAACATAGCCACTAATACGCAGTCAATTTTTATGTATATTGAGCTTTGACAAACAAATTTATAGTGTCTTTGGACTTGTAGCCTTCTGACTATTTTAGGTACTATTTTATAAAGACAGTGGAATCTAATTCTGAGCAGCTTGAGAAGTTACAATAAACTTACCAATTAGGGCGTGAATAGATGAACACAGTTGTTAATGTAACTCAGGTTGTACTCAAAATGGGGGCTTGGAGCTGGCATTCATCAAGATAAATTGACAACCCATCTTGCCTCCAGTGCCATAAATTACTTTTGTTTGATTGTGTTTTTATAGTACTACATTTGATACAAGTCTGATGAGCAATATCCAGAAGCTCTTCTCAGAGAGGATTGAAATCTTCAGCAGTGTAGAGTTCTCGAAAGTCTCTGTTGTCACTGGAATCATCAAGATTAGTCTGAAGGTAACTTTCATTACTATCCTCCAATGAAATCTGTACTATTTCTCTAAGGTTGGTACTGGAATCATCAAGGTTGGCCTCTAAGTAACCTTCATTACTCTCTCCCATATTGAAATTAATCTTTAACACTTTATACCCAGTAGAGAAATTAGAGGTCTGGTAAGGTGGTGAAAGCTATAGTAATTGTATTTTTGATATGTCCTTGGTATGACCATATGATAGGAATACTCCCTAGAGGGTGGAGATGGTCCACATATTGGTCCATACTGTACTTAACTTTAAACCCAACACGGTTCAAGCTCTGTCTGAATTAAAGTTCAACAAAGGAAGTTAGACTAAGGTCAAAGTTGTCCCTTCGTTTAATGCGACTTTACTTCCTGTGTCAGGTTTGAATGGATAAGTAGAATGTGGGTCAGTTTGTGCTTGAATGATTCCAATGACAGGAGTAGTAAAATTTGTAAAATGTTAAGAGATGTATTTTGTATTAAATGCTATATAAATTTGGATTTATTATTATAACTATTATTGTTATGATTGTTTCTTTGTAGACATTCCTAGAGTGTGTGAGGCTGAGGACCTTTGGACGATATGGACTTCAACAGATCCAAGTGGACACACACTATCTCAACCTTTATCTCTGGAGATTTGTGTCTGATGAGAAGTAAGCTATTGATAGCCATTCTGAATTGACCTAGGCCATTGCACACCTTATTTGCCATCTACAAATGGATTTCAAAAAGTAATAATGGTATAAGATTAGACAAGAAATTCTAAATTTGTATATTCTTCTTGATTGAGGTCCTGAGAAAATGTCTGTTTTGGGCACACAGAGCATGATGATTTTCCGACACTGCGAGGTAACTTATGGTTGACATTTACACAGGACACCCCCCCCCCCCCCCCCCCCCCCCCCTCCATACCCTTCATACCCTTGTATGGTTAAATATCATCTCGGCTACAGCTGGGATTACATAATAAAAACTTGCTAGTGCATCTGCTTTGTACTGTACAAACATTGCTGGATGGTTCATGGTTATAGTGCACAGTTAGTGTGAATGTCCTGGAAAGATTTTGAAGTGGGTTAGTAGAGGTCCCGTGAATACCCATTTTGATCTTTTTGTAAATCTTCTTAAGAATATATGAAAGCCTCTGATAAATGAATCAAGTTGTGAGGATTGTGCAGTAATGAGTAATCATCACTTTATATTTCAGATTGGTACACTTTCTTTTGGACGAGATTGTTGGCAGTGCTGTTCATCGTTGTCTAGATGCAACTCTTATGGAGACTAGTGTAAGTTACAATCCTTACACTGGAGACCCAGGGCCCATATTACATGAATTACTCTAGCATAATATTTATAATTAGCAAAATTTAGCAAAGCTGTGTGTTTGGAAAAATGTTGATTGAGAATTTTGTCTTTAGTCTATGTAAAATTTCCTGAATTCTGTCAAAATTAAATTCTTAAATATAATTTTGCGTTCTTAGATATAGTCTCAGGTTCTCGATTCAGCCAGGTGCTACAGTGATTTTTGTATTTATTAAATCATGCTAAATCATATCAATCTATTTCTTTGCTAAGGAATAAATTACTACAAAAAAGAATCTAACCGGGAAAGATTGTATGCTTGGTGTTCTATGAAAGAGATTAGGATTATCATCTAGTGAGATTCAGGAATTATAAATTGGTTGAGAATCAAGTTTAGTAATGTTAGAGCCAGGGGTTGGGAATTGCATAATGTGTAAGTTATTGGAAATACTCGCATTTTAAAACATCGGGGGATTTTGTCCAAATCAGATTTTTTTTTTTTTGTTCACTTTGCATCTTTTTACCTAAATTACCTTTCATATATGTTTACAAGATAGTTGTTATAAATGTATTTCTCTCTTTGATATTCCTCTCTTTTATATGAAATATTAAAATAATATTTTGTTTTATTTCTTTCTCTCTACAGATTGTAGAAGTTATCTGTGAGCGGGGATGAGACCAGCTCTAAGTGCAATCATGAATGTATCAAATGTATGATATATGACAACATCTTGTGGGAACAGATAATGTCCATACTCTGAAGCATTTGCCAATTGTATATTGTGGAAGAAGTTGTTATATTTTTATGTCATGTTGTCCATTTTCAGAAATATCTGCCAATCGTATATTATGGAAGAACTTCTTATCATGAAAGTATAATTTCGATTTTTTTTTTTAATTTTATGTCATTAATTATGAATGACTATATTAATGGTGATTACTTGGACAAGATGGCCTATAAGTTTATTTATAGCCAACAGCTTGATACTGTAATGGTGAATAGGTCTATCATTGTATTTATTTTGTAACCTGTAATGTATTCTGTTTATTCATTTTTCTGCCTACAATTTCTTAAGATTTCAACCCATGTACAGTATTGTTATTCCCCCCCCCAAAAAAAATCGTTAATCAGTCAATATTTGTTTCATATTAGATAGCAAGGTACTCTCAATTCTAAACACTTTCAAATATTTTTTGTAGATTTGATTTACCAGTAATAGATTAAAGTAATTAATGTCAACTAGAAGTCTCTATTTTATCAGTTATATCCTTTATCTTAGTAACCCCTGTCAAGCTATGTATGCTGCTACATAAACAAATATGCTACTAGCATCAGAAATACATGAAATATTGAATTATACAGTTATGAGTGGTGAACATGAACTAAGGGAACTTCTTGCGATCCAACCTTCTGACAATGAATGAAGACTTATATTAATACTCAACACCATTCTCTGTCTAACTACATACATACATACAGTATTCATGCATATGTACTATGGTGATGATATGAAGAAGAGGGTTTAATATCACAATATTTTATAACCTGTCCAGGTACTAGCATTGATAATTAAGTAAGATTTTTAAAGTTGATATGTAACAAAGTACAGTCAAAACTGTTTTAGTGGAAACATCTCAATAAAAGCTACCAGTCAATAATGCCCACTTAACTCTTTACCTGCTTTGGTCGACCAATGGAACAAACAGGACTGCCACAGTCAACTTTTGGCACAATACAGTGTACATGTATAATATACTCTCAATAATGTGACAGTCCAGCGTTTCAATCCATGGGAAATACAGAGTTAAAGGGAAAGTCCACCCTGATAAAAGAAGCAGATCATTGAAAGTTTAAGCAAAGTCCGATAAGAAATAAGAAAGTTAATGAATTTTTAGAGTTGTAATCAATCAGACATAAATTGGCAACTTTATGACAAATCTTGCGAGCTCCTCTCCCATTTGCTTCGTACACGAAAATTGATAAATTTTCATTTTCTTTGTTTTTGATGGGGGAATAGATATGTATCATACAGGTTTTGTGTAAAAGCATATATGACATACTTATATCTAGGGTGCATGTATGATAAAATATATTTGTTTTGAGAGAAAATGGAAATTTACGATTTTTTTTTTTTTTCAGTACAGAGCAAATGGGAGATGAGCTTGCAGTATACGTCATGGAGTTGCCAATTTGTGACTGATTGATTACAACTTTAAAATTTCATACCTTTCTTATTTCTTATCAGATTTTGCTCAAATTTTCACTGATCTGTTTCTTTAGATTTTATGCTTCTTTTAAAATCAAGGTTTTACCTTTAGAGGGGAAGTCCACCCTGGCGGGTGTTTCATAAAGCTGTTCCTAAAGTTACGCATGACTTTACGAATGACTTAAATATGACAAGCCAAATGGGATGCTCAATCATTTTTAACTGCATCAACTAAAATTGAACCGTGCAGATGTAGATTAACATTCTTATTATGACAAACATGTTTTAATGCAGAGTATATGTTTTTTGCAATAATTTAATTGAGATTATTGGTAATACAGTCACACTTTGTTAAAAGATCAGGAAAAACTTTGGGCATCCTATCTGGCACTTAATATTCAAATCGTTCGTAAAGTCATGCATAACTTACGAACAGCTTTATGAAACACCCCACTGGTAGTTTTGCAAAACATTAATGTATGTGTTCCACCCTCAACCCAGATACAGTAAATGTTTACTGATTGGAAAAGATTCTATGAATACTTCAGCACCTTCTCATGCAAGTTGGGCTAGAGCTGATGAAATAAACCGAGTACTTTGTATTTATGCCCAGTAGAGTATACTGTTACCGTCATACTTGTGGATGTTTTGTGAAGCCGTTAGCATCTCCCAAGCCCGCATATAATGTGAATTATTATTATGTAAGAAAAGGACAGCAAAGTGTTTTGAGTTGATACATTTTGTTCATAACTGTGTCAACAAACTTACCGGTATATGAAAAATATATACATATATATATTGAGAGATGATTATGGCATTAAAGTGAATTATTATAATGTAATGTAATGCTATTGATGTGCTTCCTTCAGTATATGTCATGAGTGATCATCTCGTCATACCTTCCATATCACTTCATTTCCCCCCCCCCCCCCATCTTTAAGTTGGAGTGGGGGAGGGGGGGGGTGATCTAGATTATACTGCCACATCGCATGAGGAGCCTTGTTCACAAATAACATAGGCCCATATTCTCGAAAGTGGCTTAAGCTTAACCCTAAAAGGGCCGGGATATTTTGGCTATGCCACAGCCGGGGGGGGAATCCACCCCCCCCCCCCCCCCCCGAGACCTCGACCGTCAACCGCGCGATCGCTCCGAAAATCGGCACGCACGTCGTCCACAACATAATCTACAAAACTGTGTAGTTAAATGCTCCAAAATTATTTCACATTAATTAATTATGCTAATTTATGCATGAAATCAAAATTTTGCTCTAAATCATTAAATAAAGCTCAAAAAATGCTAATTTTTGGTCTAGACACTCTTTCTAGTATTCTTAGCAAATATACTTGAAAAAAATTTGGTATCAAATTTGATTTCTTATGTATTTTATTGTATTTTAAATTTCTTATGTATTTCTTTGTTTTTTATTGTTTTTTTGATGAAATTTGTCGGGGACACTTTTACGATCATAAACAGCATAAAATAAATTAATTTTAATCAGTAAATGTAAAAATATTCATAGATTTCTAAATTTTGGCTGAAAACACATTTTGTATTGAAATTATACATGAAATCACGTTTTTGAGCAATTTTTGGTCCGACGTGCAAGTACGAAATGTTGAGTAACTTCGGAACCGCATGCCCGGACATCGCGAATAAAATTATGGTCTCAAAAGATGCGTGAGATTCGAAAGAAAAAAGTCATGAAACGCCGCGGTGACTGCTTTGCGCGTTGCGGACATATCGCGAGAAATGTCTAGGGGGGGTGGATTCCACCCCCCCCCCCCCCGGCCCTTTTAGGGTTAACTTAGGCCACTGATTTATGGAAGGCCATTCGTCAACCCCTAAGTTTTGTATAAATTACCACATTTTATGTAACAAAATGAAGAAACCAAATTATTTTCTGGCATGAAATGAGCATCAGAAATTAATTTTATCATGTCAGTTTTTGTATTTGAATTTAGTCCCAGAACTATGGTGATTTTGTAGGATTAAAATAGGGTGACATTTGGCTCTCCATAATTCGGTGGGCTAAATCTACACACTTAGGCAGAGGCTTAAGTTAGGCGCCTTTCGAGAATACGGGCCATAGTTAACTAGCGTTTAAAAATCTGAGGCAAAATAAAAACACTTTCATGTGTAAATGAATAGCAATTGGGGATGAAATAGAAGTGGAAATAGAAGCAGGGGAGTGAAATAGGCAAGAGAGAGGGGGAGAAGGGAGAGAGGAAGGAAGAGAAAGAGGGAGGGAGAAAGATAAGGAGTTGGGAAAGAGTTGGGAGAAGGGAAAGGAATTATATTAAATAAGAAAAATATTAAGTGTTGTTCCAGAACATATGATTTTCCTACATATCTTTGATTTTTTATAGTTGTATAGGGTTTCAGAGTGTATTGCCTAAGCCTCACATTGTATTGCACCAGTCACTTCTTCAGATATACAGTGCGTCCCAGAAAAAATGAAACCCTAAAACAAAGGGTTAATGTGACCACATTATGTGTTCGATGACAATAACTATATATTTTCCATAAACTAGGAGTATTATGCTTTTAAATGATACCTTGATGGCATCCATCCGTACATGCTTTACCGAGCAGCAGCATTTTGAAAATGACATGTAAAAACTCAGTTGTGCCGGATTTGGGTAAAACAATGAAAACTTTAGGATCACATGCGATGACCCAAATTTAACATGACTTTTAAAACAATATGAGAAGACTGTTTTCATCTGTTTCTTTCAATAATGAGGGTAAGATAATGCCCTTATCATAAAATAAAGGATGGTCATTGTTAGGGGTAGAAAAGGGCATTGTTTTGTATTGAAATGGTACCTGCAATCGAAATAAAAGACTTTTTTTTTTTTTCATTTTTCTGAACTGAAATTTCTTTTAAAAACAAAGCAGACAAAAAGGTGATATTTTTCATGAAAGTAAAGTAAGTGACACTTTCCATTGTCATCAAATGAAAATACAAGGTAGAAGGGTCTCATAAGGCAGAAAGAAATATCAAGATTATGGCAATTTCCCACCTCAGGAGGGGCACCTTTTCCATCACAGGAAGGGCACTTTTTCATCTGTTAAGTGATATTTATTGATATTGGAAATTTTAGGGGCGTATGCCCCTGCCGCCACTAGAAATTGGTTATTGACCCTTATTTTATAAATTTCTGATTGAATTTATGCAATCACACAATGGAATTTCACGTATCATATTTCTTAAAGCTGGTATTTCAATTTAGTCATTTTGCATGTGATCCTAACGTTTTCACTGTTTTACCCAAATCCGGCACAACCGAGTTTTTACATGTCATTTTCAAAGTGCTGCTGCTCGGTAAAGCATGTACGGATGTATGCCATCAAGGTATCATTTAAAAGCATAATAATTCTAGTATATGGAAAGTAGATAATTTTTGTCATAAAGCACATAGTGTGGTCACAATAACCCTTTATTTTAGGGTTTCGTTTTTTCTGGGACGCACTGTATATATATTTTTAATCAAATTATGTTGATACGAACTGAAATGTATAAACTTTTACCAATCATTAGCTCTGCTCCATAGATGCTTCCCATTAGCATCGTATCCAGGTATCGTACACAGATGTCTATTTCACTTCACTAGTTATTCAAATGTGCCTTTTCTCTAATAACTTGAAATGTGATACTACTGAGGCAAAAAAAAATGCGAACATTTAATCCATATAGTTTTCAATTTCAGTTTATTGTTGATGTTTCACATTTCACATCACGACAAGAATGATACATTGAATTGACTATAAGAGTGCAATGTGGTTCAGCAAAAATATTACGAACATAACATGCACAACATTTATTTTCCTGAGCTTAAGAACAAATCAGTGTAAATCAGTAAAATCAAATCTAATTCTAGGGGGGAAAAAATTGTGTAATATTTACATTATGTAGGTCAATTAATATTACCTGAACCCAATTGTATAAAGATGCATAAGACCATTAATTTGATGTGAAAATATCCAGTTGCTCTCTTATCGGAAATTGGACTTTAACAAGAGAAATTCTGACATATTTTACTGCATTTGCTTTTCATTTCTTTTATTACAGTATCTCTTCTTTAACTTTCTATAATTCATTCAATATTTGACATTTTTAATCACACATATGAATACAGCATACAAAAATACATGATCTTTATATATATATATATATATATATATATATATATATATATATATATATATAATGCACGGATGTATCACATGCGATCACCCATAGTACCTGTATATTTTCAGATCAAGGAAATTATGGATAGTAAGATATGTATGTAGATTAGCTTTGAATATTCATTATGTACCCAGCATATGATTTTATCTTGTACATTCAGCATGCATTACGTTGATATGGGTTTGTGTTTAATTCTGTTCAGTTAATCACTTTATTGCATGGAACTACGTTTCCTTCAGCTTCATTCATCTACATAACAATATTTTTTATTTATTTATTTTATTTATTTAATATCTTCTTTATAAAAACCAGGGTAGTCCCATTCAAGCCGCAATGCCTGCTTTCCAAGGGAGCCCTGCTGTGAATAAAGTTTTAAATGATAATAAATGCATGTATCAATAAGATTAAATACCACTTAAATATAATATGGTACACTGAATGGATGAGAAACAAAAATATTGGTTAAAGATCAAATACATGTTAATTAAAAATCATGTAAAACTAAAGCGAAATGAACTATATTGCAGCATGATTTTACAGTATCACTAAGAACGTTTCAGGATCAGAATCTTACAAAATTCTCATAATAGTGCCCCCACCCCCTCCTCTTTCAAATAGTGAGAAAGTAACAAAAAGAAAGAAAAAAAAGAAGAAAAAGGAGAGGAGAATGCAATGTGGGAAGGAAAATAATAAAACCCTCTCCCACACTCGATGATCTTGTTTTCCAGTATTTCATCTACCTGATTAGACTGGTACCCCCACCTCCATGATACCACTACCCCTCGATCAATGTCTGGATCCAATCTCTTTGATCCAAGCTCTTTGATCCAAGCTCTGTGATCCATGCTACACCGCTGCTTACATGTCATGCATAGATATCGAAGAAATAAAGAAGAATACATTTTAACTTCATTTTCATTGAGAGTACTTCAAATCCTAATAAATTTGCAAAGATGACATCCCATAAATGATGAGTAGGCCTTTGTGTTATAAATCAACCATCATCAATATAAAATTTAATACAAAGAGGTCTCAATGTGGGTTATGAACAAAGAAAACTCGAAGCGACCAATCTCTCAATGCATACCAGGTAGAGACGATTAGGTTTCACTCTACCACCGGGTATAGCAAATCGACTGGTAGTATAATCCATTGTGCTCAGCCTCCATCTATATGCCTGTCGAGGTTTCCTGGTTATATCAGGGAGATTCAACAGATGTTAAAATTCGTTAAGGAGGAATAGATTTACGGAATTACAAGTTTTTTAGAATATTGAAATGATTTATGTGAATATCGATTACCTGGTAAAAGAATGCCACGTAAGCAGCACAATCATTCGTTTCGTTTGATTGTCTAAAATGTGCACCGAATCCCATATTATGAAGAAAACGGTAATATACTTTCATCATGCAGAAAACAAACGTTATAATTCAAAGTTTACCCAATAGGCTGTTGATTCTAAGCTCCTTGGATCACGAACTGAATATCTGAAAATTCAAAATCATGATTAAAAATATTTCAATTATTTTGTCATTAATTTTACTGTACGTTGCTTTCCTTTTGATTTCTTGATCTGTATGCCCTAAATCAGTTACAAAATGATTTTTGATGCATGTGCCAAATGAAATATGGAGAAAAAAACATTTTTTAATCGCCACATAAAGTTAACTTACAGGTAAAAGAAATAAAATGAGTGACAAAATGAATTATGAGGTAAAGATATAGTCCATTATAAATCAAAATAAATTTACATACTTGGAAAGCAGAGTGCTTTCAGACAAGTAGTGCTTGACAGTATATGAGAGCCCTTATAATTCAGAAAAACATATTTTTAAAGGGTTATAATTACACGTTAACAACAACAATAACACAAAATGTTTGAAAGTATATGGAAATTGTTTGCGCAGATATCACATCATTAATTTTGTACCCGTTGTGGCATTTTTTTGTTGTAATGATTGGATATGAAGCTATGTGGAATGTCTTTTGAAGAAGGTGGCGCAAAAAAGGGAAGCGAGAGTGTCATAATCCCCCCCCCCCCCCCCCGGCTTACAAAATATCTTTCAGCTGTAGCCTGTTCCCCACACGGAAAAGATTTGTATTACTCATCAATATAATGTTACTGAGTTTAATATAATTAAACCAATTCTTAGAAATCAGGGTTGTTTTTATTCAACTTTTGACAACAAGGATTGATTGAGAGCACTGAACTAAAACTGACTTTCATTTCAGATGATTTATGTGCAGTTTAACTGATGACGTAGGCCTGGATTAGTTCACCCGTTGTCTACGTCACCAGATGTTAAAATGCTAGGAAGCTTTAATACATTATGCTAGATCATCGCCCCTTCGACTGTAAGCCGTGGGAATCTACATGCACGCGTATTGTGTTGCAAAACAATATAAGGAACAAATGTGCATTAAAAAAAACACATTTATATCAGTAATTATTAGGCTCTTTCAAAAACAGAGTTTTGAGTAAAGAAAACATCAGCACCACATTTTGTGAAAACGTCAGCACTTCAATTATTGAAAACACCAGCATTTTACTTTGTGTTTTTAATCAAGGTTTTATTTTGTGTAAACATTAGCATTTCATATAGAAACAACAAAACATCCAAATTCGTATTGGATTTTCAAAAAATATTGTTTACCAGAAATATTTAAATTCATTTGTTACTTATATGACAAACATTTTCAGCAGTATCAAACATTAAGTATGATACAAACAAAACTTAACCACCGGCGTACCGATAAATTATAGCCTTTTAGTTATCAGATTTTACTGATATGTTATCTCATCTTGATGGTATTTAAAAGAGAAAAAAAATGTCTCTGGAAGACAATCACTACTTCTGGGTTATTGCAACTTCTAGAAGCTTCTGTGATGAATTAGACTTCTTCCGTGATAAGCATGTAAAGTATCAGTTCTAGAGGTCTCTGCCATGAATTAGACTTGTTCAATGGTAAGTATCGGTACTAGAAGCTTCTGCGATGAATTAGACTAGCTTGTTCCATGTTAAGTATCAGTACTAGAAGCTTCTGCGATGAATTAGGCTTGTTCCATGTCAAGTATCAGTACTAGAAGCTTCTGCGATAAATTAGACTTGTTCCATGTCAAGTATCAGTACTAGAAGCTTAATTCTGCGATGAATAAGACTTGTTCCATGTTAAGCATCAGTACTAGAAGCTTCTGCGATGAATTAGACTTGTTCCATGTTAAGTACCAGTACTAGAAGCTTCTGCGATGAATTAGACTTGTTCCATGTTAAGTACCAGTACTACAGGTCTTGAAAGCTTTAGTCTAGCTTCACTGTCGTTCTCAGTTAACCTACGGCACTAGTACTTAGAACGGAACATAGTCACGTGATTTGAGAAGAAATCATCCTCTCTAACGCCGCCCCGGTCATCGTGGCGTGATCGTCTTCGTGGTCATATACTTTTCTATTAATTTCATTATAATAGCAGTACTGAGTAGACGCCCATGAGCATCCCCTGGGACGAATATGTGATTAATATGAATGTTGGCATTATTATTTTATTATTGTATTATTATCATCATAATAATTAAACTTGTAGTATTAGTATCATTAATATTATCAGTAGTAGAAGTAGTAGAAGTAGTAGTAGTAGTAGTAGTAGTAGTAGTAGTAGTAGTAGTAGTAGTGGTAGTAGTAGTAGTAGTAGTAGTAGTAGTAGTAGTAGTAGTGTAGTATTACATGTATTATTTTTTTCACTAGTAGTAGAAGTAGTCATTAGTGGTAGTAGTAGTAGTAGTAGTAGTAGTAGTAGTAGTAGTAGTAGTAGTGTAGTATTACATGTATTATTTTTTTCACTAGTAGTAGAAGTAGTCATTAGTGGTAGTAGTAGTAGTAGTAGTAGTAGTAGTAGTAGTAGTAGTAGTAGTAGTAGAAGTAGTAGTAGTGGTGGTGGTGGTTGTAGTAGTAGTACACTCTAATAAAGGATTGGTCAAAATAACCAACGTGCTGGTGAATATGTGTCCGACCGAAAAATTGGTCAAAACCAACCAAAATTTTGGTACATTTTAAGCAATAATTTGGTAATATTGACCATCATATTGGTCAATCTTCACTAATATTTTTGGTCGGACACATATTCACCAACACATTGGTTATTTTGACCAATCCTTTTTTGGAGTGTAGTAGTAGTAGGAGTAGTAGTAGTAGTAGTAGTAGTAGTAGTAGTAGTAGTAGTAGTAGTAGTAGCAGTAGTTCGTTCGTTCATTCGTTCATTCGTTTATTTCCATTTCCATAAAAATATACAATACATAAACATAACAATAAAAACATCATGTTCTTACACAAACCTTGTAACTGCGATGAGTATACAAGTATGACATAATGCGTTTATATAACCAAGGTAAACAAAGTGAAAATGAGAAAATAGAGAAACTTAAAAAGCTGCAAAAGCCTTGTCTAGAAGTCCTCTACCAAAAAGCTCTTGGAATAAGTTAACGTTTTACCATAATTATTTAAAATTCAATTTCAATAATTACTAGTAGTAGAAGTAGTAGTATAATAGTAGTAGATTTACATGTATTATTATATCATTATTTTTCACTAGTAGTAGAAGTAGTCAGTAGTAGTAGTAGAAGTAGAAGTAGAAGTAGTAGTATAATAGTAGTAGATTTACATGTATTATTATATCATTATTTTTCACTAGTAGTAGAAGTAGTCAGTAGTAGTAGTAGAAGTAGTACTAGTAGTAAAAGTAGTAGTAGTAGTAGTAGTAGTAGTAGTAGTAGTAGTAGTTTTATTATTATATCATTATTTTTCACTAGTAGTAGAAGTAGTCAGTAGTAGTAGTAGTAGTAGTAGTAGTAGTAGTAGTAGTAGTAGTAGCAGCAGCAGCAGCAGCAGCAGTATTTGTAGTAGAAGTAGTAATATTGTTGTTATTATTACTATTTTCATTATTATATAACAACCTGCATGGTTATTAATTGTTTGTGTTAAAAGACATATAATGACATTCAACCCTATAATTCATAAGCCTTTATATCCAGCATTTATCAAAATTATCATTTGCTGTTATGTATATCAGCATATAATAAAGAGTGTATGCAGATAAATTGATACAAAGCAAATAACACCAGATTGATTGTGAATAAGCATTCTCTTTCGTTATCATAGCTAATCGACCTTATACCTGCTAGGGCTAATATGATTGCTCGTTTATGCATATACTTATCTTGCTTATATGTATGAAGTATACATTATTATGCGCGGTTACGCGACCGCATATAAAAGTTTGAATAAAGATGGTATTCATTATGCGACCAATCACAGATGTGCACCAAATGGGATGAAGGATTAATCTACTATTGCTTGCATTGATGATGTTACTTTTGTTAACCTGCAGAAAAAAGGACTTGAAATACACAAGTGCATTTGTATTAAGCTGTATGCACAAATCTAAAGGGCAATCCAACCTTGATAATAAGATGATTTGTGTGAAAGCAGAAAAATAAGAAAAACAGGGTGGTGAAAGTTTGAAAGAAATCGGACAAGGACTAAGAAAGTTATGGATGTTTGAAAAATGAGATCACTACATCTATGCGAATCTCAAATTGGCAATTTGGTGAGTCAATTGTGACATTTTTGTGGACAACTCTCCCATTTGTCGTACACAAAAATATCATTAATTTGCGGTTTTCTTCGAGGCACTTTTACCCTCGGGGCAGTACTCAAAATATATTGGAGATAGCATATTGTATAGGTCCTCATGAACGAAAAGATCCTACTGTGTAATGCATTTTGAAAAAAAGTGACATTTTAGTCATTTTGTGTGTTAGAGCGAATGGGGGAGTTGTCCACAGCTACATCACAGTGGCATTACCTATTCGGCCAATTTGAAACTCCCATATGCATAGTGATTACAACTTTCAAAAATTCATAACTTTCTTATTGCTTGTCCTATTTCGTTCAAACTTTCACCAATCTGCTTCTCTGATTTTTCCTCTTTCTTTCAAAGCAACTTGCTATAAAGGTTGGATTTCCCTTTAACCCCCTCCCCCCCAAAAAAAATAAATAAATAAAAAAAAAAAAAAAAAATAAATAAAAAAAAAAAAATAAATAAATAAATAAAAACAAAATAAAAAACAAAAAAATAAAAATAAAAATGATAAAAATAAATACATATATGCATAACTCATCGTTAGTAATATTAAACCAGAAACTATGAGATTCTTGCTGGATATTAAGGTTTGTAGAATCGATTTAATTTGTTGTAACTGTAGCAACATAACCAGAGTTAGGCTCAGAAGCAAAAGATAATCAAAAGATATAATGTCCCGAAATCGTGGCAAATAGAATTAAGACAGTAATTTATTAAAGAAAGTAGCAATTTTCACATATGAGTTCAATTGCAGTGGCGGGCTTATCATTCAAAACGCGCTTAAAGGGTGTTAATTATTAATTTGTCAGGAAAATATCTCTCTCATGTACTCATTTTAAGTGGATCATTTTTGTTGATTTAAAGCATTGTGTTCAATAGTTATATTGATCAATTATACGCATGGCTTTTAAACAATCGTTATCATTATATTTATGTTTGCATAACGCATATCAGATTATGATATAACGTCCTAATATTGCGTTTTCAAAATTCCTTTACCATTACCACGGTTTGATCTATGTGGGTTGTCAGTGCTCACTACATTTCAAGGAATATGCACCTAGGACTAAGTCGATTGTGGCAAATGTAGATTAATGTCTTGTCAAACCTGAACTAATTAACATACTTTACTGGAATCATAGGGTGTATTAATACTAATAATATATTACTCTGGTTAACAGACGAAGCGTTGATTATCCAGACAATTGCCAATTTAAGTAGAAGTGTACAGGTAGCACTTTAAAATCAGTACCTGCGGCACTACTACTTAGATTGGCAACGTGGACTCGTAGAAGATGAAGACGGGTACGGAATCAGCTTCCTAGAAGAAGAGATTATAGCAGAATTCATTGTAAAAAGAAAATTAATATTACTTTCATTATAAACCTGTCGTTCTTTTTATGAGTGTGATCTAAAAAAAAGGGGGGGCGAGGCTCGACAAGAGAATGTGCTATTATTCGACTCCTTTTATTAGCTTTCAAAGTTCAGTGACCTTTTGATTTTCAATACTGTAATCTATAATCTACATGCGTGCAATTGTGTATTTTATAATATTCAGAACGTTCGTGGCATATACGACATACGCCTGACGACGACTGGATTTTGAACGAATTGGAAAAGATTAGAAGATTAGAAAACAAGAGTTTAATTTCTTCCTGATTATGGTACGGAATTAATCGTGTAATTAAAACTTACTTTCTCTCTCTCTCTCTCTCTCCCTCTCTCTCTGTCTCCTTCTCTCTTTCTCTCTTTCTCTCCCTATCTATTATACTGGTCTCCCTGTCTATATTTCTCTTCCTCTTTTATTTCCCTTAGCATAGATCTTGACGAACACGGCAATAAACAGTTTTCTTGATGGGGCTTGTTAAGGCTTTATTTTTTTTTTTTTTTTTTTTTTTTTTTTTTCCCCTTCCACAGGGTTCTTTATTTACAAAAAACAAATTCAACAAATACAAATAATCATATACTTTCGTATTCAGGATAGTGCAACAGAATGAGTAAACAATGGCATAACAATGAACATCACGGCCCAAACTTAAGGGCAGAGAAAAAATAAAGATTTCTTTTTTTCAATACATATGATATAAAACAATACATAGTAAATTGATCATTTTCATGTTGTCACGCTGCCAACACTCTCAAAACATTTTCTGAATAGAAACCATTTCTTCAGTAATTTCTTTTCTTTGAGATTCGTTTGATAAATGTATTTTTCCATTTCGTAATAACATTTTACGGCTAATATAATTTTCTCAAATGAAGGTAATTGATTTTGTAATTTGGCATGAAATATTTCTCGTCGTACAACCATCAGTATACAGTTTAGTGCATTGTTATTGATACCGCAAAATCCAAACAACTTATTTTGATTTGTAAGTATAACCTTTTCCCCAGTATTATGAAGTACCCAGTACTCAAATTTAGACCATATTACATTCGTGTACTGACAAGAGCAAAACACGTGTATAATGGTTTCTTCACTGTTATTACAAAAGGTGCATTTTTTATCAGTTACCACACCAAATTTCAACAATGCATCTCTCATATATAATATTCTGTTTAAAATCTTGATTTGGAACCATCTCATATTGGTATCTATTGATTGAAAAGGAATTAAACAATATGACCCCCATCGTTCATCCTGAATATCTAAGATTTTTTTCCACTTTATAAGACTTTTACATTCTTTGACTTTGTATTTTAAGAAAGACTGATAAATATGGGAACAACCAGATTTTGTTTTCACTATAAGGTGCAAAGCTTCAGGAATTATAGGTTCTATGGCCTTTGGAATTACACGTGTACTCTTTTCAAAACCTGACCGAACAGCATTACATAGACCATAGTACTGGAGAAAGTTTGTTTGTATGTCAAACCGACGTTGAAAATCAAAATATGAAAGAAAAGATCCGTCTTGTTCTAAAATGTCATTCACAAAACGTATTCCCTTTACACTCCAGGACCTAAAGTATATTACTCTACCATTCATTTTTATTTGGGGGTTATTCCAAAGAGGTTGACATGCAATATTTTCGATAAAAAGTTCCACCAGGTCTGACCATGCTAAAAGAACCTCTTTCCAAAATGGATTTGGTGTCAAGTCTGCCAAGTTTTTGTAGTAAATAGATCCCATATACAAATGAAAAGAATGATTTTGAGGCAAGAACGAATAAAACATATGGAAAGTGTAATTTTTTACCTGAGAATCACTTACAAATCTTCTAATCCACGATATCTTTAGAGATTTGGCATGAATAAAAATATTAATCATTTTAACTCCGCCTTCAGAGTATAGTTGACACATTTGTTCTCTACTTATCTTATCAGGTTTGTTACCCCAGATAAACGCATAAAAAGAACGGTTTATATCTATCATAATTTGAGAATTAGGTTCTGGAAGTGATAATAACAAATAATTTAGTTTTGGTACCAACAAACTTTTAACTACAGTTATCCTCCCTAAGACAGTTAAGGTTCTTTTTGACCATGACATAATTTGGCGTTTTATTTCTTTAATTTTTTCACAATAATTATGATTGACCATTTCTAACAAGTTAACCGAAAAGTCTATTCCTAGGTATCTCGAGTAACCTTCGGATACCCAATTTAGTTTGTGTTCTGGCATTAATTGTTTCTTACAGGCCCTATTTTTTCCGATCCATATCACTTGAGTTTTCGTAATGTTTATCTTAAGGTTTGACATTTTTTCAAAATCATCTAGAATACTTAGTGCACAGTGTAACTCTTCCTTTGTACCATTAAGTGTCAAAAGAGTGTCATCTGCGTATTGTAGGAGTTTACTTGTTTTTCCATTTAAATACAAACCAGATATAGAATTGGAGCGCCTAATCAAAATTCCTAGTATTTCGCTAACAAGTAAAAAAAGGTAGGGCGATAAAGGGTCTCCTTGACGACACCCTCGTCCTATAACAAATCTCTCTGTACAAAATCCATTTACTGTAACACTAGAAGACGCATTTTCATAAAATAAATGAATCCATTTTTTCAATGATGGCCCGAAGCGAAAGAAATCAAGAACATTAAAGAGAAACTTATGCGATACAGAATCAAATGCCTTTTCGAAATCAATAATCAACAACATGCCTGGTATATCTCTAAGTTCTGTGTACAGTAGCGTATCGTAAAGTAAACGAATATTTTCCCCAATAAAACGCCCTTTTAAGAATCCCTTTTGATTCTCGTGTATTAAATAGGGCAGCACATGCTTCAGTCGATTTGATATACATCCAGATGCTATTTTGTATATAACATTTAACAGTGAAATAGGACGCCAATTCTTTAGTAAATGTCGAGGTTTGTTCCCTTTAGGTATCAGTGTGATTATACCTATTTTTTGTGACTGCGACAGTTCTCCTGTGAAGTAAGCGTAGTTCAAAGATTTGATAATGAATGTTTTAAGATATTGCCAAAATAATCGATAAAATTCAACAGTGAAACCATCTTGCCCTGGGGATTTGTTAGTCTTCATACTTTTGAGCATTTGATAAACCTCCTCTTCTCTCAAAGGACCTTCCAATATTGTGGACATTTCCGGAGTTAATTTAGGAATATCTGAGTGGTTTAATAATGTATCAAGATTTACGTCTTCAGTTTCTTTACTCGCATACAAATTTGAGTAAAACCTAAATATTTCTTTTAATATACAATCCTGTCCACTAATAACATCTCCATTCTCTGTTGACAATTGACGTATTTCTTTATTTACTTTATTCTGTTTTTCTAAGTTTAAAAAGAATTTTGATGGCTTTTCTCCAAGCTCCATCCACTTGATTCTTGATCTCATAGCGATGCCATCATTTACTTTCAAGCGAAGAGTTTCAAGTTGTGATTTTCTGTTATTTAATTCTATCAATACAGCAGTCTTATCATTCGATATCACTAATTTTTGTTCCAGTTCTTCTATATTTCTTTCTAGTTCCTTTTCCCGATTTACATTTTTTTTCTTGATGAAAGAGCCATATGATATAGATTCTCCACGTAATATCATCATCAAGGTTTCAAAAAATAACTGGTCATTGATAGAAAATTCACATTCCCCAACTATATTATCATTTTGATCAAACTCCACTTTATCTTTTGCGTAAAATGTAATTGTCTCTTTTATAGTTTTAGTAATTTTGGAAACAAAAATTTCATCTTTTAATAGAGAATTGTTAAACTTCCAAGTTCCGGGGCCCCTTTTAATCTGATTTAAACTCAAGTTAAGACGAATTAATGAATGGTCTGTTCGATAACCAGAGATAATATCGGATTTATGAACTAAAGAAAGCAATTCTGATGAAATTAAAAAGAAATCTAATCTACCTTGTTTAAAAGGATTCGGCTGCCGCCATGTATAGTACTTTTTCATTGGATATCTAATTCTCCATGGGTCGCAAAGGTCTAATTCATTCTTCATATTGTTTACCTGCTGTCTCGCTCTAGGGTTATTTACATGTAAATAATTATGAGTATCAAAGGTGTGGTCCTGAACTAAATTCCAGTCCCCACAGATAATGACATGTGGATTATCGAATTCAATTATAATACGTTGAAGATCTGCGAAAAAGGTTGGATTATCAGTGTTTGGTCCATATAAAGACGCAAGAGTAATACCGTATTCATACAGGGTCAAGTCTAAAACTACCAAATTTCCCCGATTATCTATTCTACAGTTGTTAACTTTGACCGCAATAGTATCCTTGAAAAGAATTGCTACTCCTCTAGAGCTGGATGTATGATGGGAGAAAAAACAGCCGCCTCCCCAATCCCTATGTATTTCTGTTTCTATTTCAGGAGTAAAGTGGGTATCTTGGATACAACATATATCGTATGATTTCGATTTCAAATATAACAGTACATCTTTTCTTTTCTTATCGCTAGCTAAGCCGTGACAGTTCATTGAAATAAAAGTAATGTCATCCTGCATCAGAAAAGAGTTTTATGGCGAGAAAAGGCAACGAACTACCTGTGGAAGCATTTTTCAATATAGACACAAACAAAACAACGAAACAACTACACAACACACGAACACGGAACACAAAGGTGGGCTCGCTCTGCGAGCCCGAATAACGCCACGCCCGATAAGCCCCGGGAAACATCATCGCGGCCAAGGCAAAAGAAAAAAGCCTGTAGGGATACCATCCCTAAATCCTCTCAAGACCCTCTGAAATACTAGAGTCATTATTTAAAGCAGGGAACTGTAACTAAGAACCCTGTTTAAAGTATATTTGTGGAAGAGTGAATTCACACAGTGCGATATCAAACAGCACTGACAAAATACGACACCTAAATTCCATCCTGGAAAACCTGATATCAAGATTTTTCTTTCTCATATGACTTGGTAGGTAAAGAAAAGAGACAAGTATACGAGAACAAAGCATCAAAAATCCTTTTGATGAAAACGTGATATAAAGACATGTCTATTTCTCATGAGATTCAATTTGAAAAGAAAAGGGACAACTATTTCAGAATAAAGCACCTAAAATCCTTTCGATAAGAACCCAATATAAAGATGTCTCTTTCTCTGAAGACGAAAGAAGAAAGAAAGAAGAAGAAGAGAGAAAAAAAAAAAAAAAAAAAAAAACCGTACCAGAACGAATAAAAATCGTTTTTGTGGAAACCTGATATAAAGACATGTTTCTGTCTCATAAAACTAGGTTGGTAAAAGAGAAAGGAAAATAATACCAGAACAAATCACCGAAACATTTTTTGGTGAAAGTTTAACATCAAGATATGTCTTTTTCTCATGAGACGTGATTTGATGGGAAACAGGACAAGTATTCACGGGGGGGGGAAAAAAAAAAAAAAAAAGGGGGAAGAAAAAAAAAAAAATTGTGGAAAATAGAATTCACACTGTGCGATATCAAACAGCACTGACAAAAAAAAACACACACAAAAAAAAAACCGACACCTAAAATCCATCTTGGAAAACCTGATATTAAGATGTTTCATTCTTATAAGACTTGGAAGGTAAAGAAAAGGGACAAGTATACGAAAACTAAGCATCAAAAATCCTTTTGATGAAAATGTGATATAAAGACATGACTATTTCTCATGAGACTCGATTTGAACAGAAAAAGGACAACTTGATTCAGAACAACATATCAAAAATCCTTTCGATAAAAACCCAATATAAAGATGTCTCTTTCTCTGAAGACGATAGGAGAAAAAAACAAAACAAAACAAAACAAAACAAAAAAAATTGTGGAAAAGTGAATTCACACAGTGCAATATCAAACAGCACTTACAAAAAACTACACCTAATACCCATCTTGGAAAAAAGAGAAAAGAAAAGTACTGTCCTTCACAAAGAAGGAAGGTCATTTTGCTTTATATCCCTTGAAAAGTTAGTTTAAGTTGCAAAGTAACATCAGACGATCAACTTGATCTCAAAGTGTATCACCCTATAGACATGATAAACGACCTTCTACAAATATATAATAAAATACTGGCATACATATGCAATTCGGTTGCATTTTGAATTGTTGTATACTGAATAATTGCGTAAAAACAGCTGTTTAAATTGCATATAGCTCACATTCACTTACTCTAGCAGAAGGCATAAAACTTGTCAATGAATGTCGAAACCCCCTTTGAGTTAGACATTCCAACGTATTGGCAGGTGACAACATCAATGAGGGAGGACAAGCTATTTTGCGGATAAAAACATGTACGTGCATATTCCGCACCTCTTTAACTCATATCTGTATCTGATAGGCCTATATAAAAAATAGTATATCAGTAAACTACTGAACTCATTTAGATGTAAAGGTGATATTGAGATAAATTTTCCCTTTTCTGAAAATTGCCTCAAAATATTTACCGGTGACGTATATCAGGAGAGTATGTGCTCAATTACGATTAATTTCTTGTACTTGGAGTCATACTACATTTGTTGTATGTTAAGTACCAATACAATAAAACCATTTCGCCATCTTTGAAAACAGGCCTGCTACGAACCGCCGCGCGACCACGCCACACGGCACACCAACCCCAACCTCACGAAGGGTAGGGCGCAACACCCTGCGAAACAGGGCTTTATAGTATGTCATTAATGATTGTTACTACAATAATCATGCCTCTAATCCATCTATAAAATAAATATTTATATTTTGAATGACAGCGCCGTAAAAACCAAAAACAACAACAAAACAACAACATCTATAAAATAATACACAAGACAATAATCTCTCGTCACAATAAAGTAAATACATCTATATAATTATATTCATCAAAAGTGTAATTATAATATACTTTTTAAACATAGTGACTTATGTTTTCTATACTATACGTGATTCCTTTCTTTCTTTCCCGGTATAGACATTCTTGCAATATTGACTTTGCTTAACGTGATGGTTTATGGAGCAGTCTTTGATAAAATGAAAGATCGTGAACGTTCTCTGATATTTTGCTGAATAACTCATCCCCGATATTCATTTCAGCTACCAGCAACTTTACCATGACGAATAGTGTTCTGTGTCGCTAGAAGGATATGGCCTTGCTATATCATTTTACAATATTTCTTTTTCCAAACAGCGTCATATCTGCTTTTATGAAAATTTGTTTGCTTTTTTCCGGGTCTACCGTTTGGGGTTTTATAATTATCTTACCTCTCCCAGTCCCATAATTACAGTCTTATAATATCAGGGCCAAGAGCTAATAGGACCATAAAAAAATATCTCAGTTGAGACAACCACAATGACCGAATAAATTTTCCATTTAACCGTTACTTTTTGATATATTACCTTTATCCACTAAAAGATCATGTTGTATCAGAACTTAAGAAATAACTGTTTTGTAATAATCATGGAAACCAAGTATTTAATTATGTAATTTAAAATAGCGGCCATCAAGAAAATTTAACGAATATAAATTTGATTCATTGTTTACACACATTAAGAGCACGGGTCTTGAACTTATCTTCAAATGATATTTAAAAAAACAAAACATATTTCTAATGTCATGTCGAAGCATAGACTTGTGAAGCTTTTTAACACAGTCACAAATACATTCCCGAAGCCAGCAGGCGTGGCCTAGCCCAAGAATCGCCGATTGTGAGATAATAGCTCCCTAGTCATTTTCCTGCACTAATCGAATCCCAAATTTTAACCCTGGACCAAGCACTAAACCTAAATCTAAACCTTTATAACCCCAAACCCAACCGCTATACCCTAATACCCACCCTGTATCTTTGATGATATAAAAGCCCGTGTAGCAATTGTCACCGGAGCAAATGTCGCACGACCGATTCAGAAATGATAACAAAATTATAGTCACAATATCCGTAATATTTTATCTCTCTCCCTCTCTCCCTCTCTCTCTCTCTCTCTCTCTCTCTCTGAATGTAGCAGTCTTAAACTCAGAAATATTACCGTCTAATATTTATATTTAACAAAGGACTTACTATCTTCACATTAGACTTTGTTGTTAGTTGATACTATCTTTACATTATAAACAGAAGATACAGAGTTGATCCTTCTGTATAGTAACCAGGTTATGTCCTGACGTAACTAATGTTATTATTATTATATTTTTTTAAAGTACATACATGTATAATTACAAGGAAGAACAAAAAAATACAGGAAGGTTGAAATTAATGTAATCGATCCCCCAAGTGTACTGACAAGTTGCCAGGAATGGGGCAGGCAAACTGAATCACCGAAACCCTGAGGGTCCCCCATTCCTGGGGGATCAATGTTCTCTTACAGTTCTGAGTCATATCTATCTATATTGTGATTGAATTAAAGAAATGACTATTTTCTACATTATAAAGTAAAGGCCTTTAAGGGCCAAACACTTCCGTTCCCATGCAATTTCGTAAGGTTGAATCCTTTCCTAACTTTTCGTTTGTCCCTGTGTAACGCGTTCATTCATCTTATAATAATAATTTACTAAACATAATTATATTCTAAAAACTTTGGCCTCGATATACCTCCTTCTTCCCACCCAAAACCAAAGCTTTTGATGTGATTTGATTCAGGAAAATGGTGGGTTTTTAAATGGATAATGCCATGGGATACAGTGGTCCATCTTCATCGTTCACATTAAATCAAATTAATTATTGGGGGTAACTACACTCCACACTCTCTCCAGAATAGATACCACTGATGACGGACTAGAATAGAAGGGTGTGGCATGCAGACAAAGCGAGTATACCTACAGAGTCCTTATAAAATAACCAGTGATTAAGAAGTGACTCTCAAAATTCTCACCTTTTTTTTAAATGTTGAATAGAATCTTCAGACCAGTCTCTGTTCACTCAATCCCTCGGAGATCCTACTGGTCTTGAATTGAATCCATGATGCAGGATATCAGTACCAAGCAGGAAACGAACTAGCACACTTGACTCCTAGACCAAGAAAGGGCGTTTCCTACTCTAGAACAAACTTCGGTAGACAGTGGTAGAATGATGTCCACATCTCAGCGCTACTCCATCAAATAGCCTCCGTCCTGAGCCGTCCAAAACCATACCAACAAGAAAAGAGTTTCACATACGAACATGTGACGATATATATATACACAGATGCCATTTCCATTTATTACAACCCGGCTTCAGTCTCTGTCTATCATTTTATGCAAATTGCTATCAACCTGGTAATACCAGATGCCGTATGGTAAGTACTGTAATCCAATCATGTTTCTATACAAATGCGGGTAGGAGATAGTATACTGGAACCTATTCTAGAAAAGAGCTGCTCTAGAATACATTATGATAATTCAACGTGTTTATATAATATTTTGTGAGAAATTTGTGTTCTAATACTGTACCATTGTGGCAACTTAATATAAGTAATTTTCCTAATGATTTTTCTCCTCCAAATTTTTATATTGTGATAGTTTTTAAAAAGGGTGTTTGCTTATGTGATATATGCATGACTCAATTGAGCCTCAGGTTTTTAAAAACTAAGGAATACAAATTAACACAAAGGCTACACCTTTTGAGTTTCTGATAATACGCTCGATGAAAACATGCCATTAAAAATACAAGGCAAGGTTGCATTTAGCAGCCATTGTTTGGTTTTATAGACCAATTAGCCTGTCCCGAAATAGTCACTCCATTTTACACATGTTACATATGAGATTTGACCCCTTAAAGTTACTTAGACCATCCATGTCATTCACAAAAAGCTTGCCAGCTCGAACGAAACCGCCGGGTTTGGCCACAGAGCCTCCAAAAAGGGCCCCAAAGTCTGGTCGATTTCAACCCATCTAACATATGCGCCAAACTTTGTCAGAAGGAAGGTGTATGACTATACATTACCAAAACACCAAAACTAACAAAATTTTCCGTCGGGATGGGTTGTCAGACCACCCCTAAAAATTGGGGCAAATTTTTCCCCTCAAGGCCCATGGACCACATTTTGTCAGAAGGAAGAGGTATGGGCGTACATTACAAAAATATAAAAACTGACAAAAAATTTTCATCGGGAATGGGGTGTAACACCCCCTGAAAAACACCAAAATGCCCCTAAACCAAGGTTTGCATGCCCAAAATGCTCTAGTGGTACAGAAAACCCATTTTAGGCATTACAACCTTAATAACTCCAAAGTATCTCTTTCAATTCAGGTAAAAATTACAAAGTACAATCTTGAGTATTGTAAATTTCTTAGGGTGCAATTTGGTGTCAAATGATCATTTAAATAATAAGTTATTAAATAAAAACTGTATTGCTTTCTCAAAAGTAGTCAAATGATATTGTCAGGATTATGTAAACACACCCATTGTCCATCGGCACCTGTTTGACAAGACATAATAGAGGGGCTTGTTAAGTATTTGGGCTATGTGGCTGCCACGCTGAAATCTACCATTAATGTGTTAATTATATAAATGCATTGCAAGCTCTCTGTTATCTATATTATGAATATAGATCTTGATTTGAAATGGTTCATTATGAGGGGAATATAGAGGGAGATTGGAAAGAGATATGAAGAAAAAATACAAAGAGAGAGAGACTGAGAAACACGTAGTACATGTATCATTAATTTCAACACAAAATTTAAAAAGTGCATGTAGATAAGATACATGTATATAAACATCATATATACTACATTGCTTTATCACGTTCAATAAAATCAAATAACGTTATCTCTTATCACCCATAATTTAAATTTTAAAAATTAAAAAATTATTTTCTCGTAATTTTGACTGATTATACATGCAGGAATGAATACTAAACATCCTGATCATTCTGTTCTCGTAATTTAGTATTGAAACTCTACCCCTTGCTCAGTCAAGATGTGTCAAGGTTTTCGACGACATTTTCACCATCATGATCATTATACATGCATCTAAGTTCCATAAAGACTCGTAATGCTTCAGTCTTCTTATAGATCATTTTCAATCCATTACTATAAAATGTACAAGGAACAAGCTGTTTTAAGCATTCCGTAAAAAGAAGAATACCAGGAATGCCAAATGGAGAGTAATTTATTTTGTAAATGTATCTTTGAAATATATTATAAAAGGGAGAGTGAGTACAGTTAATAGACCATTCGTTTTCATTTTGATGACTTGTAACTGGAATTTGACATGCGTACGTTTATGGGATTATACAATTAAAAAAAAAATCACTCCCACTTAATGAATGGTAATCGGTTTGTGACTCCCCTTTTCATTAAGTCATTGACATAAATATATCATATGAACATCAATGTGGAATAACGAATTGTATGTGTAAAACATACCGTGTCAGATCATATTTTAATAAGTACAGTTTAGTGGCGTAGCCAGGATTTTTAATTGAGATGGGGCAAAACCAGCAAACTGCATGTTTTCATATTTTTTATCGGACTGTAGGGTAGGATTAGCTTTGAGTGTTATTAACCTGATAACCCATACCAGTCTATTTTTCTTGAACAAGAGGTGCAGTCTGTTTGCTTTCATCCCCTTACCCACAGGCGTAGCTACTGGGTCACGTACCCCCCCCCCCCCCCCCACCCCACCTTCCCCACTCCCCACTGAATGGCAAAAAAAAAAAAAAAAAGGTAGAAAGAGAGAGAAATAATGTGAAAGAAAGATAATAACTTCCATCCCACAGCCTCCCCTAATTGGTGAACTTAATTCACATTTCATCTCCACCCCACATCCCCCCCATGACGCCAATGCCCCCAAAAGCTTAATACATGCTACGCCGTTGCCCTTTGTATAGTCAATCCCATATATAGAGCTATTTGTCTTGTATTTCACAAGGTTACCATTTTTCCTTGATACTATCCATTGTCGGTGGCAAACAAAAAAAAAATTTTTTTAGTAGGGTTAGATGAGAATGAACTCTGTGTAAAAGGGGGAAATGTAACCCGAAAACAAAGGGATAATTTAACAAAAATGAAAACATAATAAATGTGATTGTCAGATTTCCAAACAGTAAAAGTAATATTGTTTTAAATTCTTTACCGACATGCCTTACCGATCTCCGCTGTTTTGAAAAAGAAAATAATAATAACCCATTTGTGCCATTGCAGATCCGGATAAAACTGGCAGGATTCAATATGAACATGATGTAAGGGAAAGTAGGGACACGATTTTGATCTCGTGTAATACATATTCAATTAGAAATTACATAAAATATCAAAGTGCATCATTACTAATTTGCAGGGGATGGGGGGGGGGGGTGAAGTGCATATTCACCAGATTTTCCTAAAACAAGTGTCCCTCTAGCAAAGTAAACTATCTCTCCTTGTGATGGTAAAATTGCCTACTTCCCTGTGATGAACAATTATCATGATGATAATAACATCGATAATAATAATAATAATAATAATAATAATAATAATAATAATAATAATAATAATAATAAATAATAATAACAATAATAATAATAATGATGACGATGATTATGCACAAAGATTGAGACAGTTGAATATCCCTACCTTAGCTACAGGAGGACTCGAGGCGATATGATTGAAACGTACAAGATTTTTAACAAATATGATTCTGATGTAACGCCAAATTTTGTATTACAATAATTCCTAGGACCAAAACTCAGCGATACAAAAAAAAAAAAAATTATATACGAATACGTAAACCATGGAATAATCTTCACAACGACACCATTACTGCCCCGAGTGTGCAAAGTTTTGCAGTAGCTTTGGATAGATGCTGGAAGAATGAGCCCATTAAGTACGATTATGAATCGCCTGCACCGGGAAATGATCCAGCCATCTTGTAAAGGAAGAAGAACTTGGAGCTGAATACAGAGGCGTAGTGCTTGCGTTCAGTATCTTCCCTAGGTATCCCTAGGTATAGGTATGGTGATGATGATGATGATGATGATGATGATGATGATGATGATGATGATGATGATGATGATGATAATAAAAATAATAACAATAAAAATGATAATGATAATAATAATAATAATAATAACGGTTTCTTATAGATCTCTTTACCAGAAACAACTGACCAAAGCGCTTACATTATTATAATAATATTGTATTTTCCTCTGCAATAGGTAATCGTTATAACATGCTCCTCCCCCCCCCCCCCCCCTTGATGATAATGGAAAGAGCCTGAGTTATTTCAGGGGGGCGTTTCATGAAAGGACTTTTATCCGACAAATTTGCTCTCAGCCAATCAGATGCAAGGATTTCAGTAGCTTATAACAGTTGTCGGATAAAATATCCGACAACTTCCTTTCATGAAACGCTCCCCAGGTGATATTTTTATATATCCCAAAAGATGTTGTGTGCTTTGTTTCTAAAGGGAAATTCAGTCTTGAAGAAAAAGACAAACAGTTCTACGTTCCTGGCCATTGCAGGTATCCTGTCAATTTAGAAAATGCCCCTCTCATCATCCCCCACCATCGAGTGTTTATTAATCCTTCACACATTGGAACACTCTCATATTAGGAAAAGGCATATAAGGGCTCAGTTTCTCTAGGATATCAATTTTCCAGTTTCTAAATTTTGTTAGCGAGCAAAAATTTTTGACAATTTATTATATTGAGAAGGGAAATTTATCATAAAAATACATGTAGACCTATAGAAGATAAGGCATATTAAAGAACTTTTTAAAAAACAGCACCTCACAGCCCGAACATTAGGTGGCGGTACCCGGAATATTGGTCATTTCAAAATTCTCGCGATAGACTGCGATAGGAAACTATTCAGCCAGATATTAAAAAAAACAAAAACAAAGAATACGCATCATCTAGCATGTTTAGCTCACAAAGTGTGTCAATGAAACAAAAGAGGGAGGTCTGTGAAAAATCATTTTCTTTCTTCCTCTTTTATATTCTTTTTGGCATGAAATAATTTATTCAGTAAATATTCAAAACGATTAAAGTCTATGACCCGTATTCCTAAGTGGCCCAGGTGAAGCCTGGCTTGACTTAGGCCCACTAGCGTACCCAGGGGGGCAGACTGCCCCCCCCCCCCCCCTTGACAACTTTTAACAGGAAAAAAATCCCCCCCCCCCCTTTTAAACTTTTTTTTTTAAATTTGTTTATCAGAGAAATCTGAACCCCATAAGATGTGATACCACTGAGCGACTTTTGACTTTTGGAGCGCTGGTTTGGGGTTTTTGTCCCCCCCCCCCCCCCCCCCCCCGACTTTTGGAGGGCTGGCGAGATGAAAAAAATACGGATCGACCTTTTGGAACGTCCACCTTTTTTTTTTTTTTTTTGTTTTTGGCTTGCTTGCTTGTCAGAGAATTATGGAGGGAAACATCTCATAACCCCCCCCCCCCCCCCCACACTGAAAGAGTTTTGGAGGGCTGGCGAGAAGAAATATATACGGGTCTCCCTCCAAGCAGAATTTGGCAGTTGACAAAATTTGCCCCCCTTGTAAAAAAATCCTGGGTACGCCACTGCTTAGGCCACTGCTTTATGAAAGGTCATATGTCAACCCCTAAGTCCCGTATAAATTACTATATATTTATGTAACAAAATAAAGAAACAAAATTATTTCCTGGCATGAAATTAGCTTCAGAAATCAGTTCTATCATGAGGTGTTTGTATTGGCATCTAGTCTCAGAACTATAATAATGATAATAATAATATGCCTTATTTACCCAGGGTAGCCTCATCAGTATATACTGTTCTCCCTGAAGGCCCTGCAATCATATTACTATCCTGACTTTAGCCGACATGGTGATTTTGTAGGATTAAAAGAGAGTGACATTTGGCTCTCCATAATTCGGTGGCCTAAATCTGCACTCTTAGGCGGGGGCTTAAAGTTAGGCGCCTTTCGAGAATACGGGTCTATGTAAGGAGTATCATTCTGATAAGTAAAAGAAAGAAAGTCGGAATACTCTCATAACAATAAAAAAAAAGAGGGGGCCTAATAATTCATTGGAAGATAATGCTTGAAGGTAAGGTGAAAGATAGTTAATTCACCAAGTTTACAGGAAAGTCAAGAACAAACTTAAAAGCAAAGTTATTACCTCTTTCTTTCTTTCTTTTTTTTTTGCGATCAGACGGGTAGCTGGTGATAATTTATATATATATTTAGACATTTATATTATGGTTTTATCACTTACTGTTTGTTCTATTATGAATTCAATTTACTTCCTGAAAATTATTTCGCTACCTTAGCGACGGCCAAAGTATAAATTCTAGTACATTTTGAAATAGAAATGAGGAGCCTTGTCTTAGTTGATATACGAGGGAGTGTATAGCAACCAAACGAGAACGTTTTTTTTTTTGGTGTTTTTTTTTGTGGATAATATTGAAACTTTGAGTTTTGTAGTAAAAGAAAGCCGATATATCAATTTAGGACAAATTGTGGTTTTTGGCCTTAGGAACAGTGGCGGCACCAAGGGGGGGGGGGGGGGGGGGCATGGGGGGGCATTCCCCCCCCCCCAGTCAGAAGCTTTGCCCCCCCCCCAGTTGCCCCCCCCCCCAATAATTTTCGGAGTGAACAAAAATAAAAGGGTGGAAAATGAAAAAGAAAAGAAAAGGAAAGAAAAAAGTGAAAAAGGAATGGAGAAAAGAAGGAAAAAGAAAGAAAACGGAAACTTGGAAAGCAGTGGCGGCATCAAGGTGGGGGGGGGGGGCATGGGGCAAATTTGTTCGCTCAGCTCGTGTAAATATCCTCATATTTGGGTAGTTTTATAGCCGAATAATTTCTGTACATTTCCACTATAATAGTGTCAAAATTTTTGCTCGCTCGCTTCGCTCGCTCGCAATACAGGCCTATAACTCCCACCACATAATCAGGCCGCGAGATGATCAAATGTCCTCATATTGGGGTAGTTTTATAGCCAAATAATCATTTCTGTACATTTTCACCACAAAAAGTTTCAAAATTTTGGCCCGTTCGCAATGTATAACTACCACCTTATTATCGGGCAGCAAGATGCTCAAATGTCCTCATATCTGGGTAGTTTCATAGCCGAATATAATTTCTGTACATTTTCACGACAAAAAGTGTTCGCAATAAATAACTACCACCTCATAATCGGGCAGCAAGATGCTCAAATGTCCTCATGCATATTGGGGTAGTTTTATAGCCGAATATGTAATTTCTGTACATTTTTACTACAAAAAATGTCAAAATTTTTGCTCGCTCGCTTCGCTCGCTCGCAGTATATAACTAACACCTCTTTATAATCGGGCAGTTCAGCTAGATGCTCAAAATGTCCTCATATCTGGGTAGGTTTATAGCCGAATATTCTGTACATTTTCACTACAAAAAGTGTCAAAATTGTTTTTGTCCGCCCTTGCCCCCCCCCCAACATTTTCTTTTGCCCCCCATTTGCCCCCCCCCCCCCCACTTTAAAAATCCTGGTGCCGCCACTGCTTAGGAAGAGGCCCCCACCCAGAGACCCCCCCCCCTCCCCATTGACTATGAAGGAAACATATGCCACCTCGCTTCCGATGCCTATATAATAGACCCAATTTCTACATGTTAAGAAACACTGCATCTTATAATATGCAGGACAGCGTGGCGACCTTTTCCAAAATTTAAGATTCGGAGAGTTTAAACTTAAGACCACTAGAAATATTATGTATTGTTATTGTTCAAAATATTTTTTTCTCTCATAAATGAAAATCAATTCCCTCCTCTTCCCTCTTATAGTTTAGAGAAGCATTTGCCCCTTTCCCTTCAATTCCTCATGTTCGGCTTTGTGACAGGGTGTCTACAATGTTAGGAAATTCTGCAAATATGCGAGGGAGCGTAGCGACCGAAGGAGAAATTTGATTTTCTGAAACTTTGCATATTAGAGTACTAGCTTATTATAATTATATCGTTATACTGCTAAGTATATACATGTGATATCTTTGGTCTTGGAAGGGATCCCAGGTACCAAAATCTTTTTTTATCCCTCCCTCCACCCACTTAAAGGGATACTTTGGTAGGCCTGCATGGGCGATTTCCGATGAGAGAGGAAAATATACTCGGAGCTTCGTGTCACTTCGATACAAGGACTTCCATCGCACGTGCTAAAACATGTGATTCATATTGGACCACCTCTGAGAGAAGACTGGCTTGTGTTTTAAATTTCGCGCGGTGGGAAAGTAATCAAACATATGGAAAAGTAATTACAGAGCCAGCTCTCTGGTAGAGCCTGGGATTAGTTACGTAATCGTGGCGACAACGAGTCGCGGCAGGGCAGTGCAGAAGCGATGGCTAGACTAATCAACCAGAAGTTAACCGTGTTTTGTATTTGGAAATATTTCAGCATTACACTAAACTTGTTTGGGGGAACGAGGTTACAACCAGTTACAAGACTAAGAGCCTGGGACTGGTTAAACCCGAAGTATTCGCCGAGCTCCAGTTCGGTCAACTTCGTGCCGTCCGATCATTTATGACCTTAGTCCGACGGCCTCGCACAACGGGCGTGCTATGTGTACAAGTAAACGAGCCTTTTGCAAATTCCGCACGATTTCATTTCCCCATGAGTTCTCATTAGACTGCCCCTTTAAGGAGGCATCTGCCCCTCTGCTCCCTGCATCAGGCCCCTATGACTACTACTACGACGACGACGACGACTGCTGCTGCTGCTGTTGCTCTAGTTGTTTAGTTGTTAAACGAATTGAAGGATGTACACTTCACCAACTTGGTAGGAGCTTAGGAAATTATGATGATGGTAGTCATGGTGATAATAACGCGTAGTCTTCGTGGTCTATATGATGACCACATGACCATCTCATTGTCACCGATGTACTGGACATTGCTCATTATTATTCATGCCCATTATATCGGTCACATTGACAAGATCACGTGATGATTAACGTTGCAACTTTTGCTTCTTATTATAATTCATTTCTTCCTCTTCTCTCTCTCTCTTCTAAATTTGCTTAGTTTTCTTCTCTCCTTCTCCTTCCTTTTCTCTTTTCTTTCTTAATGTTGTTCTTTTCCTTGATCTTCTTGTTCTTCTTTTTGTTTTTCCTCTCCTTGTTTTTCTTCATGTTCTTGTTGTTATTGCTGTTGTTGTTCTCTTCTTCTTCCTAGTTCTATTTACCTTCTTCTTTTTTTTTCTTTTTTTCTTCCTTCTTTCCCCCTCCTTTCTACAATTATTACTATTTTCTACTACTACTACTACTACTACTACTACTGCTGCTGCTGCTGCTGCTGCTGCTGCTACTGCTACTACTGCTGCTGCTGCTACAATACTACTACTACTACTACTACTACTACTACTACTACTACTACTACTACTACTACTACTACTACTACTACTGCTACTACTGCTATTACTGCTACTACTACTGCTACTACTACTACTACTACTGCTACTACTACTACTACTACTACTACTACTACTACTACTATTGCTGTTGTTGTTCTCTTCTTCTTCCTAGTTCTATTTACCTTCTTCTTTTTTTCTTTTTTTCTTCCTTCTTTCCCCCTCCTTTCTACAATTATTACTATTTTCTACTACTACTACTACTACTACTACTACTACTGCTTCTGCTACTACTACTACTGCTACTGCTGCTGCTGCTGCTGCTGCTGCTGCTGCTACTGCTACTACATGTACTACTACTACTACTACTGCTGCTGCTGCTGCTGCTGCTGCTACTACTACATGTACTACTACTACTACTATTACTGCTGCTGCTGCTGCTGCTGCTGCTGCTGCTGCTGCTGCTACTACTGCTACTACTACTACTACTACTACTACTATTACTATTACTACTACTACTGCTACCAATGTCGCGAAGCATTTTTGAAAGTGGGGGCTGAGATGTGAATGAGCATAAGTCTGCTACATGAACATGTACTTCATGAAATATGAAACTACCAGTATTACCAACCCCATTATTGGTATTGGTAAAAACTTTTCATGATTTTAGGTACAAATATTGATGGATTGACTTGATGAAACAAAGTTAGTTGAAAATAGCGCCACCTGCAGGCTATGTGGGTATTCATGTAGCACATTATTCCCTGGTATCAACGGGACAAAGTCATTGAATTACTACCAAATAGGACACTAAAATAAAGCGTAAAACGAACGTGACATTTAGCTTATTCAACTATTTTTCATCAAGAAAGATGTTTTTTTAAGAAAAAAAGAAAAGCACATACAATCAGCTACAAGCGGCATTTAAGAATAAATGTCGGCCAGGAAAGGACATCTAGAAACTATAGAAACGAATCCATTCAGATCATCATACAATTTGTATATTGAGGAGAAGTATTGTGTGACATCCTCTTTATGCTCAAGTAGCACACGAAACAATATGACTTCGAATGACAGCGAATGTGACAATGTAGATAGCAAATTAATGAAAACTGATTTAGTAAAAACTGCACGAACTGATTACACTGATGAAGACATCGTTCACTCAGCGTAAATAATACTTTCCTTCTTAAAGTAGCACTGTCATTTCAGCTCGAAAACATACTTTAATACTTACCATGCTTACCGAGGCTGTGTCTGTTCCAATTAATGAATGAAGCATGTGATATTCTCATAGTGATATGGTCTTTATTCATCCATTCTCTTGGTAGGTCTCTCAAATTCAAACCATGTATCGTGATGACTTGTCACCTCTTGAATATCTCTTATAACAAATAATTTGTTCTGTTTGGAGTTTTCAGCGCCTTCATTCAAATTAGCGTGAAGAAGCCAACAACGAGTCCACAGAGAAGAGCCTTCCAACACCTGATGAAGCATGGTAGACATGTGATCTCAAAGTAAGTAAGAACTCGAGTTTATAAGAGATTCAGAGGAAAGGGTACCAGCATCCTTCCCGCCATTTTTTAATTATATATACTGGATATCCTGGCTTATTCCCTCGCATTCTAATACACTTAATAAACCCCTCCTTAGATGGCAACTTTATTATATTGGACTATACGAGAGGGCAAACTGCCTACAAGAATAGTATGTGACTTTCATTTCCGACTTTAAAACATGTGAGGGTCATACTAATCAGAATTATTAAACATGATTAAAGAGCATGAATTACTGAAGATTTCCAGTCTTTAGAATGTACTCCAATTGTTTTATTTAAGAGAATCTATAAAATCTTAATCATGAAGCTATTCTGGAAGGTTCTCGACTAAACATAATTATGCCTAAAGTGCTGCACTGAGGAACATATATATGTACATGTATGTCAGTTATATAGAAATTCATCAAAGTATGTTTCAACATTTTTTGAATAACACAAACTTTGGAAGGGACGGTCAATCTCAACAGAGAGAAGATGAAATTTGCTGACGAAATTATCCTCGCATTAATCCAAAGCTCCTTGGAAGGACAAAGAGACATTCATAAATAATTATGTGATATGCGCTATACAAGAACTGAGTATTATTATATCCCTTCCTTTTAGCTCATTCATCATGTTCATGGGGAACTTAATTTGATTATCTTCATATTGTCCTCTTGAAGGGTGGTGGCAGTGGACTTCAGTGTATGTTGAGGGTAAGGATTTATGCAGAATAATTTCAAATGATTTCATGATGAACCCTTTTGGATAAGAAGATTAAACATCCATAAAACATAGGGGGATTCTACCGGTACCATGAATTCTTATCACAGCGTGTTAATTGGCTTCATATGCCCAGTCGCCGCCCCAAGCCCCCCTCCCCCTCCCCCATCCCAACCACCACCATCACCACCATAGCACCCTCCTGTGTGATACTACCACTGTCTCCACTCTCTGACATGCCTGATGTCATAAACCTGTTGATATTCATCACCAATTGATTCTATTTCGACACGATGTCTGGTATTAATCACCAAATATTTGGTGATATTCACCACAATTATTATTAGTTACTAATCTTTAGTCTGGAATTAGACTAGGTCCATCTTGAATGCACAGCTCAATATTGTTTTTTACGATGACAGACTATTCATTATTCTAATTTCCTTTCCAAGTCTTCTTAATACAGGACGAATCTGAATGATTTCATATTGAATTCATAAACATAGGCTTATGAGGTCGGGGACTAGGCTAGGTGCTCCTAAGTATTTTTAAATGAACAGTGATATTTTGGCAGCGAAACAGTCTCTTTATGATTTTCAATAAATCCCTCATCTAAAAGACGAAAATATATATAGAAAGTTTTAAATGGTGTTCTCAACCAGTTGCCACTGTGTAAAGTGCAATTTCTTTGCTCGTTTACTTTGCTCACCCGCTAAATTTTCGAAGATGTTTACTTGATATTCGGCACTAATGTCCTTTTGGCATGACATTAATCTACTTGCCAATCTCAACCCAGTTGTAGTAAATGTACCTGGTATAATATTATAAAAAGTAATTTTGAATGCTTTCATCATCTATAAAGTGCATGCACGTTCATAACCTAAAAGGTAGCTTTGCTAGAGCCAAGGTAATAGTATTACTTTGTAGGCACTTTATGATTCCCAAGGGATTGATATGTGCGCATTAATGTAACTATTTCAGATATAAACGTGAACATTGGTGGATACTCCTAACCTCCTCCTTATCCATAATGTACATTATCATACCTGCATCTAATTCATTTATTCATTTACGTCATAATGAAAATAGTGAGGGTAGGCCTAACTCGGCATTGTTAGGCAATATGATGCTATTATATTGACTTGTAGGAGGCGGGTGTATAGACTCAATTAAGTGCATGCACTCAATTACTAGACCAGTCTATTCATGTATTCACATACCTACAGATGATCATTGTAGATTGTCACAACTCAGGGCAAACATTGGTAGAAGAATATACTGATCAATTATTCTACGTAAGCCAACATAGTTTACATGATTTGCATGTATCGGGATAAATAAATTTAGTTTTAAACACATATTCACACTACATAGTGCGTTTCTTACAAGCAGTTTTGAGTGATGTAAAATGTAAAAGAAAATAATAGTTTTCAACTTTCTCATCTCTTTATAGTTCCATTTGAAATAGTAGCATTATACCCTGGGACAGACCTTTAGTGACACACTCTCTCTATTATTACGAGAGTTTGGCCAGTGTTTAATATGTTTATTGTTTTATAATGGGCAATGCTTTTCAGTGTTTGCGATATTATTGCCCCGTCTTATAAAAGAGTTGCATTCGATTGATATACATAAGCAACAGATAGGTATCTTTATGTTTTCTTATTCTAATGATATACTTCCAAAGTTTCTAGACGATTGTTTTATATATAATAGAAATGTGTCTAATTATGAAAATCGTCAATCTAATTTTTTCCACCTACCAATGTTAACTTATGATTTCTCAAGAACAACAATTATTTATGCCGGGCCAAAATTATATGGAACCAATTGCCTCAAGAAATTCAAATATGCCCAACACTGTCAATGTTCAAAAGAAAGCTTAAGAAATATCTTGTCAATGATTATGTTTAACTAGGTTTAATTTTACATAAATGCCCTTTCTGTGTTTGTTTTTTGTAATGGATTTGTCTGGTTTAATTCTATATTTTGATGTTTTGTGTCATTGTAATCTTGTATTTCTATCTTATTTTTAGTATATTTAAGAAACATTTTATGTAAATTTAATTATCTTTGGGAATAACCTTGATAGGCCAATGACCTTTGTTTTTTCCCCCACATTATGATTTCAATTGAAGATGTTTCATTTTAATGTTTTATTATTGTATATATGCATATAAATTGTACTTGTATTTTTTAATCAGATGTGGAAATAAACTTGAACTGAACTTGAACTTGAACTTGATTGCAAATAATTTGCAATTGATATCAATCGCAACTCGGTACTAAAGAGATAGGGGCTGCGATTGATATCAAGTTACGATTGATTTGAATCAATCGTAACTCTTTATAAGACAGGGCCCAGGACTACTAATTAAACCATCGTCTGTTTGGAGCGAGGAGGGTGTTATTTACTTTAACTCAGAGTTAACGCAGTTGTGGCTCTCGACAGACGTTATGTTATAGTGTTGCTGGTTTCCAAACCATATAATACAGATCATCCGTATCTTACATAACATACCTTTCATACACTCTAAAAATTAAAGGGCTAAATCGCCATTTAAAAGAGACGAGGAGAGACCACTTTTGTTCAAAGTGGTAGATTAATACTTTTAACATGCTGGATGCAACACTACAAAAGCTGTATCCAACAGGTTAAAAGAATTGACCTGCCATTTTGAAACAGTGATCACACCTCGGCCCTTTATAATGGTGATTTAACAATTCAGTTTTTAGAATGTAGCTTGTAAAAAGCTTATCTTCTTATGCAACAAAAAAAATTGTTGAAATAATGAAAAACATTGATATAATAATGAATTAATGAAGTTCATGATGAAAGAATAATCATTGAGTAAATTTGAATTATTTTAAATCAAAGCAATTGAAAGAAGTAAATGCATAACTAAAGAAGTAAGGTGAACGTCTTTTTATAAGAGAGAAAAAAAAAACCGTGAGCAAATATGTTCGGGTAGAAAAAAAAATACACAGATTGCATAATATTCCATCATTATCTGGACTCAAGGTAAAAATATTTCAAACATATTTTGAATGGATATATCAGTTACTAGTTTTCCTAGATTTGTTTTAATTGTCCCATGATACCTTTGATCTAACGTGAAAATGCATTCTAACTTTTGAAGCATTCCTTCTTCTTCTTCTTTTTTTTTTCATATAATTCTTTCTTGTTCAGGGGTGGATCCTGGATTGTCATAAAGCCATTTTTATATTTTGTATTCGTATACTTGTTCTCATGTTGCGATTTTATTCGGAATGTTGGGGGAGGACTGACAATGACAAGTAGGGAGATGTGGGTTTCCCTGGACATGCTGGATAAGCAATCCTCACCTAGTCCCACTCAGTCTACGAATCACTTGTTGAGGAAAATTGTTGTGGACATTGTGGAAAGAAAATAAGCTAAGTGTGATATATAGGTCGCATGATGCTAGTGTGGTTATCTGTACTTTCAGAGAGTGCTTCAGATTTCCATGGCAATAAATACTTTGTTTTTTCCAGCGATCATCCTTCCCAGTAAAGGTCCGGCTTATGTGGTGAGCACTGATATGATTGGCTCCGGGATTGGATGGGTGGGGTCTTTCGAAAGCTAGTACACTATGAAAGGTGGCCCTCATTGGACGGATCTCCTGCAACCTGTAGTACACGGTGCGAGGTGGGTGCTAATTGGATCGGAGGGATCTATCGTGTTCCAGTAAGCATGGTAAGCCAGTGCATGATGTAAGGCGCGTGCTGATTGGAAGAATCTCTCGCAAGCAGGTGAGCGGTGTAAGGTGGGCGCTGATTGGAGAGCAAGTTTGATTTTCCAGGAGAAAAGAAGAAAGCGGGGATGAATAATGATTAAGTGGGTCAGACGTCTGGTGAATGGTTCAAAAACTAAAGAGCGTTCGGGTTCAGTTTGCACTTTGAGATGAGGATCTGCTGAAACAAGTTGATGCAGCGGAAAATTTCATCTCGATAATCAACATCGTACAGTCGAGAATTTTCTCGACTTTCCGCAAGCTTGACATAACTCTTAGACCTAATTATCATTGTCAAACATAGTTTGAATGATTCCCTGGGCGCTCAGGATTGTACCAAAAGAGACATGATGTGCTGAAAGTGATTTTCGTCGATCTGGAATAATTTCAGCCCCAGAACAAACGGAATAAAAGTGTCTTGTAGGGTAAAGTGAAAACACTCTCATTTGTGATCTAGCAAGGAAATCTTTTTAAACGATCTGTTGAATTCAAGATATAAGCATCGAAATGTATTTCATTCCGGCGAAGAACCGCCTTGTCATTTATGTGGCGTTAATCATCTGTGTGAGCCTTCATATTGGGCCGATGTTGGTCGTGGCTCAGTTTCAGCTAGGTGCAACATTCGATACCAGCGACTCATCAAGCTCCATCAGCTCTGATGCATCCTCTAACCAAGCAGGAACGTTCGAGCTCGGAGGCGGGACATCTCGGGAGGATGGTAACCCATCTCCTGAAGAGATCGTGAAGTTATTCCTGGCAGACTTTGATCGACGTGCTGATCGTGAATACCCTGGTTTGATGGAGAAACAGTGGATCTACTACACCAACCTTACTGATGAAAATCGGCAAATAAAGGTCACTAGTAATATATATTTTATTTCTATCAAACAAAATCAATATTTACACATTTCAACCGTTACCCAATAAAAACGGATTTCAGTTTCTATGATGTGCTTTAAAAAATACAACACGTAGATTGTGTCTTTATCGCGCATCAATTCCGATTTTGCTTATTATGTCTTCAAAAATTTGACAATTCTCATAAACCTATTGACATTTCAGTGTATAATCTGACTTTAATGATCCTGTCATCGTCAACACCAAACTCCAAAATGATTTTTTTATATTCCATATTTCTTACATACGTTTGTACTTTCACTTGAATAATCGACTACAACAATCTAATACCATTTTAAATGTCCTGCAAACAAAATTTAATGATAACAGCGAACAGTAGATCTTTTTTGCTAATTTTTCTCTCACAGCCCTCTCTCTGTCCTCTGTCCTCTCTCTCTCTCTCTCTCTCTCTCTCTCTCTCTCTCTCTCTCTCTCTCATTCATTTCCCTCTCTTCATTCTTTATCCCTCTCTCTCTCTCTCTCTCCTCTTTCTCACTCTCTTTCCTCTCTCTCTCAATCTCTTCCGTTCCGTCATTTCATCATCAGATCATTATCGACATAGTCATCTACTCTCCTTCAAATATTCTTCCTCTTCTCCCCTGAATTTTCATTCTATCTCTCTGCACAGGGGCGTAGCCAGGGGGCGGTGGACTCCCCCCCCCAAAAAAAAAAAAAACAACCGTCAACTGAAAAAAAAAAAGCGAGAGCGAAAAAGAGGGGGAAGTGAGAGAAAAAAAAGCCTAAAAGGTGTTACGAGCCGTAAATCTTTCTCTCAAGTTTGCTAAAATGTCAAAACTTTCGCACTTTACGCACTTTACGCACTTAATGCGGGAAGGGGCAAACTACCCCTCCCTGCACCTACCCATGTGGCATGTTACATACAGTGCAGTATTGCGTCCAAATAACTGAAGAGCAGTCGGGGCGTCGAACTAACTTTCCGCCTAAAAAAGGTGCTTTACGAGCCGTTATCTTTCTCTCAAATTTGCTCAAACGTCAGAGCTTTCGCGCTTCGCGCGGGAGGGGGGGGGGGGAGTCTCCCCCTCCCTTTACCCACCCCCTTGGGCTACGCTGTTGTCTGTGCATACTTTTTTCCCCATATGATAATCACATTTTTATTTTCATTTCTACTTTCCTTTCTCTTTCGTGAATCATTATTGGCGTGGAGATTCCCTCAATATTGCAAAAGTAATACAAATATGCAAGTATGATGTTTGAGCCTCCATGATTATGTTTCAGAATTTCTTTCACAAAGTGTTAATTAAAATCCTCGTAAATACACCCAAATCTTCTTTTCCATGAAAATGATTATTGTAGATATGTTGACTTGTAAAAGCTTCACTGTTTTCCCATCTCCAGGTGGAAGCCAACATTCGAATCACCGAGTTCGACTCGGATGCCCGGCAGACCGCACAGACCTACTACCATACCTACCCATCTCATCAGATTTCTTACGATGTCAGACGCGAGCTTGAAGCTCTAGCATCGACCTCGGGCTCACCCACATACGTTACCGATGTCACACAAGAGGTAGGTCTCATACGATGTCTGTCTACGATCACATCGAGACTACGATCTTATTCAAACTCGATCCGATTTAGACTACGATCCGATTAGACTACGAATCCATCCAGACTACAATCTAATTCAGACTACCAACTTATTCATACTACGATCACATCAAGACTACGATCCCTTCAAAATACAATCCCACTCTGTCAGCGATCTCATTCAGACTATTAAACTAGCCTATACAATGCGTCCCAGAGAAAAGTTAACAGTTGAAAAAATTCTTCCCTATTGTTTCAAAATATGTTTTAAATTTTCATACCTATCGATAGCTTAAGGTCTCTTCTATCAAATTACACCAAAATACCCCACAATATTTTACGCTTGAGTGAGCAAAAGCCAATTTTGTGAAAGCCAAGGGTGCAAAATCCAGTCTTGACAAGAATTGATATTGGCTCTGGCTGGTATCTGCCGAGCTGAGAGTCATCTAAAGGCTTTAAAATTTCCATATTCTAATCAATAAAAGACAATTCATGAAATAACAGGCTCTGCTCTCTGTATATCCTTACACATCCCATCAACATTTTATGCTTTTAACTACTTTGCCGAGTGTTTCAAAAGGTTACTTTTGGTGAGTCTTTTAATTTCAGCTGGCTTGCTCACTCAACCATAAAGTTTTGATGGGATATATTAGGAAATACATTGAACAAAGTTTTTTGCTTTCATAAATAGTCTTTCAGTGATCAGAATATAAAATTCCAAGTCTTTTAATGACTCTCAACTTGGCTCATACCAGCCAGAACAACAATAAACATTTGTCAAGAATGGATTTTGCACCATTTCACAAAAGTGGCTTTTGCTCACTCAAGCGTAAAATATTGTGAGACATTTTATTTTCATTTGGTAGAAGAGAGCCTAAGCTAACCACAGGTATGACACTTTCCTGAAAATATTTTGAAATATTAATTGGGGAGACTTCCAACCGTCAATTTCAAACGGTTCTCAACTTTATTTATAACAGTCAGAGCAAACACCTGTTCTTGTCAAGTCTGAATTTTGCACCCTTTCACAAAAGTGGTTTTAGATCACTCAAGCGTATTGGGAGGGACCCTAAGCTATCTACAAGAATTAAAATTTATTGAAAATATTCAGAAATATTTATTTGGGGAGACTTTTTCCAACTGTTAACTTTTTTGGGGCCGCACTGTATATTCAACTACGATCCCAATATGACTCCACTCAGACTATACTACAATTTGACTTACACTACCATTCAAATTCAGACTGCAATATTGTTGGACTACGACCCGATTCAGACTATCACTGGCGTGTTTATTTTTTTTTTGGGGGGGGGGCTTGTGTTAGCTGCAGCCCCCCCCCAAAAAAAAAAAAAAAAAAAAAAAAAAAAAAAGTTTCACGCCAGAAAAAAAGGGGGGGGGGGGGAGTAGAAAAAGTGAAATTGCATACCGGATATAGGTCTAGATCTATGGCAAAACTACATTTTCATTAAAAAGTCGATTTATTTGCTTGCTCTCAAGTATTCAGAAATTGTTCAGCCCCTCAAAAAGTTTGCCTCATTACGCCACTGCAGACTATTATCATACTCTATCTACGATCTCATTCAGACTATCAACTACGACTACGATCCCAGTCAGACTAATCTTATTAAGCGTATATAAGATCCCTTTAGACTGTGATCCCAACAGGACGCCATTTATAAAATTTATAAACTACAATTCGATCGCGATGTCGTCACACCAGTGTGTTTTTTTAATTTTACGTAAATCGTAATAATCGTAAGACTAATTTAGATTTATCAGTACAAAACTGTTTTGTTTTGTTTTTTCCGTTATTTTGTTTCTGCAAATTTTTTTTCAGCAAAGGGCACAATATTGTTATGTTCTGAATTAATTACCGATACTTAGAGATCCTGGTTCGTCAAAAAGTGAAAATCTAATTAAGAAACCAATACAGTATTTTTTAAAAGGCTATTTAGGAAAATGTCATTAAACTTATTCCAACTATATGTGACATCATGCAACTTTACAATACAAACTTGAGTCTGATAATAGTTTCAACTTTTGAACTTCTAACGCTTAAAAAATATCACATGTTTTTAGCCGTAGAATTTTAAGATCGGAACTAAATACCGTCGATCACGCCAATTTGATCATCGTTTACATTACGTCTGTCAAATGTTTATAATAGAACTCAAACCAAAGCAGAATAACCCAAATAAAACTGAACTTGAACTTGATCTAGTTTAATCGGTCAGCTTGAATAATAAACCATGTGTGCAGGTGTTAGGTTATCATCAGTCATGGTATGCCTTAAATAAAGTTCGCTTGACTGTGATGAAAGCTCGAATTCAAGCTCGCCATTTCCCTCATCAAACAATGTGCTATTGCTTGTAAAGAAAATCATATAGAGTTTCCAGACGTTTATATAAGAACCTTCATAACTTCAATATTGAAAAGTATTGTTTTTTGTTTTTTCACTTTATTTTTCCAAAAATTGCACTGACCCGTTTCTTTAATTATCTGCTTTTTACGAAAATAAACTTGATGCCAGCTAGGGCGGATTTCCCCTTAATGGACTTTTGCTATTGAAGCTCTATAGAAGGGAATGCGCTCTTTTTATTTTTTTTAAATCTTTGTTTCTATTTATAATTAATTCTAATGTCATGATAAAGATATTTGTTAAACTCTCTTTCAGAACTACTCTACAGAGAAATACAAACAGTTCTTTTCAGAACGACACTCTCCAAACTTCTGTGACCTGCTCATAACATTCCTGATCTTGATCACTCTTTCTTCATTTTTCTTCTTTCCTCTTTCCACTTCACTTCATTTTTGGTGTATAAACACCGAAAAAAAAATAGTCTTGTGTAATTGTTTAATTTAATTTCATTCCATTATCATTTCTTTCCTTTCCTTTCACTTTTCCAAAATTCCTCTGAACGCCCCATAAGTGAGTTATTTTTCACGAAAGAATATATCAACAGCCTTTTCACAGAGGCTCCCACATGGTGTTACCGAAAGCCTTCATTTGTGAATATTCGTTAAAGTATCAAAATTGATTATTTATTGTTGATTTCTAGTTGGAGGATGTGAAGTCTCGCATGGAGCAGCGATATCACACAGCTAAAGTATGCAAGAAACGGAAGCGAGGACGGAGAGAATGTCTGCCTCTAGATCCAGGTAGGCCTATAATATGTAAACTTAATTGTGGTATGCTTTATGTTTTCATATATCATATATTCTTGTGCGAAAGTGTTTACTCTAAATTCAGTTCATTATAAACTCATCGTTTTGAATCATATGACTTTATAGTGTTTACTTCGGGAGAAATCTAATCAATAATTTTCGTCGAAGAAAATTATAAACTTATACGTCATGTCATTTTCCCTTTATTATTCCCATCCTGAATTATTGGCTCTTTTTGCACACGACTAATTTTTATCATTTTGTCAATGACATATATGTTCACAGTGGCAATGATTATGAATAATCTTGTTCTTTTGTATATAATTGTAATCGGTTCGTTATCTAATTACCTGCTTTATTGAAATGTGTATTTTACGTACTTAGACTTCCTATCTGAATGTTTTGATTAGATTAGGTCTTTATTTAAATCTATATGCACCCTACTTTTGTTTTAAAAGCGCTTCGAGAACCAATTCTGTGTAGGCTTGCTCTATATAAAAACTTTACATTATTTTTATTATCATTATTATAAGTACATGGGGAGAACCACCATAAAATACAAGTTATGTGGAGCTTGCACTGTGCCCTCGTATCTGGTGATAGATAATAAGTTGCTACATACTACCAAATTGGATTTTTGTAAAAGGAGATTTAGAAGAAAGATGGGGAGGAGGAGGCAAGGAGAGAGATAAAAGGCACATTCGTTCACGCTCACTTGCCCAATAAGTTTACTTTAGTCGAATAAAGAGGTCAGAAGACAAACGACGTGACGTAAACATGGCACTGGTACTATAAACAGAGTGTGCCTTCTGTGATGGTGAGTGTCTCGGAAATCGGTAGGAAATTGATTTAATATCTTTTCATAATGTAAATATTCTCTTTTGATAAGATCCGTTAGAGTGAATCGTTCAAGATTCATGAATCTCTCACGGGATGTAACGTCCTATAGAGTTCTGTTTTGAGGTAGACTGCCCCCAAAGTAACCCTGCATTGTTTATCATGCATTAGATGGATTGTTATAGCCAGTAAAATATGGACAGATTAAAAAAAAAAAAAAAAAAAAAAAAAAAACCTGTTAGAAATCACTTTCACTCACATTCCATTTTAAGACCACGGTATGACATGCGAGTCGGCATTTATGTAGCTCAATTTCCTTATCTTTTTTTAGTTCATTAACTCAGCTAGTATTTTTTTCTCTTCTCTCTGCTTCTTCGTGAATATATCTCCTTTCCGTACTCCTTTTATGTTACACCTCCATTCTCCCGCCCCCCCCCCCTTGTTTCCCCTCCCTTTTCCCCCCTTTTTTCTTTTTCCCCTCCAATCAAGATCAGCAGTCTAGGAATGTTATCTTTTTCTTTTTTTGTATGTAGTTATTTTCTTTTTATATATTTATTATGTACTATTACGTATTATGTACTGAGGGCAACCTAGCCCCAAGCTTTTGCTTTTAGAGGTGTGTCCTCCAACTATGTATGTACTACAAGAATGTATATTTTGTCATATTTTTGTTAAAAATACATGTACATTATTTTGTTCATTTATTACTTTGTACATTTATATTGAAAAGTTGGAAATAAATGTCATTAAATTGAAATTGAAAATTGAAGTACACATAAATTTTCTACCGAAATCGTTAATCACATTTTTAAAAATAATACATTGCAAATTTTAGGTCATTACTAGAACTCTAAATTACCTTTAAACTGTTATTAATCTCAGGTTTATTAATTACCAATTTTTAAGTAGCACAGAAGTCATCTTGAGGTCATTTCCTCAGGAATTTTGCTATTAATTCAGACCTAAACTTGACCCCTTATATTCCCGTATTTAATTCCGTTAAACAAGCCATCTGGAATATAGCTGCTAATGAAGAGTCTCTGTAGGTAATGAAAGACTCACTGTAGGGGATGCTCGAGGTCTAATAAGTGTTAGTAATAAATTCAGCGTGATACCTTATGACATTGACCTCAGAGGTCAAAGGTTAAACGTGGTGGCATCATGCATTTAGAAAGTGAAAGAGAACAATTAGAAGACTGCTGAACAGGCATCGTCTCTGATTGGAAACGTCATCACAAATGGAGTATTCTGCCTTTCGTCTGTTTTTTTTTTTTTTTTTTTTGGTCTTTGCACACACCCACACCCACACATACACACACACAAACACAAAGAGACGTAAATAGCTCAAATTTAATGCCATTTCGATTATAGTTGCTCATATCAAGGAAATGGAGAATTTTTGATATTCAGAAGTTTATATTAAACGATCTCCCCGCAGGAATTTACTCTTCTTAAAGAACAACTCTGGCCTCAAAATATTAAGAGCAGAAAATCCATGAAAACAAATACAAAGAGGTCTCACTTTGAAGAATATCAGAATAAGAAAGTGACTTATTCGTACATTGATGTTTAATGATATGAAGATTGCTGGTAGGCCTTGGATCAGTGTGGATGTTATAATTATCTTCTCTTTTCTGCTTTTTGTTGTTGTTGTTGTTGTTGTTTTTGTTTTTGTTTTTACTCTGAGTCGTGCTTTGGAACAGCACTTCCACTATTTGCGGCCTATTGTGTCGCCACATGACCCACATGGATGCCCAGCCCCACTCCCCCCCCCCCCCGAATATTTAAGCACCCGCTAACTATCTCGTCCACCACCTTGCTCTGACACGTCATCTGGCGCGCAGTGTGTGTGTGTGTTGTTGAAATTGGTTCAACATTTGGACTATGTTGCCAGTAGCTCTCACAGACATTATTTGTGGTCTGTGTGTATTGTGTAGCCCCTTGACGCCCTGTGATGCCCCCTTCCACCACCCTCCCCGAATATTTAAAGGAGAATGAAACCCTGGGGAAATATCAATTTTAATTGAAAGAGAGGATAGAGAGAAGCAATTTTTTAAGTTCCATCAAAATCGGTTACGAAAATGATGAGAAAGTTATGAAAGTTTGAAAAGTCTCAATTTACTTTCTATGGCGATCCTCAAATTGGCAATGTTGCTTCAAAGTGACAGGTTTAGTAGTACAACTCTCCATATGTTTTGTACACAAAATTTCATATTTTCTCCATTATCTCTAAAGATTCTGCTTGTCTTTTTGTGAACTCAACATATGTTGTGTCAAATACATTTTCCCATGATATATCTTGAGCTAAGAAGGAGACAAGCTGCACCTTGAGAGATAATGGGGAAAATATGAAATTTTGTGTACAAAACATATGGAGAGTTGTACTACTAAACCTGTCACTTTGAAGCAACATTTCCAATTTGAGGATCGCCATAGAAAGTAAATTGAGACTTTTCAAACTTTCATAACTTTCTCATTTTGTAACCGATTCTGATGGAACTTTTTAAAAATTGCTTCTCTCTATCCTCTCTTTTCATTCTCCTTTAAGCACCTACCTGACTCCCAAACGTCACCTGGCGAGATGGAGTGTTGTGAAAATTAGTTCAACATGGGGAGCACGTACATGAGTACCTTGGTAATTCAGGACAGGTGACATGCGTCTTAGCGTACCGACGAAGAAATACGAACAGGAGCAGAATGATGAGGGATTTTGACGATAAAGAGTTTCAAAGACGTAAGAAACAATTTCAAGGAATTGTCCCCAACAAAAAAAAAAAGGTTAAACTTAGTCTGGGTATGGGATTTCTTGTATAATCAAAGGTGCCCTACATAATGCAAAGTATAAAGATTTTTTTTTTTCTCTCTCTCTCTCTCTCTCTCTCTCTCTCTCTCTCCCTCTCTCACTCTCTCTGTTGGTCGCTGCTTTACTCCGCATAATTATGCTGCAAGTACTAAAGCAGGATGCATCTGCTGGGAATCTGTCAAAACTGTTTATTCTGGAAAGAACAGAAGCACTTTCATCCTTCCCTCCTAGGTCACTTCCCTGACTCCTTGGTCATGACAAGAAATTGTAGCCCTTGGTCATAATACGAAGATGCGTAACCATGACAACTGCTACCAGACGAATGAGATATGTTTACAGCAGGCTTTGATCTGATGATGAAAGCTACGAAAAGGGATCAAGTTGATGGTACCTTAGTTTTTGTCACGATAACTGACTTCAAGCGAGTGATGACAATTTTTCTCGACATAGTAATGTCAGGGACTATGACCAGACAGCATGGTCAAGGACCACAGGTAATCTCTTGAAATGGAAAGTAGCAATGAAGCGAAACAGAGTTAGGAGGATGAAGTCATGAGGATAATAAGGGAAGAGGATTTTAGGGATCAGGCAGGGGACCACAAGGGGGCACAAAAGGTGGCAGGGTGACAGTGGGTGGTAGTACATGATGATGATGATGGTGGTGGTTAAAACGTGTTGTGAATGCATGAAGGTAATGGTTATGATAATGGTGATGATGATCATGATCATGATGACGATAGTGATAAATGATGATGATGATGATGGTTAAAAAGTGTTGTGAATGGATATGATAATAGTGATAATGATGATGATGATGATGGTGATAAATGATGATATTGTTGATAACGACGACGACGATGTCGATGAAGGTCGTGGTGGTGATGATGATGACGACAACTTAAATCTGCAAATTTGCAGCATTGTATCACCCTTAGGAATGATGATTTAATGCTTATAATTATAACTGGTAAACATTCCGTGAAAAGATTATCATATATGGAGTACCGTGTCATCATGGTCATGTGGTTTTATACCTGACTTCTTTCAACAGTCATGATAAACTGCCGAACCTTTTCGACACTTTGAAAACCGCCTTTGATTTCACGAAAAGGAAATCAACTCTTTCATTGTATGATTTATTGAAAAGGCATGTGTGTCAGAGCGAGATGATTTGTGGGAATGTTGTACTTTCATGGGTTCTAAATAAATATATTCTACCGTCTTTGTCTATTGTCGTACCACAGAACTCTGTAATAAATCAATGGAAATGGATTCATATTCAAGAATCACCTTTCCTTCCCAATCTTGACATTTTCTACTGACCCCTGTACATGCAGAATACCCCGACTTTACTTGGATAAGAGGGTTGCTCTCGAACATTCTTAGCTGGATCTATTGTCACTTCTGATATCAAGTATTATCGTCATATCGATTCATATGCGATTTATTATGATGGATGATGACTAGAAGGAATGTGCATTGTTAGGATAGACTCCGAAGAAGCCCATGTGGTTTTAGACTATTCTTCTGAGAAAGGAGAACAAGAGGCAATACGCTTTTCTTGTGTTTGTAATGAAATGAAACAGAATAAAAAGTATATAATACATCTATATTATTATTATCATTATTGTTATCATTGTTATCATGGTCGTCATCATCATTACCTCTGCACTCCTTTGGAAAAACACTACAACTTGTCTTAATATTGTGTTACAAATCTGAAATGTTTAATGGGCGAGAGTCAAGATGGGGATGATCTGCTACGGGCGTGGCAGGGCTGGAGGGATGAGACAGGGGCTCCAAACCGGGAAGACTTCCGAAAACATTATCATCATTATAATTATATCATTCTTGTAATCATTATTGCGTTATAGATCTGAAACGTGTGATTGGTGAGAGTCGAGATGACCATGAGCTTCTATGAACGTGGCAGGGCTGGAGGAATGAGACAGGGGCTCCAAACCGGGAAGACTTCCAAAAACGTTATTATCATTATAATTATATCATTCTTATAATCATTATTGCGTTATAGATCTGAAACGTGTGATGGGTGAGAGTCAAGATGATGATGATGAGCTTCTATGGGCGTGGCAGGGCTGGAGGAATGAGACAGGGGCTCCAAATCGGGAAGACTTCCAAAAACATTATCATCATTATAATTATATCATTCTTGTAATCATTATTGCGTTATAGATCTGAAACGTGTGATGGGTGAGAGTCGAGATGATGATGAGCTTCTATGGGCGTGGCAGGGCTGGAGGAATGAGACAGGGGCTCCAAACAAGGAAGACTTCCAGAAATACGTCGAACTAAGCAACACTGTAGCACAACAGAGTGGTAAGATCTGCATAATTCTTACATATGCTTCCCTCAGTGTCCCTGATTTGTATCAAATATTCTCTCTCTCTCTCTCTCTCTCTCTCTCTCTCTCTCTCTCTCTCTCTCTTTCTGCATTTATAACAAGTTAGAATGTAAAACACTTGTATTTATAGATACCCAAACCGAATAGTGATAATGTTGACGTGGTAAAGTATTGTTGAAAACTGCTTTACGTGCATGTCCTGAAGAAAAATTGCCATTTCATATTCTAAAAAGGACGGAATCATTTCTAATTCGTCATTGAAACTTGATCACTTTTAGCAGCTAGAACATCAACAACAATGACTATGCGTTTATTTTATTTTGACGTATTTACTTTGATTTCTGGGGGGCTTTTTCTATAATATACAAATTGAAATTGCCTATGTGCCCCCAATGTAATTGCAAAAATAGCGAAATATATACAAAAGAGGCTAATCAGACATTTGGTAAAATCAAACTATATACCATCAATCTTGAATAATTAGGTTTTGACGATCACGGTGACTATTCGCGAAGACAGTACGACACACCTCATCTTGAAGACACGATGTCGGATCTGTTAATTGAACTTCAACCTCTCTATAACAATCTCCATGCTTTCATCAGGAGAAGACTCTATGATATACATGGACCTGACGTCATCGATCTTAATGGACCTATTCCTTCTCATCTCCTAGGTGAGTTTTTGATCAGTCAAGTGTCAGAGATGTATCCAGGGATCCCCCCCCCCCCCCCTAGTGAGAAGAAAAGAGGGAAAAGGAAAGGGTCACAAAGAGGGAAGAAAACAGGGCCAGGGGAATGTTTGTAGAAAAGTGTAAAATGGGGAAACACTTGTCAAGTTTTTTTTTCATCACCCCTACACCTGATTTTGGGAGGGCTCGTGGGATTTGTCGATGTCTTTCAGATTTCAGATTTTTCAGATTTAGATTTTATTTCATTACATTTTCATTTTTTCAAAGTATATAACAATAAGTATTATGAATCTGACAATATTCAAAATAATTGACAACACAACTTAGTGCATAAACATTTTTCGATCATTACAAGCAAAACAAAGTGCATTAAAGTTTGAGTTGTGAGAGAAAAAAAAAAGTAACATCAATGAAGACTACTTAAGATTAATTTTATGAAAATGAGAATGAAAACAGAGACCAGCTTTGAAGCAAAGCTTGTAGAAGCGCTGGTCCCTGGCAAAAAGATGAAGCATGAATACAGTACATAAAAAGAACTAGACTGGGCAATCATGCATAAAATGCCCAATAAAAGGGAAAAAAGAAGAAGACAGATACATGGCCTTGGAAAGCAAACAAATTATAGGCATAACACACTTGCTATAGAAGAGAAAGCACTGAGAAATATTGTAAACACAAAAAGCTGGAAATAGTAATAGGAAAATAGTAAAGTTTTAAAGAAGTAAACTTTACAAAAGACGGAACATGAATGACAAAGTGACAGGTGGGGGTTAGGACGGGAGGGTGGGAAAGGGACAAGATCTTGAAGGTTTCATTTCGTCTTTAGATTTTGCTACACAGGTAAACAACAGTCGTCATCAGGATCACTGAGGGATCAATGTTCATAAAAAGCAATTAGTGATTTTTTCAATTTACGTTTGAGCGTACTTAAACTTATACTGTCTCGTATATTTAAAGGGAGGGAATTCCAAAATTTAGGAGCAGTAAATGAAAAAGTATTCTGGGTTAATGCTGTACGAGTTCTTGGCAAGTGATACAGATTTATTTGTCTAGTGGGATAATGATGTATTTCGTTATTTACTGTAAATATATTATTGAAGACAGTGGGCAATTCGTGGTTATGATACTGAAACATAAGTACAGCAAGGTTGAGGCGATAAATATCATAAATTTTTAGTACATTATTAGAGTGAAACAGACCATCTGTGTGGTGGCGATAATTAACATTACTTATAATTCGCATAGCCTTTTTCTGTAATAAAAAAACTCTGTCTAACAGGCATGCCGCACTGTTTCCCCATGCTAATATTCCATAATTAAGATATGGTAAAACCAGTGTGGAGTATAGTGATAAAAGAATATTTGGCGGAAAAGACCATTTGAGTTTATTAATCATACCAATGTTTCTGGATATCAATTTACATACATTATCAATATGATGCTTCCATGAAAGTTTATTATCTATTATTGTGCCTAGAAATTTTGTTTCAATCACCTTCTGTATTTGTGTATTATCTATTAAAATCGGATGAGGTAGTTCGTTAAAAGTATTACTAAATAACATGTAATTTGTTTTTTCTAGATTTAGTGATAACTTATTAGCCTTAATCCATATTGCAACTGAATCCAGTTCCGAATTAATCACATTACATAAAGTTTCTAGGCTTTTATGCGAAAAAAATAGATTAGTGTCATCTGCATACATAATAAAAGTCAATGAATTTGATGATCTATGAAAGTCATTTATATACAAAATAAAAAGTAAAGGGCCTAGAATAGAACCCTGTGGAACACCACAATTAATATTTCTTAAATGCGACATGCAATTTTCAATACAGACATATTGCTGTCGTTCGTATAAATAATTTCGAAACCAGTCTGAAACAATGCCCCTTATGCCATAATGTGAAAGTTTGCTTAAGAGAATTTCATGATTTATAGTGTCGAATGCCTTAGAGAAGTCTAAGAACATTCCTATTGTGTGGGTACCATTATCAATAGAACTTGTAATATTATTAATTAGAGACAGGAGAGCATGTGTTGTATTATGGTGTTTTCTAAACCCGAACTGAGATTCATGTAAAATATCATTATTATTCAAAAAAGCCATTGTACGAGTAAAAACTACTTTTTCAAGTATTTTGGAAAAGGTGGTTAACAAAGATATTGGCCTGTAGTTTGACAACGATAAGGGGTTACCCTTTTTAAAAATAGGGATTATTTTGGCTAATTTCATTTTGTTTGGAAAAACACCTGTGCTCAGAGATAGATTACATATATAAGTGAATGGTTCAACAATACTTGCTATAATTTTTTTAATTATAAAATTATCCAGACCATCATGTCCACAACTGCGTTTACTCATAAAATTGTTAACAATATCAAGAACTTCACCTTCATTTACAGGAGTAAAAAACATAGAATTAGGGTTAGGGTTTTGTAAGTAATCATAAAATTTTCTATCACAGTTTGGTATCTTACTTGCTAAATTTGGACCTATTTCAACAAAATAATCATTGAAGTGATCAACAATATCTTGTAACTCCTTAATAGTTCTTTCATCAATTTGTATCTTAGAAATAGTACTTTTCTTTTTCTGTTTATTCAGAACTTCATTGATTAATTTCCATGTGTTTTTAGCATCTTTGTTACAATTCATAAATTGTCGTGAAAAATATATCTTTTTTTCTTTACGTAGTAACCCTGTCAATGTATTTTTATAATTCAGATATTTCGACTTAGAACTTTCAGTGGGATTCGCTTTATATTTCAAATAAAGATTATTTTTCCTATTTATTGATCTTAATAAGCCTGGAGTTATCCATGGGGATTTTGGAATTCTTTTCCTATTTTGAAGATTAACTTTTCTCATAGGACAACATTCATTAAACAAACTAGTTAATTTAGTCATAAATTCCTCAAAACTACTATTTACATCAGTCATATCATAAATATCATTCCAATCTACTATGTTAAGTCTGTCTTTAAATGTGTTAATATTTCCTTCAGACAAATTCCGTTTGTATATTATAGAAGGGTATTGTGTTTGCAGCAAGATGGGGAAATGTGCAAATATGGGAAAGTGATCCGTCAGGTCTGATATTACAACGCCAGCTTGGGGAAAGGGATGCATGTTACTAAATATATTGTCAATTAAGGTGGAAGATTGTTCCGCGATGCGAGTTGGTTTAGAAATAAGTGGTATAAATGAGGAAGTTAGAAGCGTTCCATAGAATTCATGAACGAAAGCATCAGAATCGTAGTTTAATAAATTAACATTGAAGTCACCCATTAAAAAACAATCCTTGCCCCGCAGTATTGGGTTTGAGAGAATATTTTGAAGGCTAATTAAAAAATCATTGTGGCCAGATTTGGGAGGCCTATATATGACTCCAATAATGATATTTTTTCTATTAACAAAATCAATTTCTACAAAAAGTGTTTCTATGGAATCATTCACATAATTCAAAGCAGGTCTATTATTATAGTTATATTCTGAGGAAATATATAGAGCAACACCGCCCCCTATTCTATTGGTCCTATTATTCACTATTAAGTCAAAACCCTGGATTGAAAACAAAGAATTAGGGGTATCTGAAAGCCATGTTTCTGATAGGCCAATTACTGAACATTTAAAACTAAGCCGATCAAGAAGATTACGCAAACACTCGAAGTTTCTATTTATACTTCTAATATTAGCATGAAACAAAGAAAACTCAGCCTTATCCATATTTAAAAAGTGTGAAACAAATTGATTTTCAGAGTAATAAGAGGATGATTTGGCTTTATCATGTTCATTGTCATCGAAATGTACATCAAAATCCTTGGCATTCGAGTTTAGAGTAGTGATCATATCATTAACAAATTTAGTGTCAGGACTGCGAGTTTGAGGATGTAATAGCGTTTGGAAGGCATCTAAAAATTCATCATTGGTTAAGTTATTACCGGGTATGTTATCGTTATTACCGTTATTTACCATTATGTAAGATTATCATCACCGTAAAGAGATAGATCTCAGGCCACCTGAGGGGAAAGGGGTAGGAGTAGGGTCTGGTAGGGAGGGATACTGTCACAATGTACATAAATACACCATTTAGAGAACCCATATTTAAGAGACAAGAGAACATAAGTTTAAAAAAACAAAAAACAAAACAAAAACGAAAAACAAAAAACAAAAACAGACAAACAATACTAAAAAAAAAAAAAAAGCAACGAACAAACAAAAACAAAGCAAAGGCAAAGACTGTATAAAACGAGTCTTAGGACAAGGCCATGCATCTAACAGTGAGTATCTAGAAATAGTAAAAGTTTAAAATACACGTTGTGTTCTCAAAGTAATAGATTGACATGAGGAAATGGTTTGATGATAGGCACCAGATATTTGACTTGGCAAAAGTAAATAACCAAAGACAGATACAATAACAAATAACAATCGATGAAAGCTTAGAGGTAATGCGTTGTACGTCAAGCACTAATACAAATTTACTAATAAATGTGAACATTAACTGACCATCATGACCATGGGCCGTCGAACCAAAAGACAACCGATGGGTCGATGATCGCTTGTATCATTGATGGCAAAAGCAGCTTATTGTGAATGTTGCGTATTTAAACTTGTAGGGGTATGCTTCAGTAAGAAAGGGGCTCTTTTGATTAATCTGGAACTGTGGGTTGAAACCGTTGGAGTTCTGTATTCGTGCTTGACCTTTAAGGGCAAATGGTCTATTCAACAATAATTCCTAAATATATTGATTGTTGCTGACAATAAAACAAGCAAGCAACAAAAAACGTATTTGTGTATATAGAACATAAAGGGTATTCAAGAGGGTAAGTAATTTCAGTACTTGTAGCTTCATGGTAATATCAAGTACAAAAACAGCATACTGTCAATAAAACAAGCAAGCAACAAAAAGCGTATTTGTGCATATAAACATAAAGGGTATTAAAGAGGGTATTCAAAAGGGTATTTAACGAAGGAAAGGAATTTCGATACTATCAAGTACAAAACAGAATACATGTGTACAACAGAAACGGAGCATGCATTTGTAATTGCGATGAACGAATATAGAGTACCAAAGTGAAGATGTCACATTCTTTTGTTAAGACCAAATAATAGATCAAAACAAAATATCCTTGCCCAAGCTTTCCAGTCGTGGTCCCGGACAATTATGTTGTTGTCACCCTTTTTTAAAGGACTGCTTTAGAAAAAATGAGATGAGAATGTCATGGGTGTTCAAATTCAAAAGGAGTAAGTGTTCACGTGACTTCAATTCTAATGCGATTAGTTTCCGCGCGACTAAAGGATTGTTTTGACGTCATACTTCGGTACTCAAACGTTACAAGACAGGGGAAAATGTGGTGTATGCTTGGTTGACCTCATGACGAAAAGACACACTCACTGTTATTAATCTTTTAAAGGACAATGACCAAACAAAATATTCAAACAGAAAAGTTTGAGAAATTATAGTTAAGAAAATGTAAAGAGACGTTTTTTAGTTGTTGTTAAAACTGACCATATAAAGCATGCAAATTACGGTCATTCTTAAAATCTAGATGTATTTGCAAATTTATAGTACGAAAAAGAAACAAAGAACAAAAAACAAAAACAAAAAACAAAAAACAAAAAAAACAAAAAAACAAAAAAAAGACTTGTTTCCATATCCATAAAATAGAAGAGAGATTATGAACATAGTATAAACACATAACACCAGGACTAACCTGTCTTACCATCGAGTACTTGTGAGGCTTATTGAGCTACGAGGCCAAGGTATTTGAGGTGATATAGAGAAATAGGCAAGTTAAGCAAAATTATTGAGTGAGGGCATGCAAAAGATTTTTACCAGACATACCGAGCCAGCTGGAAATAACTCACTAGCCTAGGACATATAGGCATTTAAGGCAGGTTGCTTTCGGTTATCTAGGGTCAGGCTTGATTGAAAAAGTGTTTTTATATATACTGCATGACCAAACATAAGAAAGGTGAAGTTTTGACAAATAATGGGGCGTTTTATATTGCAGTGTGTCATTACAGAAAAAGAACAAATGGGTAGGAATACTAATACCTCCAAGTACAAAAATAGCATGTTGCCATAAAACTGATGTTACAGACAAAAGCATGAACAATTCAATGTCTATATCATGAACTAAATAAAGTAGTTCAGGTCAACAAAACACAGATGTCCGTGAGTATGCAAATCGTTCTTTAAATCAAAATACGTATTCGAAATGACGTCCTTCTTATTTTGAGAAATCGTCTGTTGACAGCCAGCAGGGCATTGACTCTGTGTTGAATTATTGGAGTCAATGCCATTCTGGCTGCCACCAGACGAAATTATAGTAAAAGAAAAATAAATATAAAGAGACGTTTTATTATTAAAACTGACCATATAAAGCATACAACGGTCAATCTTCAGCAGTTCCACTTAAAAGTACAATGTAAAGTGCATAAATGGAAGATAAAGAGAGTGCATGCAGATTTAAAGCAACTTTTGAAACAAGAATGTGACGACTAAGAAATCTAGATCAGAAGATTCTCTATCCCATCGCTCATATTTTACATCATAAATTGAAAAAGGGGGTCATTTGATAAGCTTAAATATTTAAAAATATCATTAATGTGAGCTAGAGTAGATGTTGACTTGTTTGTTTTTGTTTCAGTCTCATGTTGAAGAAAGGGATTTACTTTGTCGAAACAGTCCTATATCTGAAATAATTATGTAGATCACTTTTTTGTGTTGAAAACCAAGCATATTCTGAATTGGTTATGTTGATTTCATTCTCCTTTCAGGTGGTATGTGGTCACATTCGTGGTCGAATCTCTTCGATGTCGCTAAACCATACCAGACGGACGATGATGATCCTACGGAGTTTCTTCAGGAACAGGTAAAGTTATAGTTAGTACCTCTGCACAACAGGGGTTAAGCTTGAAATGCATTAGTACCATTTCTCCGAATGCGAACTCGATTACTGCAATACAATAATTTTATCCATATTCTCATTTCGTTGTATCATGCATTGCTTGTTTGCACTATTTTTAAAGACTATTATAAATCTTACTTGGAGCTTATAACTCACAAGCGTAGCTTTCTCTTTAGGCTCCTCCATATTTCACTATTCCCTTTTTAGTCTGGTCTTCTCAACAAAAAAAATATATATATATATATATATATGTATATGAGATACTCACCTTCTTTTATTTTTTTGACAAGAGATTTCATGTTCGTTTTTACCATTTATCTTATTTGTATATTATTATTAATATGAAACAATAGAATGAAACGGGAACTGGCATGTATATCGAAAAGCACCACACCTCGCCGTTTTCATCTTGTTATAACTCTTTCGATCACCATGATCACAGAAGATAAAATCCGTCTTATAATTTAGCCTAAATTATACTGCCAGCATCATTCGTAATGTTAGTATTAATTTGGATTTTTATTATGTAGGGGGTTGAATTATGGACTCAAAATGCATTATGTGCAGTCATGAATATTGATACATTCGGAAATGCAAAGACTGCTTTTAAAAAATCTGCAACTATCAGTGGCAGGTTTTCCCAAGCAGATGTTGCGCCAGAGTATTTTAAGGGGCTTAGGTTTAAAACCATCTATGACCAGATGACAAACAGGAAGAAATGGTTCTTTCATTTCTGGATGGGCCTTCATGTCTCCAAAATCTACGACAAAAATGGTTGTCTTTTTTGTGGCCTTGTTTGGTAATTCATGGGATGCAATCGCCCCTCCCCCTCCGTGACGTCACCCCTGCGTCTTCCTATTCTAATAGAGCGCTTTATAATTGGTTTTTCCATTAGAACTATGACATACGAAGACTGTACGAGACTGCTGAAGACTTCTATACATCGATGGGTTTTGAGGAGCTTCCTGACTCCTTCTGGGAGAACTCTGTCTTTGGTAAACCACAAGATGGCCGCAATGTCTCATGTGAGCCTACATCGTGGGACTTCCATAACCAAACAGACTTCAGGTGTGATCAGGATGTCGTGACTTCTGTTTAAAAAATTATTAATGAATTCACAAAGTATTGAAAAAATAATACTTTTAGTATACAAGGAATACACAAGTTGTGGGATTGCGGCCTTTATAACAAGTTCGGGGTAGAATTGAAGAGAGAAAAAAATAAAGAATAAAAGATGACAAATGAGAAGTTTTGTGAATAGTGTTTTCAGGGACATTACCACTCATGATTGTGTTTGAACTTCTTTTGCTTTGTATCCTTATGTTCGTAGAAGTAGAATGAAATTAATTTTGTTTTGAAATGAAATGAATTGAATCTATCTATTCCCATTGGAAATTCTAAGTTACATTTCCTAAGATATTCTTTCAAGTTATTTCCTCATCACCTAATCACAGGACATGACTCCCGAGGATAACGAGTGTAGAGAATCCAAAACATGAGTATTTGCGTGTATAAAATTCTCGATTATTTGGATAACAGGGTAACTACATGTACATCAGAAGTCACCATAGAGGAACTCTCGAAGGCACATAACATCCTAGGCCACACCCAATACCAGAACTCATACAGCTATCAACCAATGGCATTCCGTGAACCAGCGAGTCCAGCCCTATTTGAAGCCATCTCTGATCTGACGTCATCAGAAGTTTTTAGCCCCTCCTACTTGAGGCAACTTGGTCTCTCACTGGACGAAGAGAATGATGATAGTAAGTCACCTATACCTTTCTTATTGGATATGAGTGGGTGTTATGTGTGTCTCTGAAAAAAGGTTCCCTACATCATGTACAATATCGGTGTCTTATCTCTGTTTCATGTGTCTCGACGCTCAATGGCTGCTTTTCCCCGTACAGTCTCTTTTTCTCTCTCTCTCCATCTCTCTCTCTCCCTCTCTCTCTCTCTCTCTCTCTCCTTTCTCTCTCTCTCTCTCTCTCTCTCCTTTCTCTCCCTCTCTCTCTCTCTCCTTTCTCTCCCTCTCTCTCTCTCTCTCTCTCTCTCTCTCTCTCTCTCTCTCCTTTCTCTCTCTTTCCCCTCTCTCTCTCAGCAGATGAAACATTTTTATCTGCTCTCATTTTTTTTTAAAGATTTCAGTCGCGGTTTTCATAATTTCATAAAACTTTATTTACTAAATGTGAGCGTGAAATATGATTTTTATTGAATATTTCCTTTAAACCATCTTTTTGAAAATTTAATGTATGGTTAAATGTGTATATTGATAACCATCAATCTTATATTATCAATTCAGAGATACAACTGAATGGCTTGATGAGGACTGCATTAGATTCCCTTGCCCTTCTACCCTATGCATACTCAGCGGATCAGTGGAGATGGGGTGTCTTTAATGGCTCTATTAACCCTGATCAGTATAACTCAAAATGGTGGGAGCTGAGGTAATCATTTTAGCTTGTTATCTCTTGATGTGTTTGTTAATGTGTAGAAGTGATATCCCACCAGCCACCCTCATGTTTCCATCTACTATTTTCAACAATTTATGTCAGTTCGTTTCAGTATTAATCAGTACATTAATATTTCGTCATGGCTTTTCTTATTTAAAAGAAGGGTTAAAAGTGTTATCTAAAGTATATTTAAGTTGCGTTTCAACTTGCAATAACGGGGACAATATAAAATTCTAAACCTTATATATAAAATTCAATTCAACTGCATGATATCTATATACTGTATATATATACGAGTTTTTATGTGCTCAATAATTTGTTAGCAGTTTTTTCTACATTAATCATTTATTCATAATTGTTAGTTGGTTTGGGGCCTTTTTTTTTTTTTTTTTTTTTTTTTTTTTTTTAGCTTTAAACAATTTAAATAACTAAACTGCATGATATCAAACAAAAGCACCATTATTTCAGCCTTCTGAAAGAGACTGAAACTCTTCAACCCAGTTCAACGTGTATCAATGATACCATCTGTTCCTTATCTTGCAGATCGAAATATGAAGGCATCGTCCCACCCGTTGATAGAACAGAAGCAGACTTCGATCCAGGTGCAGAGTTTAACATTGTTTCAGACAGTTCATATGCCAAGTAAGAAAATCTATCTATCTATCTATCTATCTATCTATCTATCTATCTATCTATCTATCTATCTATCTAGCCTATTTCACTCCACTGCTGAAGGAAGGCCTCCTCACCAATTCTCCATTTCATTCTATCTTGTGCCATCCTCTTCCATGTAACGCTATTCTCTGATATCTTCCATCCACCTCTTACTTTGCCTGCCTCTTCTTTTGGTATAAGTTCTAGGGGTCCAGTCTGTAAGTTTGTGTGTCCATCTATCATCATTTCTTGTGGCTACATCGACCAGCCCAACTCCACTTCTTTGATTTAATTTCCTGTGTATATCTCGAATTCTGTTTTCTTTCTCAAATCCCAATTTCTGACTCTGTCTCTTTGTGTGACCCCAATCATAACTCTTTCCATAGCGCCCTCTGTCATGTCTGTAACTCTGAGCTTTCTCGCCATCCTATTGGTTGTGGTCCAAGTTTGTAAGAAAAGTAACAAAATGATCCAACATTAATCTGTCTCAAATGATTCGTCGTTGCAATTCATGAATCACATTTATCATGTTTTTTAACGTGTATACTTACTTGAGGTTCTTGTATTCAGAAATGTCAGGATGTTCGTACTCTGTAGGCCTACATGTACCTATATGACTGAATGAATGTTGACCGAGAATTCCACACGCTAAAAGGGAACCAAATACTGTTGAAATATAACGAAATCAAAACTTAACGTAATGGTAGAGGCTTGTGCAGCATTTTTGTTATGGACTTCAAAAATTGTCATTGTAATGTCCAGATAACTATTTTTTTTTTAAATACATCGAAAATGTAAAAAAGCTAGTTATACTAACTACATGATATAGATATAAATGTAAATATTTTTTTGACGAAATTATAGAATAAATTACACGACCCCAAAGTGGCAACAACAAAAAAGTAAAGAGAGCCCTTTACATATCAACTCCCATATTTCACTATGGACGCCCAAAAAAATATAAGTGTTGGGACCTTAACGCGAGGGTGCATTTAATTATAATGGTTTTCAGCAGCTTTACACGATCTTCATTTCTCTCGTGGATGTGGAGAGGCAATATAGGAGATTGATGCCTTACCAAAGAACAACGCTGTGTGTTCAATCACAGATCATTTTGATCCATTTTCAAATGAGCATGTATTAGTGTATGTTTCTCCTTTTCTTCGCAGACATTTTCTTGGATTGATCATGAAGTTTCAGTTCTTGAAGTCTCTTTGTGAAGCAGCAGGACATACAGGACCGATACGAGAATGTAATCTGTATGGCAACAGGGTCGCTGGACAACTCATCACGTAAGATTATGAATATAAATTACAAATGATAGAATGGGGAAAAGAAGAACTATTAGAAAATTACAGAAAATACACATTAGACTGAGACGATCATCCTGATAAAGATTATATGTACATTTTTTTTTTCATTTATTGCTTTGTATACTTATATTGGAAGGTTGGAAATGACTGTCTTTAAATGGACATTGAATTGAATTGAAATAATTATGTAATGAAGACTACTTGCGTTATTAGTGGCAGTTTGTTCATGATTCACTTATGATAGTGCTTAGCATCAAAAAATACACTATAAAAACTCACATTATCTTTCATGATACTACCCTGAATAATCATTATTTCACTGTATTATTTTTTTTTTTTACTTACCTTCCATTTAAAATAAATTATACTACATACTTCTGTTCTACGCTCTAAATATCTACCTATACTTTTGATACATATATATGATATACCCTATTATCATGACTATATGTTTATGAACAGAATATTGATGGAAATCAGTGACGTTTGTTAGATAAAATACAAATACAAAATACACTATATTATGGACAGAAAAACAAGAATGGGTCATTCTTTTTAATCAAGTACAAAGCTCGTCCTATATTTTTTTATATTCTTATTTCGTAACTTTGCACAGTGGCGAGAGTGTATGATTTCAATTATTACTGGCGTTATGACTACTATCTGCATCAAACCTGACAAAGGACAGTATAAAAATGTTCTCTTTTTATTTTAGAGAAAACACACACTTCGAAACCGATTCATATCGAATACTGTACAGTATTATAATAATCACTCTAATCTGAGTCTAACGATACACTGAATGTATTTCTTGCTATCAACATAATAAGGGCACCCTTGCCGATATGGTCAGCAGCTCGAGAAAAATGCGGGCATAAAACTAATCTACTTCCTGCAATGTCCTGTATACCCCGGTCATAGATAATATACATTGGTTTAATTTTTCAAAATACGTTTTTGATTAAAATTGAAAAGGATCTTAAGATGTACAGTGCGTCCCAGAAAAAAACCCCGAAACCCTAAAACAAAGGGTTAGTGTGACCACACTATGTACTCTATGACAATAATTATCTTTTTTCCCATAAACTAGAAGTATTATGCTTTCAAAAATTAATGATACCTTGATGTCATCTATCCGTAAGTGCGTTACCGAGCAGCAGCATTTTAAAAATGACATGTAAAAACTCAGTTGTGCCAGATTTGGGTAAAACCATGTAAACGTTAGTATCACATGCGAACATGACGTAAGGGAAATATCAGCTTTTTAAAGAGATATGATAGTTGAAATTCCCTTGTGTGATGACATGCATTCAATCAGAAATGCTTAAAACACGGGTCAATACCAATTTCCAGTGGTTTCAGGGGCGACGCCCTCAAAATTTCCAAAATCAATAAATTTCCCTCCAATGATGAAAAAGTGCCCCTCCTGTGATTGAAAAGGTGCCCCTTATGAGGTGAAAAATTGCCATAATTTTGATATTTTTTCTGCATTATGTGCCCTTTCTACCTTGTATTTCCATTTGATGACAATGGAAAGCGCAATTTAATTTACTTATATGAAAAATATCACCTTTGTCTCCACTTCGTTCTTAAAAGAAATTGCAGTTCTGAAAAATGCATAAAATTTCTTTTAATTTCGATTCGATTGCAGGTACCATTTCAATACAAAATATGCCCTTCCTTTACCCCCCCCCCCCCCCCCAACCTCGACATAAAATTGACCATCCTTTATTTTATGATGAGGGTGTTATTCTTACCCTCATTATTAAAAGAGACAGATGAAAACAGTCTCCAGCTTTAAAAGTCGTGTTTCATTCAGGTCATGTTCGCATGTGATCATAACGTTTTCACGGTTTAACCCAAATCTGGCACAACTGAGTTTTTACATATCATTTTCAAAATGCTGCTGCTCGATAAAGCATTTACGGATGGATGCCATTATGGTATCATTTAAAAGTATAATACTTCTAGTTAATGAAAAATATATAATTATTGTCATACATTATATAGTGTGGTCACAATAACCCTTTGTTTTAGGGTTTCGTTTTTTCTGGGACGCACTGTATATTCTTATAATAGTGGAACTTCTTTTAGCTAATTAGGATTTCATTTCAAATTTTACGATCTGAATACAGGAAAGCTCTCTATCCATAATGACCAAAGATTTATGTGAGCTTTGTAGGGTAAAATTAATGTGAATTATGACCCTTCTCTCTCTCTCTCTCTCTCTCTCTCTATCTCTCTCTTTGTGATATAATACATGTATCTCTCTTTAACTCTCTCTCTCTCTCTCTCTCTCTCTCTCTCTCTCTCTCTCTCTCTCTCTCTCTCTCTCTCTTTCTCTTTCATAGCACTGCCATGCAGCTGGGTAAAACTCGTTCATGGACTGAGATCTTCTACATCCTCACCCAACAGTATGACCTGGATACCTCAGCACTCTTGGAATACTTCCAGCCGCTCAATGCATTCCTAGAGAGAGAGAACCGCAAGAATGGAGACTCAACAGGGTGGAGTCTTTCAGCAATGAGAAGACCTGTTCCAACGCCTGGGCGACCAAAGCCTAGTCGACCAGACCCTGGTCAACTTGGTAGTCGTACGTTATCATACTGAGCTCCTCGTGAACTCTGAATATCATTCTCATCGTGATTAATACTATCTATACTAACTCATAAATGGTATTTAGTGATTTCCATCGGGATTGGAGGGACCACCTGATGAAAAGTGATTAAGTTTGATTTTCTCTTCCCATGCACAGATGACGACTAATAATCAGCGTACCATCAATCTCTCCAACTAATGATCCATACTTTAACATTATACAGCACCATTCAAGCACAAAACCCAGGAAACAATATCATATCAACAATATTAAGAGTTGCTTTCAGCCAAAACTGGTTTGTGTGAACAGAGAATGAGTATAGAATGTCTGGTACGGAGAGAGAAAGAGAGAGAGTGAGATGACTCGATATGTCGGGGTTTTTTCTGATGTATCCTTCGATTAAGAGGGACATGCACTCAAAGAAAGAGGACATTAATGTTGACTTTGATTTCTTGTTTTCTTCACTAGCGATGTACCATTATCGTAAATATATGGCAACAAATGTGAGTAGTTAGACATGTAAAAGCTTGGCCACCGGCTTCTTTGGGGATTAACGTCTTTTTCTGACCACCCTCAAGCATACCCTCCTTCTCCCATTCCATTCGACAAAATATGTTTTTACAGTGGCGTCGAGGATTTTTAGATAGGAGTGTCGCCTGGTGCCACCTTTGGATCATCTATTTCTCACTGTGGCGCCGTCACGTATATTTGGGATCATCTGAGTTGATGCTTCAGGAACACCATTTCGATCTTCTTTTAAGGTTTGTGTGAGGGGTGAGTAAATACTCTAACGAATCTAACAAACTTGGCCACCGTAATTTTGGCTTGCATCTCTCTCTCTCTCTCTTTCTTTCTTTCATTCATTTCGCAAGGTTTAGGTTTAGGATCTGCATGTACATCTGAGTATTGTCAAGTGACGGTTCGGGATGATCTGTTTCTCATGTGACCACTACGTAATAATTCGGGATCATCCGTGTTGATGCTTCATCTAGAAACACCATTTTGATCTATATTCAAGGATCATGCATGAGAGGTGAGTAAATACTCTAATGGATCTAACAAACTTGGGCTATATATATTTTGTATTTCTACGTTTACAACAAAGAATTATTTCTACAGGACCATTCTGTGATAAATAACTTCTTCTCAGGGTCTCAGTCGTGTCTCTAAGGTAAGATTTAAAACTTGGCCACCATGCATCCATGGTATCTCACTTGTTTGCTTTCCAACTGTTATCCTCTCCATTCGAGGATTTTTTTGTTTTGTTCATTTGAAACAAGATTTTTTTAAAGGAATTAGGAGCAGGTATGTCGCTGCTGATATACGTCACTGTCACATCGATATCAGGAGAGGTTGTACCAACATCACAAAACATCAGAGATCTGTATTCCCAGACGGCTAGAACCCGGAGCTGGACCCAAAGCATGTGACCATACAGATGGAAGGACTAGGACCAAGCCTGGTCTGCATGTTAGACTTGGATCGTGAAGACGAATGAACAGAGATGATTACTTCTTAGAATCAGACGATGGACAGATGGGTAAGAAAGATGGTACAGTTATGTTTGATTGCATTTGGTGCTGTAAAAAAAAAATGATAAAGGAGCATAACATCTATAAAATCTATGAAAAGCGATAACAACAACAACAAAATATCACATTTTCCTGGAGCCCAAGTGTCCGTTATCATCTCTCAAGACTCCTTTTTTGTTATTTCTGGAAAATCTTTTTCACATTTTTGGGTGCAGCGGGAGTGCTGCACCACACCATCTTTCCCGAAATCGCGAAAATCAAGTGATCACAATGACTCTTAATAAAGAAATCATTTTCTTACTCTCGAATGTATTATTTCTTTTTCCGTAGATCAGTTGTGAAAGTGACAGTGACCAATCAGCAATGCAATTTCATTGATAGAATGACGTCATCGTATCATCTCGACAATGAAAGGTATGATTTGTCTTCGCTGACTACCAAAATGGTACACTGGCATTGTATAGCCTAGGCTGATCCATATGTGAACAAAATCATCCCTCCCCCTCCCTGGGGTTTTGGAATAGAAAATGAAAATCGATCCTAGGGATCTTGGACATTTAATTGATGAACCCCTCCCCTTTTCTTATTCATTTTTTCTGACCCCCCCCCCCCCCTCCCCCAGTAATATTGAGAATGAGTTATGGATGCCTCTGTATGTTGCAACCCAGTCTCATATAAATAGACGAATAGAATAGTAGTATCATCGCCGTTACTATGACACTTTGGGTCAATTTAAGGGAAAGGTGTTGGCATCTGTGGCGAGACACAACTTGAAAACGGACCATAATTTAATTGTGATATTGTGTGGAATAACTCTTCCTTTCTTTTTATGGGAAATATGATGAAATCTATCATTATAGGGTCTATTCAAATGATGCAAATACATTTAACAATCGAAATTGCTGTTTTTAAATAACTGATTTGCTTTCCAAATAGCAATAAATATGTTGAAGCATGATGGCATTTGATTACATTAGATCTTTTTCCAAACTTTCTTTCTCCTTCTTGATACATGTAGCAACTCTCAAGTGAAATCTGCTGAATGTTCCAATGGCTCTCAATACAAAACTTCTGAAATGCACATTCCAAACAAACAGCAACTGAACTGAATGATGGACAACAGGTAGAGCATCATTAGCCAAAGAGAATGTATGAAGAAACATGCTGTTACTGATGTCTTAACACCAGCTTTCTATGTTACATGATTGTAAAATAGTTCAATTGTATATTCTGTTGTAAATAGATACATGTAACTTGTACAGTTGTTTTTAGTACTTTATTTTTGAAAAATAACTGAATCAATAGTATCCTGCTCACTTCTGTAAATTAATAATCATTTGGATGTGTACTTCAAAGTTTTAATATTGTTAAATTAAGCATGTACATAAAATCAGTATCAAAGCCTCTCTTACAAAGAACTGCGATTGATCCAAAGTAATCGCAAGTCCCCTAATCAAGCACAAGTTTACATTCTCCTATCTCTAAAGTACATAGTTGTGATTAATAGCAAGTTGCGATCGATTTGGATCAATTTCAACTCTTTATAGGACAAGGGCAAGCACCTTCTCTTCTGTAGTTTATCTTCACTGAATACTTGCAATTCTACCAAATCAACATTAACACTTTCACCCTTAAATGTTATGTATTTTGAATTCATACATCTCTTCTTAGATTATCTCGTTTTAAATCATGTGAAGACAAAGAGACAATTAAATGATTGATATTCTTTGTTTATTATACTTCACACCCAATGCATTTGATGCACACGCATAACACAAATTAGTAATCAAGCATACGAGACAATTTGATTGTCATCGGTTACAGATGTCAATAAATTCATATTTTCAAATTTTTTATAATATTAATTTGCTGTAGAACAGAGAGATTATTCAACATTCAGAAGCTTTTGATAACAAATTAAGACTGGATGCTGCTTATTTGTTGTCCCCATTTTCCCCCTGAAAAAAGAAGTAGTGATATTAATACATGAGTTACCAAAGGCTATCATTCTTTGGTTTAATACTTTCATACAATTTTTTTCTCTGCAAACAAAAACAAGATTTACATCAGCTGCAAGAATGAAAACATGGCAAATAAAGTATTTACAGTATATTACGCATCAATATCCAAGTATTTTGAAAGATATGTCATCTATTCATATTTGCTTAATTACATCGAAAAATATATTTCGTAAATAATAGAAAAAACTACACTTTATGTACCTGATACACAAACTTCAATCTCAATCTATTGTACCAGGCGATCTCATCAGTTAACACAATGTGATTTATTACATGTCAATCAGGTGTCCAAATTATTTACTACTTGTTGAGTGAAAATAATTCAAATAATTATTTGTCAGCCTGCTTCAATAAGATATCTATATATTATACTTTGTAAAAAAAAAACTTAAAATATGTCTGATGCTTGCACTTAGTTTGATAATAATGAATGTAATTCATACCAGGCATTTGAGCAATATAATTAAAATATAATATCATTTAGTATAATTTAAAACAAATATCAATCATTTATAGTATCATAGTATCATATGAATATGTGTTATTTAGTCTGCATTGTATTCTGCACATATATTGTCAAAGTCTTTGTGCTTTTGAAAATGAATGTTGGAGTGTAATATATTCTGATATCCCAATGAATCTTGCACAGTCCTGTGCTTTAGAAGTGTTCAATGTATCCTGTCAAATCTTACACATTACACATTCATAACTTAAGAATAATTTCCTAATATTAGGTGTTATAGACCTCATCTTGTTTCATTGAATATAAACATAATTGTTGACCAAAGACTGCCAACTTTTTCTATCATAATACTGGATGATCTCCAGGTTAATACTTAGAAGTACAGCAAAAGCTGATTAAATGTAAAAACAATAGCATTGTCTTTGACTTGTCCATTAATAATGCAAGGCAAATGTGATATTTCCTTGAATGATTTAAAACCGAATCCAGTACAATAATGGTAATTTGCTCTAGTTATAAACACTTATTAAAATTTAGAATGTTTGGTAAACTGTAATTGTTTATAATATATAAATTTCTTATTTTGCCAATGGCATATATTGTTATAATATTATATGTTATTATATGTGTGTTTTTTCCCCAGTCAATATTATGTGTTAACTTAAGATCAAATGTTACCATCAATTCTGATATATGAAAATGTGGGAATTTCCGAAATAGAACACCTAAAAGATACCTCAAGTTTGTAATTTCCATTTTTGAAATCTTAATGCTTGGTACATGTATATTCAAATATTATAAAATGTGTATCAAGATAATGCTTTCAAAGTTTCACATACAGCAGCAAGAATAGATTTCATTCAATTGTACAGATCTCACTACAACTCTACATCACATTCAATACTGTAAGTGTTAATACTTCATTTTTATAAAGAAGATAAATATAATTCTTGCAAGTGGAATGAAAAACTCATGTTGGAATGGAATAAAGCAGAAGCACATCTTTTGTACAATATATACAGTACATGTATTCTAAATATCCCTTTTTCTATTATTCACTAATTACTAACCTAGAAGAATGTGAAGTTTGAATCCCAAAACACTAGATTAAGTGTTTTTCAATTCTCTAAAACCTGGGGCCGTATTCTGAAAAATATGTTATCTTTTATGTCAGGGAAAGTGATGTGAATTGTCATAGCAAACTTAAATTGTGTGGAATAAACACTTTCATTGGTGCTTGAAACATTCCTCTTTTAACTACATGTTTGGAACTAGCTTTGAGCAAACAAAGTGATTTGGTAACTTTGTAGAGGCTTGATAAAATCTGAGCTGCCTGGCCTTACATGCTATCAGTGTATGTAACATGGTGTAAAAATGAAGCCCAGGGGGGAAAAAAGCACTTCGAAATTATGTGCTTCACAAAAGTAAACATATGCAAGTGACCATAAATGCCTGACTCATTTTCCCCATAGACTCAGTGTTAGACTAAAGAGTATGGCCATATGCTTTCGTAAATGGGATTATTCAGTCATAGATATCTTGATAATAGCATTATATATTTGAAAACCTTTCTATGCCTGGCTAATTATTTATCCTTCTGAACATCATTATACAAGACAGATATCAAAATTCAACAATTTATTAAATCAAGCCTCCACAAAGTTACCAAATCCCTTTAACCAATGACTTGTCCTAATTTAGATTTGTTATGACAATGAACATCGTTTTACTATCTTACAAGATAACATAGTTTTCTGAATACCACCCCTGTTTGTCTGTTGCTGTTTTTCTTCTTTTTTTTCTGTTTGTTACCATCTGTTATTGAGTTTGATTGTTTTATTCTCAATTTTTGTGCAAACACCTTAATGTAGCTTGGCAAAAGTCATGGCGCATAAAAACGCGGGAAAAATGCATATTATTATTCAAAATCAAAATTTTAATTTTACAGATGCAGAACCAAAATATTAGGATGCAAAATTAGTATTTACCTCTTTGAACACTTTTAAGCAAAATAATATGGAAACTATTATTCAGATATGCCTGATTATAATTTTAGAAGCACAGACAAAACTAGCAATTTTCCTGTGTATTTCCCGCATCTTCATGCGCCATTGCGTTTCGCTCGGCTACCTAATCAATCAATGCCCATATACCCTGGATATCTTGCAGCAAAAATAAAATTCTTGGTTCAATTTACAGTATATTCACTAAGAAAGAAAGGTGATATAACTCCTTACATTGCTCTGTTCTATAGAGATATAAGAAAGAATGGTGATATAACTCCTTACATTGCTCAGTTCTATAGAGATATAAGAAAGAATGGTGATATAACTCCTTACATTGCTCTGTTCTATAGAGATATAAGAAAGAATGGTGATATAACTCCTTACATTGCTCTGTTCTATAGAGATATATACACAAACCCATTCCTCTGGCTAAGGAATAGAAGAAAAAACTCTGATCACTTGCTTTCACCAGCTGACCATAGTGAAACTTTGAATATTTCGAGCAGAGTAATTGTACCATCATTTTTAAAATTTTTAAACCGTCTTTTTTCTGTATTAATTGAAATGTAACTCTTCTTTCTTTATCTTCAATTTCCTCTACCATTGCAAAGGTCTTTAAGAATAGTTTGAGCAACAGTATTTGTTGATTAATCTCAAGCAGTGAATGTTCTTCAGTCCAATGCGTGAATCAAGTTCTCTATCATCTATCTAGATGTGCTTTTGTCCATATCTTCATTTTCCTCTTACATTGCAAAAGTTTTGAACAATAGTTAGAGCAAAGCTAGGTGACCTACAAAGTACGTTAATGATTATCTCAAGTGATGAATGTGCTTGTATAAGTCTATTCAATTTCTCTGTCATCAATCCCTATATTCTTTTCTCTACATCTTCATTTTCCTCCACAGCTAGAGTGATGTTAGCTGATGTATAAAGTTAATGACCATCTCAAACAGGCGTTGTTTTCCAAGTCTAATGCTTGAATCGAGTTCCCCTATCATGTTTTTAGGATGCTGGGAAAAGTAAGGAGTAGGTGACATATAGGGGTAGATTGAGTCCCTCCAGGGTTAGAACTTCACTCTTACAGGTCTTAGGCCCAAGTCCAAACCTCTTGCCTAGGATCCCTGTGTTAAATGCGTAGTCCTGGCCTTTGATGCGACACTGGATTCGGATGGAATACAAGACCTCTCGATCTTGACGGAGAGAGAACGTCTGACGTTCACAGACGCGGAATGACAGGGCAGGATCTCTGGGTTTCAGTCGCTGTTATAACAAAAAAGCACATGGAAATCTTAATAAAGTTAAAATAAATACAGATGTGAATAGCAGGGGTTTTACAAAATGCAAGGCATCCACAAGAAATAAATCAAAAGCTTATAAAAGAACAAGATCGTCATCATCATTACGATCTGTCAATGGCAGGTTTAGTGATCAATTTCTACAACAAAGGTTTCTCCAAGTGCTACGATCTTGAGCCATCACCTACTGCTCCACATTGTGCAATTAGATCATCTAGGAACACTTTACCTGAGGAGCGTTTCATCAAGCGTTTTGTCAGTGATTTTTACTGTCAAATTTGCTCTCAGCCAATCAGATGCAAGGATTTCAGTAGCTTATAACAGTTGTCGGTAAAATCACTGACAAAACACTTGATGAAATGCTCCCCAGGTCTTCCTTCTCCAAATTGTAAAAGTCTACATATCTTGATGAAGAAAGGTGTATTCGTAAAAGTATGATGATCTCAGCTTTGTAAGAGACATAAATGCAGACAGCTAACACTGATGAATGAATATAACAAATGTAGCTTACCTGAATATAGAACTGGTATGAGTTCTGTTTGCCAACACGTTGTGCCTTCAGCTCAAAATGAAACCCATGCACAGAGATCACTTCACAGTGATAACGAGGCTCCTAATCATTGGAAAGAAAATAAATTATTAGCCTTATGATCATGATACATTTCCTCTTTCTCTCTCTCTCTATCCCTTTTCCAGTTATTCTCTGTGTCATTCTTTCTATCTCTCTCTTTTCATTCTGTGTTCCCAATTTTCTATTCCTTACCATGGATTTTACTTCAACAAATTGGTCTGATTTGATTTAAAAATGTGTCTGCTTGTTTCTTCTTCTAGATCAATATATATCAGTACAAAAATTATGAATAAATCCAGGATAAAGCAGATTGATTACTTTGATGTATATTTAACAAAACAGTCTTTTATTCATTTCATTAGATTGGGAGGGGGCATTCCCTAGCCTAGAAGCTAGGATAAGTGCAAGACACATGCTCCGGCATCCATTACTACACAGTCACTCTGGGTGATTTCAAGTTCAGTGTTGGTGTTGGTGTTGGTGTTGGTGTTGAGAGCGGGAATTGGACTGCTGATTCTAGCCCCAACACAGAATTCAGGTTTATAAAAATAATACCAATCATATTATTGATAGCTTAACACCTATATAATGAAGTCAATCCCAGCACCAGCTTCATTTCAGGTTCGGTATTGTGGTTAGTGCTAGTTTTGCCCCAACACCAACGCCAGCTTTCAACACCGAACTTGAAATCACCCTCCGTAACACTGACCAAATTCTGAAATGCAACCCTTGCTTCAATACTACTCCCAACTCTAACCCTAAACCTACATGTAACCTAAAACATAAGCACAACACTCCCTGTATATTTAGATGAAATACAACATGGAGCAATTGTCACCAGAACATATGTCAAATCCGTGTTGGGAAAGTGAGTGAGGGATCAATGCTGGATACTGTACCTGTTCAATGATAAAGCCAATTCTGATAGCATCCTTCTTGAAGTCCTGCATAAGAGACATATCTCCACCCCCTTGAAGAGCATGATAGTGCAGGGTAAGGGTACGTAAGATCCATTGATTAGGTACTACATTCATCTGTAGCATATCATCTAGGTGTCTAGTGTCTGTGATACCACTCATCCTCAATGACATGAAGAGACCTGCGTACGGCTGCCCTCTCTCCTGCTCTATGAAGGCACTGGAGCGTGACAAACTGAAGGCAAGAAAACAGAAGGATTTGTTTCAATAAGACTACATCTACAGCATGGCTTGACACAAACAGGGGTTCATTACACATAGACCCTCAAATTCTCTAAATGTTAACAGGGGTTCGATACACACAGACCCTCAAATTCTCTTAGATGTTAACAGGGATCTGTTGCACATGGACCCCCAAATTCTCTAAAATGTTAACAGGGATCCGTTGCACATAGACCACAAAAATGTCAATCCAGACCCACATAAAGAAAAGAAAAGTATGGAGCCCTGTCTGCCACTGGCCCTCTGCTTTGATACTTCTGTAATATAGTAACCTTCATGTATCACATTTGACCTCAGAATTATCCCAAAATCCATTATGTTTGCCCATCATCTAAAAAAAAGAAAAATGCTCATGCACAGATAGACACCCCCGAAAACTATTACCTCAGGCAAGAGACAAAAAATAACCAAGCTAGGAAACTGTTAACATGAACGAAAGTCTAAACTGACAAGATACTTTTTCAGACGGTTCTAACTTAATTTAGCAGAGTGATTGCCAGTAATACAGGATAGTACAGTTACTATAATAGTTACCTGTTGAAGAACGTGACGATGGTACTATGAGATGGCATCAGTTGAAGATGATCATTCTCCTGAAGGAAAATCCAGTAACACAGCATCTTGTATACATAGTACTCATTGAAGGTAAAGAACCTGTGAAAAGATATCATCATCAAGAAACAAGATGTAAGTATACATCACAGAAACACAGACCATGGGATCGAGTAATACCATAATTTTATAACAGGAAAAATCAGTCTTTGTCAATGGCTGAGATGATTTTCTGCATTAATACATAGCAATGATAATCAATTTTTTTTTTTAAATCAGAACAAGTCTCCAACAAGGATGCCGGATCTGACCCAACCAAGAGTCGTTATTTGTCAGTGCCGCTAAAGAAGGAAAGGTATTGAGATTCATAAAGAATTTCCACTTGTAACATAAAGATAAAACTGTCTTGAAATATTAAGAGATAAGTTAATGAGCTGTGACATAGGATTAATACTTCCCACCACCATCTCCCCCCTAAAAATCTACAATTACTGACCTGCTTGATTTAATGATCTTCTGAAGGAGTTCTATTGGCAACTGTCTCAGCTGGATCTGAACTGACAGCTGTCAGAGAGAAGAAAATAAATGTATTTTAGTCAGCTTTGGGAACTTAAAGGAGAGAACCCATAATTTTAATTACTTTGAAATACTGAATGGAAAAGGTTTAAGAAATTCAACAGATAAAAATGAATATCATAGTTGTTATGCTTAACAATAAGGTATCACTGAACAACATTGTCATAAAGCTGAGAATTTTACCTATTTTTGACTGACCAAGTAATGAATATCATATCATGAAATTATGTCCAAACTAACTGCATTTAGCCTAGACAAATGTACAATCTCCATTTTTGTGTAATTTATTCTCCCACCTTCATGAAGATCATGAAACTAGTGACTTACCTGGGGAACCAGATTGAGCTCTAACCAACGTTCACATGCATTCACTACCTGACCAATCTTGTACTGAAATGTGATAATAATGGGGAAAGAAGTGAGAAATTACCAAAGAATATATATACACGAAAACAAATAATAAATCTCATGAATTGGGAAAAGATTTCTTTATTATGGTACAAGAGTTGATTATTACAAGGAAAGCTTCTCAGATGACTCTCAGCAATATTTCAGTGCAATTTTATTCCAGAATGTAGCCAAATGAAAATAACGTTAAAAATACTGTATTATAAAACTGCAGGTGATACATGTATGTACAAATAAATCATCAGAAAAAGGCATTTTCACATCACATACCTTGAGTGCAGCCTGATGATATCTACACACTGTACTAGACTGGATGTCATCCATCATAATATCTGCACATCTATCACAGGAAAGAAAAATTACAATCAATGAATGAGAACATTTCACTGGACTCATAAAGGTCATGTTGAGTGCTGGTGGACACCATGCAGCAATTGCATTTTGAGAGAAAAAAATCTCAAACATATTATCATACATTATTTACAAACTCAATTGTTTTGTTTTGAGTTGCAATGTCCATGATTTGTTAGTATGTCATAAATTTATTCAACAAAAATCAAGGTCTCTATGAAAAATATTTCTTACTGTCAATATTTATGAACCTGACAGCACTGACATGTTTAGCAATAAAGCATGAAACACCCTAATAGAACTTTACAGGACTCATCACAAGGCCAAGACAGTATTTACAATTAAACAGACTTCCTAATAAATCAAATAAATCAAAAAAATCAAATAATGTTTTGAAATCTTGGAAGCTGGTACCTACCTCCTCTCAAGGTCTGAGAAACCCAAGGCATGAGCAGACGCTAGAACACCAACCACATCGGTTCTCTCTGGGTTTACACCTTCATGGTACAGGTTACCAAGGGCTATGGCAAAAGCTGTCATTAATCATAACCATAAGCATAACTGGATGAATAATTATAATAATTATGATGATGAGAGAGATGATGATAATGGCAATGATGAAAATGATGATGAAGATGATGAGGATGATGAAGGTGATGAAGATGATGAAGATCATGATGATGGTGGTGATGATGATGATGATGATGATGATGATGATGATGATGATGGTGATGATGATGATGATGATGATGATGATGATGATGATGAAGATGATCATGATGGTGATGATGATGAAGATGATGATGATGATGATGATGGTGATGAAGATGATGATGATGATGATAGTGATGGTGATGGTGATGGTGATCATGATCATGAGGAAAAGGATGATTCAAATAGCTCGAGGAAAAATACATAGGAATAACATTGTAACATCAATATAACTAATTTGGCAAGTTAAAGCTATTTTGTTCCATAGCTGCTAACCATATGTAAGATTTTAGTGTATCTGATCATTGTATTAACTTAAAAGCCCTTCTGGAGCTTGGATCAGCATAAATATGAGGTGAAATGACACATTTGATGTAAATTCATGTTCAAAATTCCACATTATTTGGTAATGTACAGGACATTAAATGAATAATTGACGTTGGACTTGCTCAATGAGGATAAGACTTGTATGACATAATAATGATGATCCGATTATCACTCCCTATCTTTCACAGACATACCTTCCTTGGATACCATAGGATCCTTTATCTTCAACTTCAGTTTCACCATGTTACTGGTCCTAGCAGCTACGATATGTGATGGATGGTGGATGTCTTTCTTGGATGTCTGTTTTATGCCCTCTGTGGATGGTGGCCGAGTGCTCAACTCTCTGCTGATCTTCTGATATTCAGGGCTGAAAATAAATTGATATTGTGAATAATGAAGCTTCAAAGACTCGGCCGGAGTTGTTTGGTTTGGTAGTCAAGGTGCACATTGGGTGATTTCAAGTTCGGTGTTGGTGTTGGCGTTTGTGTTGAGAGCGTGAATTGGGCTGCTGATTCTAGCCCCAACACCGAATTCGAGTTTATAAAAATAATACCAATCACATTATTGATAGCTCAACACCTAGTGAAGTCAATCCCATCACCAGCTTCAATTCAGGATCGGTGTTGTGGCTAGTGCTAATTTTGCCCCAACACCAACACCAGCTTTCAACACAGAACTTGAATTCACCCATTGTGTAGCATGTTGGTATTGTTTTTATTTTGAGATTATTTCTTTCTTTCGGAACTGTTCAAATGCTTTTGCTCTCTAGAGACTACTTCTTATCATATTGATGGTTCCATCAGGTCACAGATCCATTAAAAGATAACTTTAGTACAGGTTTAATCCCTAACAAGTGGGTGGACTTGGTCCATATCAATCTCTTCATTTCAAAAGACTCAGTCTGTTACTGCAAAGTTCTTCACACACATGTACATTTGTGATAAATCTATATCACATCACTGTCAATGATCATTGCTAATGCTTGCGATGGCCCCAATTTTCTGGTGATGGCTCTTCATACAGATCTCATCATGTGGAGAGTGTAGCAGACACCATCTTCCTGGGATCCAGCTGGTCCTAATAGATCCAGGCACTAGTCAAGTAACCAATTACAACATTTACCTGTAAAACTGACTCTTGCTGATATACTGGTCCACAGTGGCTGACATAGGATCTCTATAATAGAGTTCTTCGTGTGGTTTATCCTCGGCTTTCTGTAGTAACTGTGTAAGGGTGGCTGCCTTGCGGATGTATGGACGGTGCAACTCCCAGTTTGTATCCAAACATTGAAGCAAGATGTCTGGTGTAAATCAGGAAAAGGAAAGAATTCATAAAAAACATGGTTTTATGTATCAAGAAGATCACACAATTTCTCATCTACATGTATTCCATCAACATTGATCAATCAAACAATGACACGTTTAACTGTTTTTGTGTTTGGATGCTGAAATGATCATTACTATGATATAATATTCCAGCATATACATGTAGGAATATACTTGAAAATTCAAATGGGCTCTGTTTGGATATTCATATCCAATTAAAGTGGGATAAGATATGGGGATTTGCAAGGTATCTTTAATCTTCCATAAATAACTGACTGTCAGTCAGTAGCCAATCATTTGACTGGTATCATATATCACAACAATTCACAGCCAATCTTTCTCTGACTGGAAGGCTCACAACAACCTTCACCTTCATACTACTCTTCATGTGAAAATTCATGACCTCAGATCAGGAGGAATTTAATTTAAAGGGTTCCATATCGTTTCATATCGTTACACTATATTCAAAATATGGGCTTCAAATATTAATTATATAAAGAGATATTGCAATTTTAATTACACTCTCTATAAGCGTAAAAGCGACTCGTGAGTAGACTACTCGACGCACCCGTACGTGCTCGCCAAGATAAAGGCTTGCGCGGAACCAAACTCGGAGTTTGGTTACACGCGAGCATTTTCATGTTGTCCTTTATTTCCTTCATACTCATTGACTGTTGACCTATAGAATACCAGACAAAGTTCTTTGAGGTTGATTTTATACTTTCTAGCTGTACACAAATTATTTTTTCAGGTGATTGGTACACTTTAAAGTTCCATATTTCATCCTGTTTCATTTCTGTCAAAATGCAGTCATAGTCAGGTCTTAAAATCTGGGATAGCTATTAGGAATCATGTAACGACACAGAGAATCAACACTAGGATTAAAACAGTACAGAGAAAATGGGATAGATGTAAGTTACAAGATAATGGGCATTAGGGAAAGAAGAGAAGCCAGTATTTACCAGGTCCAAGCAGACTGTGCACAGGAGCTGAATGATAATGGAAGATATCAACAGGGGTAGGAGATCTAGCTGACATCGGTCGGAATTTCTCTATTGGAGCAGGAGGTCTGAAAACAAACAAATCAATCAATTCAATCTTCCTTTTAAATACCTTCTAGAAGCATGTACATGTACAAAGAATATGGAACATTGATACATTAGAAATACAAAAGATTGCAATTTTAGTACCACAATCTTTCAGTAATTGCATACACCAGGAACATAATATGGCCTCATCCCTTTTAATAGGCAATAATAATTTATTTCAGTGCATTTGCACACTATGTAAGAGTACCAAGACCTACATATATAATATAGTTTGGGGAATCCCAGCCACATATCATATTACAAAGTACTCAAAAACAGCTTTCCTACTCAATGAAGAGAATAACTTACTGTGTTGTTTTCTTTCCATGGGCCGGAGCAGTTGCTGGAGGTTGTGGACTAGGACCTCGTTGGTTATACCAGCTTTCACTAGCAAACTGAGGGGCTGTCATGGGCTTATCATGGCCCTCTCTAGAGTGAAACTGGTAGGGACGATCTGGGTCACGGTTGACTGTGGTAGCAGGGTTATCAGCTGTAAAAACAAAACAATTGACCTTGAGCGAAAACATTATTTATAAATGAGCCACACAACAGTATTACTTAATCACACTTAACATAGTTTTATGACAAAAATTATCCTTATATCTCTATATTTCTCTGAGAAAAGGCATATATAAAATAAGTTTTCCACAGAAAACACCTCTGATTATATAATAAGCAGATATTAGGACATGTGCCTACTCCCCCCCCCCCCCCTGAATTTGTGGGGAAAATATCATCTCATTAGAACACTGGCCTGTCTCCTCCCCATCTCCCCTAATACCATCCCACTGGATCTTTATGGCCTGTGTAGAACATTACCTTACCTGATAGAATAGCTACAGTGTTCTTGTTATGGCCTGTGCAGAACATTACCTTACCTGATAGAATAGCTACAGTGTTCTTGTTATGGCCTGTGCAGAACATTACCTTACCTGATAGAATAGCTACAGTGTTCTTGTTGTAGGGCTCATTGATTGACCTGATGGCTTGAGAAGTTCCTAGAAGATCTCCCATAAGGGACTCCGGAAGCCTCCATCTGTTGGTCCCTCCGACCTGTTTTCTGATCCTGTAGCGTGGGGACTGAGGGTGCTGTCAAGCAAAAGCAATTTCACATTACAAATCATCCCTATATATGCCAATATTTGAGAGTCAAGAAATGTCTTACAGTGCAATTTTTTCACTTCAATCTTACAGGCCTTTGGATTGCACATTAACCTCTATTCTTGAGGATAGATTGTTCAGTTATAGATCTTCCCTTTAGTAAGGCAGGTAAAAAATAAAGTGCAGGATAAAGTGCAGGCTTCTCTTGCAAGTATCAATTGTAATGACATGTTTGAGAATAAAATGTAATGATAATACTGTAAGCACTTTGGTCATTTTTTTTCTGGTAAAGCGCTTTATTCAAAACCAGTTATTATTGTTATTATTAGCACATCTTCCAACAATTTTTCTTCAAAAGCTTCCAAAATATTATAATTCTTAATAACAACAATTTTTAATCTCTCTTTCATGTTACAATTACCATAACTACATGATATCCTTTTAGAGTCAAATAATGTTGAAAATGGAAATTACCCTTGGTGGTTGCCTGCCATCTACTACAACACCTTTTAGAGCAGTGTAGGGAGCACTCTGTATGGCCCTGGAAAAAAAAAAAAAAGAATTACATTCACCAGGCTCGTTTCTATAACCCAAGTTTGAAAAATACATTCACCTCCCAGATTACTTTAAGCAGTGGTAAATTGATTATTTCAAAGCCTGTTAATTTTTCTTCATCATAATGCCCAAAGACGGTAAACTTGGGGATGTGCAATATTGCTGACTGAGTATGGGCAAAATGCAGAAGTACAAGTAAGATGTTTCAAAATGTATACAACTTGTTAAGGGTGCATACATGTTAGATCTAGATAGATCTATGATCTATGATAGGTGGACCTAAAGCTAAACACTTTCTTTCTAGCCCCTAAAAAGTCATTTTATTCAGGGGTTTAAATGTAAATTTCTTCAAATATCTTGGTTCTACATATTCCGAAGTTAAATCGCTGAGAAAATTACAATGGACAAATGTCAACAACATTCATTTTCAAGTCGATGTTGGTGCCTGTGTCAAATTTTGTTCGACAAAATGAAAGCGTCCTAAAGCTATGCATATGTAATAAATGAATGTAAATTTCACTCAGATTAATTACCAAATAGTGATAATATCACAAAAATAATGAGAAATTACTCATTCTTTTTGGCAAGTGTAAATGATATATATGCTCGTTGCTCAGTCACAGCAGAAAAGTTGGCGCATTGAACCTGTTGTATTGCGTGTATTTGCTGGGTGCATAATTTTAGGACCCGTGTAGCTTTAGGACCCCTGGCCATACAGTAATATTTGTTTCAATTGTTGGGAATATGGATGGATGTGCACATAAATGACAATTTGAAGTAAGGATTCATAGTTTTAACAATACATTGGGACAGCACTTTTATCTTTCATGAGTCTCAAACCAATTTTAGGAATTTATCATTTCCTACAATCTACTGAAAATCTAAGTTTCCAAGCAGCAAAATAAGAGCGGACTCTGTGCTATTTTGAAGCTGACTTGCTGAGAGAACTAAGAGAAAAAGTAAATTAACACAAAAACCTCTAGGCTCTTGTAAATAGCGACAGCCAAGAGAAAATTTGTTCAACCAAATTTACTGATCATGAACTTTAGGCTCGTAGACATCATGACATTAGATCTATTTCAAGTTCACAGTACTTTTTTTTTTATTGGGGGTAGAGTTGGGGGTAGAGTTGTTGGGGAATTTTGCCACACAACAATGTGTGCGTTACATGTCACAACTCTCTGACTGGATGGAGATTTCGGCAGGAGCCCCGCAGGGCACTCGACTTGGGCCACTCATCTTTCTCTGCATTATCAACCACGTGTTCAAGGACAGTGATCATCAGTGTTGGAAATACGTCGACGACCTCTCCCTGCTTGAATGTAGGAAGGCAACGGATCAACCAAAAATCCAAGAAGTGGTAAATGAACTTGAGAAATGGACCAAAGATAATAGCATGAAACTGAACCCTAAGAAATGTGTTGTCATGAATGTACAGTTCATGAGAAACCAGACAACCATCCCAAAAGTAAAAATTGATGACCAGGAATTAAGTGAAGTCCAACTAGTTAAGCTTTTGGGTGTGTTTGTACAGAAGGACTTAAAATGGTCATATCATGTCACAGAAATGGTCAAAGCGGCAAGCATGAGGCTACACATGATGCGTATCTTGAAAGGTTTTCGGCTACCGATTGAGGATTTGAAAGTTGTATATTGTTCGTACGTGCGCCCGAAAGTCGAATACTGCGCACCTGTTTGGCATTCTGGCTTGACTCAGGTAGACAAGAAACTGATAGAGAGAATTCAAAAACGAGCGTGTCGCCTCATGCTTGGCCAAAGATACACGAGTTACGATGATGCCCTCACTGTCCTTGACCTTCCCACACTGGAGGAGAGGAGGGAAAGGTTGACAATGAAATTTGCGAGTAACCTCACAAAGGAAACGTCCCCCTTCCATCACTGGCTCCCTCCTACGCGAGCTTCTCGTACTTCTCGTGACTTGCGCAACGCTAATGACTATTCAGAAATGAAATGCAAAAATGAGCGCTACAGAAAGAGCGCACTGCCCTTCATTGTGAGACTACTCAATTCAAAGATGAATTGAATAATGTAATGACAATCTCTCGTTCTTAAATGTTAAGCATAATTATACGTAAAGTAAATTGCTAGCTTTTAGATGTGCTTAAATGAAAAATGAAAAATTTAATTGTATACTAGCGGTACATGTTATTTTTTTATATGGATTCTATTGATTTCAATATTGCATTACCAATCATGCCAATCATCTCTATCTGTTAATAATGGAAAGTAAAAACTATATTTTTTTTTTTTCCAAATACAATACCTTGCACCCATTACCCATTATGATTGGACAATAGGCCTATTTTGAAGCATGCAAACCAGACTATTTCTTTTAGCACTGATCATATTAATTTATTCAACAGTATATAAGTCATATTATAAAAACTTTATATTTTTTTCACATCCACTACCCACTTTCTTTATCCCACCATCGATATTCTTTGAATAAGGTGTACCTATTGAATCGTTATGAATGTACTATTTTTAATGTCTTTTTAATACTATTGTTTTTTGTGCAGTATGCTTGTGTCATTATTAATGTAAATTGTATTCAATTCAGCCGCAAGGCTGCCATGTACAATGTCTCTTTATACCACAATAAATAAATAAATAAATAAATAAATACAACAATTTTGATCATGTCAAAGCATGTAGAACAAGCAGAATTTAAACAATACATATCTGGTGGTATAACAACAATGTAGAGATCAGTCTATGAACATTTTAGGCAAGAGAAATATGTAGGATAACCAAGTTTACAACAAGATATCTCCAAGAAAATCACAAAAAAGAACAGATTTTTACCAACATTTGTTTTTCCATTTCAAATGATACTTTATGGCACTTGATAGGCTTATGACCAGGGGTCCTAACTGTTAAAGCTACATGCACCCTGCAACTATGCACAATGAGACGGGTTCTATATGTGCCAAACTTCTGATGTGACTGAGCAACGAGAATATCATTTATGTTTGCCAAAAAGAATGATTAATTTCCCTATATTTTTGTGATATTATCACTATTTGGAAATCGGGGTGAAATTTACATCAGATCAGCTTCAAAATCAAGATTTGCATTCATAGACTATATGTGACCCTCCACTACAAAACAACCAATAAGTCGCAATGTGAGTTTTAGAGTAAACAGCTGAAAAGGGTGGTTTGGGGTGGAAATTTTGATTTTAATTTTTTTGTATTTTCTGAAAGTTCATTTATTAATCTACAATCTGACAAAATTTCAGTTTAAAATACCTTGTTGAAATATTTTTTTTACACTCATTAAAAATGACCATGTTTTCCTGGGCATTCAAACTTTCTGTGTCAACTTGCTGGGATTGTACTTCACATCGCTTTTCTGGTATAGCTTAAAAACTATGCACTGCCTGATATTCAAATTCTAAAGAAACAAAGAAATATATCTATTCTGAAGGTATGGAAAGTTTCAACCCAATCCAATTAGTACTTCACAGTGTATGCTAGGGAGTTTTGACTCAACCTTTTGTGTGACAAACAATAGGACACAGATTAGGCGCTCTCAAATAGTCACTCTTCTTTAGAGCCCGTTTTCTCTATTGTTTTGGTCATTAGTCTGTCTGACACGTTGACATTGTTATTGTAATTTACAAAGGTTTGCTTAGTCCAAGCAAGACAAGTTATATATCATTTTAAAGCTTAGAATCTAAGCTTTCAAACTGTGTTGAAATTTTTAAAACCCAAATTTTCGACTTATTGGTCGTTTTGTGGTGGAGGGTCACATATTACGTTAGACCAAAAGCTTCAGTCTCTCTCTGTATCGTCGGTTGCTCCACTGAGACTACAACTTCTGGCTTCAAAAGATTTCCCAATAACAGACACTTATTTCTGTCTAGGCCTAATATTACGTGCGCTTAGCTTTAGCATGTTTAGGACCCTTTAAAGTCGAACAAAATTTGACACGGGCATCGGTATGGACTTGAAAATGAACGTTATTGAAATTTGTCGGTCGTAATTTTCTCAGCGATTTAGCTTCAGAATATCAAATAAACCACTGAATAAAATGTCTAGGGCTGGAAACAAAGACAAGTGTGTATCCACTTTAACTTTAAGTCCCCCCATAATATTAATACACTTATAGTACATGTACAAGCTTATCTGAAGATAACCTTGTACTCCAGACTAGCTTTTACTGGTGAATAGGCTTCAATAGCTTTTGTGTGTATGAGCAGGCCTTTTTCCTGTCTAGACAATTCATACATGAGAGGAAAATAAATATTTAAAATTTCACTTTCAATTCTGAATCCACAAATTTGTGGCACAGTAAGAGTGCCCATAATTTAATACTATCTGAAGTATTCTTCTTCTTCTTCTTCCAGTAGTGTGCATAAACCTCCAAGGAGTATTGTCGCACAGCAGTTGGTTGTCTATCAGCTCGAAAACTTTAAAAAAAAAATAATTCCAAAAACAAACGCCTCTACACTAGGGTCTAGATCTATATACAAATTGTTCTCATATTTTGAGTTAGTGTATGACGACATCTTTGACTCGTGTCTTGAAGATGTCGATTGATGGTGAGATGACCATGTCCATTATACTCACATAGAATATGAAAGTGCATGAGGGTTGAATCTTGGAGGATCTGTTGGTAAATATGGCAATACAAGCCTCCCTGATGCATGCGATGTATTCGAAGAAAAGTTGCGGATTAATGTAGTCTCTGCCATTTTGTTTCTAATAGATCTGCAGACTGCAGTCTCAGCTCAGTGCAGACTGCTTGTAAAAGTTGCTCAACTTGTAACTTGTTAATTGTCAAGTTAGTGTGACACTTGGAAGCCGCCTTGAGATCACCAGCTATTCTTTCTGTTTCGTTTTTTCATCCATGTTTGAATTCACGATGAAAGAAGCTTAAAGATGTGCCAGCATCCCAATGATTCGTGCTGCATGTGATAGCGTTGTCACGGTATCCCACGTACGCGCGCGGTAACCGTACTGAGTTTGGTACGCCAGAGCAACGGCAGGGAAACTAGCAGCGCCTCGCTAGAGCAATGTTTACACGTCAGGTAGCTCCACTCCAATGTGGGCTGCTCCGTACCATACCAGGAAATACACTGTGCTTATTCCCAGCAACGGTTGCTATGCATGGCACGCTCCAACGAACAGGTACTAGTGGGTATGCTGCATTACATGGACTGTGCACAAAATACCGGCGGGGTGAAGTGGGACAAGAATCGTAATTTGGCACTCTTTGCTTTGTAACTTCTAAAATATTCATTGTAGCCACTCCATTTTTACATGGTAAATAATGTAAATAGCAGGCTACAAAACAAGGTATTTGACACCATCCCTTTATTTTTAGTTTTTATGCAAATAATCATTAAAAATTGGGTACTTGAAGACGGGGTGAGGTGGGACCTATGGGTGGGACACCATGGAGGTGAACTGGACAGTAATGAAGTGGGACAGTCGGGGAGAAATCCGACAAAACTCTTGAAAACGCTAAACTCACCCTTTTTTCTGGTAGTTGGCTAAAATAAGTGCTGGGAATGTTAAAGGTAATATATCACTTTAAAAAAACTTGCTTAAGACAAATTTTAACCTATATTTCGACGGTTTTTGGCAAAAATAAATAATTGTTCATAATATTTATACATTTTTTGGTTACAACAAACAAGTTTGTCTCAAGTAGGTTGAATGAATCTGTAAAAAGGAATTGTCCAGTATGACTTTTTACGATTTTTATGTAGATCCAAAGATATTTTCATGTAATATGTCTATAGATTATGACTGATAAAAGCTAATTTTACTTACATACATACACAAAAAGTGACCAGGGTGAACTATGGGACAAGATGTCCCAGTTCACCCCGATAGTAAAACACAACAAGAAATGCCTGCAAAATATTAGTGTTGGTATTTATCGCTAAAAATATGATTGCAATTATAGGGTCATATGCTGTATGCGGGGTGTTCACTATAGCCAATTGGTATACTTGTAAAATATTTGACAAGGAATGGTGAAAAATGTATTTTAAAAAAGTGGTAAAAAAGTGAAAATTAAACCTACAAGCAAAATCGCAGTATAGCTCTGGATGTATTTGTGAAGATTGATAGCTAAGACCATTCACAAGATTCAAATTAATTTATGAAAGGTGAATTATTTTTTGACTTAAGGGTGGTGTCCCAGTTCTCCCCGCTCTCCCCAATACATAATTCATATTTCATTCATCATTTTGACTAATTATTGGAGTATATTACTGATTATAAACGTAGAAACAAATTGTGAAAGGATAAATGTAAAATAAAGGAAATTGTAATTGTTTACAAACATGAAGAGATCAGACATTTATCTATGCCTGCATTCATTTGCTTGTTTGTTTGTTTGTTTGTTTGTTTGTTTGTTTGTTTGTTTGTTTGTTTTTGTTTTTTTTGTGTCTGTTTTTCCCCTACTTAGGGAAGATTCCCCCCCCCCCCAGAAACATTTCAAGCCAACCCCCTTTAAGAACAATGGTTGTCTCTTTCAGGGGCTGATCCAGGATTTTGTAAAAGAGGGGGCACAGTGCCGTAAAAGTACACAATAAAGGGGGCAAACTTTTATGACTGTGTACTTAAGGTATGCCAGTTGGGTTTCAAAAGGGAGGTATGTAGATCCGCCAATGGTCTCTTTGACAGACATTGTTTACAAGTTCAAATTAAAATTTAAAATGCACTATTCTATAAAGACATCTTCTAGAGGAAATCTATGACTAAGTTCTGGAATAAAAATCCAATTATTCAGCTACCGAGTCCCCTTTTTTCTCTCTGCCTCTTCGTGAATATTTCTCTTTTCCGTATTCCTCTCATGTTGCACCTCCATTCTCCCCCCTCTTTTTCCTCTTCCCCCCTCCCTTCCCCCCCCCCCCCCCCCTCCAATTAAGCTCAGCGGTCTTTTTATTTTTTTTTGTATGTAGTTATTTTCTTTTTATATATTTATTATGTAATATTATGTATTATGTACTAAGGGCACCCTCGCCCCAAGCTTTTGGTTTTAGAGGTGTGTCCTCCAACTATGTTTGTACCCAGGGGCGGCGGGGCGTCTTTCAAAGTGGGGGCACCAGTAAAAAGGGGACTTTTGGGGGAAAAGGGGGCACCTACAAGGGGTGAGCATAAAGCGAAAAGGGACCATTTTGTGACATTGGTATTACCCTATACAGTCTAATTAATATAGTTATTATCAAGCATCACCTTCTTTCTTTTTATTGTGGTTCTGGTCATTACTTCAGCTTCCCTAATTAGCAGTTGTGTGTAGGCCTCTAATGGTCTAACGATTCATGTGCGAGCGAGCGAAGTGAGTATTTTCCATAGAGATACATACTATATTAGGCTCTCTATGGTATTTTCATACTTTTTTTCTAATGCTGAAGTCCTTATTTACAGATATAATGACAAATGAAAATGACAACAGCAAATTCATTTTGGGGAATGTCGTATGATCTTTTAATTTGTACATTAACCCTGTCGTTTTCTTTAGGATTACACCGATATACTTTATGCAATCTGCTTGATTTCATACTGTAAGAGCGATCGAGCGTATAGCGAGCTAGTTATGGGGAAATTTTCATAAAATATTGCCCTTACTTAGTGTAAATTATTGGCACATTCGAGTGTGCGGAATGAGAAATCCTTTGCTGGGGGAGGGGGGGGGGTGGGCATTGTACCTCTTTTGCCTCCAGCTCCGCTCCCTTACTTTGTAGCTGTAGTAATATGGGTACCTGAAAGAGCCGCACCGATTCTTTGAAGCTAGATATGGCTCTTTTTGTAAAAAACAACATTTGGAAATATAGGCAAAAGGGGGCACTTATAAGAAGAGGAAAGGGTTCTTGTCATAGGTTGAAAGGGCACTTATAAGAGGTGAAAGAGGGCACTTATGAGAAGAGGAAAATGGCACATATTAGAAGGGAAAAGGGGCACCTATCAGAAGTAAAAATGCTCTTATCAAAGGAGAAAAGGGCATAAGAGAGAAAAGGGGGCAATATTTAGATTCAAAAAGGGGCACTTATCAGAAGGAGAAAAGAATACTTATTAGGGAGATAAGGTGGCAATTATCAGATTTGAAAAGGAGCACTTTTCAGAAAGCCAAAAGGACACTTATTAGAAAGATAAAGTGGCAATTATCTGATTTGAAATGGGGCAATTTTTAGAAGGAGAAAAAGGGGCACTTATCAGAAGGGGAAAGGGCACTTATTAGAAAGAAAAGGGGGCACATTTAGTATTTAAAAAGGGCACTAATCAGATAGAAAGGGGCATTTTCCAGAAATAAAAAGGGCACTTTTTTGGTACTTGAAAAAGTGGGGGAGGGAGGGGGAGCACCGCCACTGTATGTACCACATCAATGTATATTTTATCATATTTTTTGTTTAAAATACATGTACATTATTTTTGCTCATTTATTACTTTGTATATTGAAAAGTTGGAAATAAATGTCTTTAAATTGAATTGAATTGACAACAAAATTATTTTTTTGTCAGACGCAAGAACAAGCAAGAGTTGAAAACAATGTTATGATATGTTCATTACTAGAGAGTAACATGCTACAACAACTCATTATGTCGGTCGAAAAAAAAATATTCATTTTGCAGGATTTACACATCAGACCTATACCCCCAGTTCTACGAAACCCCATTTACTACATGGGGCAACATTAATAGAAATAAAAGATCCAGGGGCGGCGGAGCGTCTTCCAAAGTGGGAGGCACCCTACAGTCTAATTAATATATTATCATGCATCAACTTCTTTTATTGTGGTTGTGGACATTGTTTCAGCTTCCCCAATTAGCAGTTGTGTGCAATAATAATAATAGTAATAATAATAATAATGATAATAATAATAATAATAATAATAATAATAATAATAATAATAATAATAATAATAATAATAATAATGATAATAATAATAATAATAATAATAATAATAATAATAATAATAATAATAATAATAATAATAATAAGTATAATAAGTATAACTTATATGGCTCCAAATCCACTCTGTGGAGTGGAGTGCTCAATGGTCTGATTCATGGGCGAGCGAGCAAAGATTTTCAGAACTTTTTCTAATGCAGAAGTCCTTGGGTTGTGCATTATAGCAGCAATACAATGAAAATGACAACAGCAAATTCATTTTTTTTTGGGGGGGGATATCGAATGATCTTTTAATTCGTACATTACCCCTGTCATTTTTCTTTAGGATTACATCGATATCAACATATTTTAAGGATCTGCTTGATTTGGGGTAAATTTTCCGAAAATATTGCCCTTACTTGGTGTAAATTATGGGCACATTCGAGCTAGCAGAATGAAAAATCCTTTGCTTGGGGGGGGGGGGTGGATGGGCATTGTGCCCCTCTTGCCTCCAGCTCTGCTGTCACATTGCATTGTAGTTGTAGTATGGGTACATTTTATAAAGCCGCACAGATTCTTTGAAGCTAGATATGGCTCTTTTTGTAAGAAACAGTGGGAAACATAGGTATAGCTTATCAGAGGTTGAAAGAGGCACTTAAAAGATGTGAAAAGTACTTATGAGAAGAGGAAAAGGGCACATATCACATAGTAAAAGGGGCACTTATATAACAAGGGGGAAATGGGCACTGTTAGAAAGGAAAAGGGGCACCTATCAGAAGTACAAATGCACTTATCAAATAAAGAGAAATGGGTACAGAGAGAAAAGGGCACTTACCAGAAGGGGAAAAGGGCACCTATCCGAAGTAAAATTGCACTTATCAGAAGGAGAATGGAGCACTTATTAGAAAGATAAGGAGGCAATTATCCATGTATCAAGTTTGAAAAGAGCACTTATCAGAAGGAGAAAAGGGGGCACTTATAAATCAGAAGAAGAAAGGGCACTTATTAGAAAAGAAAAGGGACACTTTTAGTAGTAAAAGGGGCACTTATTAGAGAAAAAGGGGGCATTTTTCAGAAATGAAAAGGGCACTTTTGGGGTACTTTAAAAATTGGGGGCCCTGTGCTCCCCCCCCCCCCTTCGGGAGCGCCGCCTCTGAAAAGATCCTTTCCCTACCCCAGCCGCCCCGTCCCATACAGGGTCGCTTCGTTGCGTACCTACCTCTCTCAAGTGTTGTCGTATCTTGCCCAATAAACTTTTTAGCGAGCCATGCAGCGAGGCGAGTCAGGTGAGTATAAATTAGAAGACTTTCCTTTCACGCTCAGCTATTAAATATAACAAACAACCATTATTAATGATGTATGATGTGTAGCTTTTCAATGTTACTTTGCCAGTGAAGCAGCCGCGTCGCTGTCGGCAAATTAGCCACCTCTGTCGGCAAAAAAAAAGGGGGAGGGAGAAAAAGGAGAGGGGAGAGGAAATTAGAGAAAATGAAAGGGAGAAAAGGGAAAGGAGAAGGGAAAAGGAAAAAGAAAAAAAAGGGAAAGGAAAGGAAAACAAATACAGAAAGAAAAGAAGAAAAGAAAAAGAAAGAAAACTTGGCCAACTAGAAAGTTAATATTCGGGCAAAATTAAGGCGTCCCCCTTCGCAAATGTGAAAAGCAAATTCCGATATTCGGCCAACAGCCACTTCATAATTCGGGCAGCGAGGTGCCAGAATGGGGACACGACATTTGCTCCTGCGACATTTGCTCCGCCGTACGTATCTCGAAAGGTCAAAGGTTAAGGTCAAGGTCATGATTTGTTTTTTGTTCAGGACAATGTGAAGATTAGGATTAGGGTTAGGATTAGGGTTAGGGTTAGGTTTAGGATTAGGATTAACATGGCAAAGTTAGACCGGAGCAATTGTCACATGAGCAAATGTCATGGAACCGCCAGAATATCTACATATTTGGGCGGCAAGGTTTCCGAATTATTATGTAACTTCTGTATACATTTAGCTACAAAAAGTTTTTAAATTTTGCCCACCCGCTTCGCTCTCTCGCAAAACTTTGAAATTGAAAAGTTTGAATTTGTTACCAAGAGTCATAAGTTGACCCTGCATGGTTCCATCTTCCCTAATAAGTCGGCGTCGATTTTCATTATCCGTGAACCGGCGCCGATTATTCTATTAATTCACCCTTTCAGTTAACAGTGGAGATTCCCATTAATCCGAACTGTCACCACACAATCCTGATTATAATCACATCAAAATTTGTTTTTACCTTCTTCAGTTTCTTGGTATATCTGAGTAGCAAACATGATGTCCGTGCGGCATATTTGAATTAAAGAATGTATTTTCAAGCCAATTGGAACGAATTCTATTGAATCGAATATATTAGAGCTGTGAAATCATGAAAATTTGTCATATCATTCATAATGCAACAAGAAGGCCGAATCCTTTCACAGTATTAACCATCTCTGAAACCGTCGACAAACTTGGGTGCGTTGCGTCTATATATGTAAATTTGAATATATTGATTTAGAAGGAAATAAATTGCGTTGAATCGAATTCATCTGAACTTCATTTTTATAGTGTTCTATCTTTATTGACATATATATATATACAATGAGTCTTTTAATATTATGAAAATCTTACAAATATCAGTATATAGTGTAATTAAAGTGGGTGTGGTAAATCAGGTCGAAGACACCAATGGAACACTGAATATATACAATTAGAATTCAGAATTGGATTTAGTGGGATTGAATATTTCCGAACTATAACACTTTAAGAGTTAGGAATTCAAGTCATTACTATATGCAGTATTGTGGAGTGTTACATGGTGTTGTGGAGTCTTACATCGGGTAATTTCATGCATACATGTATTAAAGATTATAATCGACTTTTAGTCTTACTGTACATCTGAACAATATCATCAGTTTTCATAAATACTATCAGGGGCTAGATTTTCGAGTCTTTTATCCTTCAATGAGATTATTTAGTTAAATATAGTTGACTACATTCAATTACAAGTGTTGATATGCGGTTTATATTATTGACCGGACAATGGCATAATATATAATCTGAACCAGTATTATAATACATCATACACAGACAGAGTGTTTCGAAGTATAGGTTTGAATAGCCACTGGAAGAATGAGCCCATAATATATGTCTAGGCAATCAAACTATCTTGAAGAGGAAGCAAAAAATTTGGAACATAATACAGACGCACATACGTTCAGTATCTTATGAAAATGTGTTACCAGTTATAGCATAATAATATATACGAGAAGGCTTCACCTTTTTATAGAATACATGTGATAATGAGTATTACTGTGGAAATAAAATTGAGATTCAAATTTGCCGACTTCTGCCTACTCCACCACCAGGCCATATGGGGGGGGGGGGGGGGAGGCACTCAGCTGTATATAGTGTTCGGTGGGTATGTGCCGCAGAGAAGTCCCCCATTTTTACACTCAAATTTCTGTTCCAAAGCATACCATTTTTATTGTTGAGAAAAAGAAGAGAGAAAACCGTTCCAAAGCACCGATTTTGTTGCTTTTTTTTTCATTCCGTCGTTCCGGCCGTTCCATTTCCCCCTTGAAAATTAAACTTGTTCCAAGGCATGCAGTTTTCACCCCACCCCCAAAAAAGAAATAAAAAGGAATAAAGACAAAACAAAACAAACAAAAACATACTTCCCGATGATCCTTATATTTCAATAACAACCAGTTCCAAAGATCTCCTTTTTCCCAAATGTTATGTTAGTAGTTCCGAAGACCATCCTTTTCATGATACGCTGTTTCCGAAGCTCCCCCACTTTTTTTTTTTTTTTTTTTTTTTTTTTTTTTTGTCGTGCCAGTAGCACATACATACCACTTTTGGGGTCGAGTGCCTCCCCCGGCCTCCCCCCCCCCCCCGGGCATGTATATAGTGTACGGTGGGTATGTGCCGCAGAGAAGACCCCCATCTATACTCAAATTTCCGTTCCAAAGCATACCATTTTTTTATTAATGAGAAAAAGAAGAGAGAAAACCGTTCCAAAGCTCTTTTTTTTTCATTCCGTCGTTCAGGCCATTCTGGCCCGCCCCAGCCCATTTTTAAAAATATCATTTTTGGTGAAAAGTTGAAAACGAGTTTCGATGATCCTTATATTTCAATAACAACCAGTTCCGTAGCATCATATTTATATTGTCAACCAGTTCCAAAGACCCCCCTTTTCCAAATTGTTAGTAGTTCCGAAGACTATACTGTTCATGATACGCTCATTGCGAAGCCCCCTTTTTTGTCTTGCCAGTGGCACATACCTACCACTTTTGGGGTCGAGTGCCCCCCCCCCCCCCTCCCCCGGCCGGGCATATTTCTGGTCAAGTACATGAATACCCATTAGCAATTTCATTGACATGATTGACCGTATAACGTGCAAACTTACGCAAATTTTGCTTAATGTTTTGTCTCCTCGAATATACCATAATATCATTGTTTTTCCTGATGATGCATTCGTCCTTTATTTTAATCTGTTTTAGTATGATTATTGATCTAATTTGTTTTCTTGAAGATTACGATCATGTCCAGAAAGAAGCTGCACAATCCCATGAATTTCTTCCAAGACAACCGCGGCATAAATCAGCAAAGAGCACTGGACACGGCACTAGTTGATTGTTGTTTAGCAGGAGATGACGACGCCGTGATAGACCTCCTACAGAAGGGTGCCTCCCCGGAAGGAGAGGCGTATGCCATCGCGCAGATAGCGAGTGGAGAGAGTTTTAAGCGTCCTTTGATGGCTGCAGTTTCGAACGGTCACAAGAAAATAGCCCAGATATTGTTAGATAACGGAGGTAACATAAAATCTTTGTAATTCGGGAAATCTAAACTTCCTAAAGAACATAATATAAAAAGAAGAATAGAGTCTAGTTGCTTCTTGTTCTTGAACTGGAAGTTGAACTCTGAAGTTAGAAGTCGAACATGTCATGAATGTTGAAAAATTGTCTAGAAGGAAATGTTTTTTTTCCAAATTTTGCCTATTGTATACTTGTAATACTGTATTGGTGTTTTCACCTCTTCAACTTAGAGGTAGTGACTGCTACCAAAATTGACAAAGCCCTACGTACAGTGCGTCCCAGGAAAAAGTCGCCCCAAATAAACATTTCAAAATATTTGAAGCAAAATTTCATAACTGTGGATAGCCTTGAACAAGTCTGGATTTTGCACCCTTTCGCATAAGTCGCTTCTGCTCACTAGAGTTTTTAAAAAAATAAATATATCGTCAGTTTTTAGTCATTTGATAGAAGAAACCATTCACAGGTATAAAAATTTCCCCAAATATTTATTTGGGGAGATTTATTTGGGGTGACTTTTTCTGAGTTTTTACTAATGTAGTGATGGTTCCATGAGTGAACAGTTGCATGCAGGGGCAGATCCAGGATTTTGTGAAAGAGGGGGCACAGTGTCGTAAAAGTACATAAAGGGGGCAAATTTTTTTTATTGAGTACTGAAGGTATGCCAGTTAGGTTTCAAAAGGAGAGGGGGGGCGGGCATGGACCGGTTTTCCCCCTATGTATATCCGCCACTGGTTGCATGTATTTTTTGTAAAGTGAGGTTTGAAACTAGCCTGAACTTTTAAAGTTGTGAAATTTTACGAAATGATATTGAAGAACGATGGGCCAACATGCACAAAATTCAAGAATATTCAAATCTAAAGGAGGCATATAAAACCCTGAGAAGGAAAGGAGAAGAAGGAGGAGAAGATATTTCCCTATTAGCCTGTACTCACACTCTAAGCTGCTGCATCCACCCCCCCCCCCCCCCCCCCACTCTCACTTTCAATTAAAAACGGATCACTAAGATTTTAAAAGTAATTTAGATCTCGGTTGTGCTTCTTCAAAAACAAACAGGATGCACTCCCTTATTTAAAAGTTTGTAAAGATGTTGGTTCTTTATTTGTTTGGATATAGCTGATCCATGTGGTGAGAATCGATACCATGTTCAGGCCCTTCACCTTGCTGCCCATTCTGGTCACAGAGAATGTATTACTCTGCTCCTCAATGCTGGAGCAGATGCTAACGCAGAGACCAGCGATTTCAACCAACCAGGAGTCTACAAAAGTAAGCTGTCCTAAATGTCTAGAAATCTGATAAAGACAAGATACAGATTTTCACAGGACCATTGATTTGATGTTAAAGATAAAAGATGTCTGCCAAACAAATCTGATAAACAAAATAAACAAAATAGATAAATTTGATAAAGAATATGACAGTTTAACAAAACAAAGTGAATAAGTCGGTCTAATTCTACCCATTAGTACAGTTTTGTTTTCCTTTTAATTGTCCAAAGTTACAAACAGCACATAAACGTAGACGGTGGAAACAGAACTAGAACTCGAGTTTTCATTTTACACTGTTTTATGAGCTTGTATTTAGTTATTTATAACTACAGTCTAAACCTAAAACATATATGTAGGCCTACCTTATGATTGTAAGCTTGCAGGACTGACATGCTAAGAATTGTGCTCACTAGATGAAAATAAGAATAAGAATGGTCTGAACTTCTCTGAAGTACAGCTTTCCTTCAAAGAAATTATGCTTATGTTTTATGGCATATCTGCATATGTAATTTATAATTCATACTTATATTCTGAGATAAGGACATTTTTACATGGAGAAATAAAGATACTGTATATTCAAACTCTCATATACTTTTATTTATAGAACCGTTCCGAGGAGGGACAACACCACTACACATGGCAGCCAAGATGAACCAGAGTGATTGCATTGAAGAGCTGGTACAACGAGGCAATGCTGATCTCAGCAAGAAAGATGTCATCGGAATGACTTGTCTGAATACAGCATGTCAGCTTGGCCATGAAGAGTGTATACTCACTATTCTAAACGTATCCCAAGAGAAAAAGATTGCAACTGGATCATCAGTAGGCACAGGTTGGTCAGCACTTAAAGGGCAATCCAACCTTTTTTTTTTTTTTTTTTTACAGTATTTATTTCACAATTCACTTTTTCGAAAGATAATTACATGCAAATGAACATAGATCAGTACAAAGCATGAAAGAGACATTAATCATGAACACTTGTCCAGTATAATAAGAATAAATGAAATTGAATACATGCATTTCGTTTATCATTTTAAGGCTTGCCATTTTCTCTCATGAAGTCCTAATCGATTCTTTTTGAAAGCAATAATACGCTCTGTTCGTTCTAAACTTTTAATTGAAAATAAAAAGGCTTTAAACAAGGGAACTGTGTTCTGAGCTTTACATGAAAAAATAAAATATTTGGCATGGAGTATTATTGTGTTTACCAAATAAAATTGGTCAAGAAGTAAGGTTCCAAAACAAATTTCCTCATCTGTCAACATAATATAACAAATATTTTTACTCTTGAGCCATAAACAAATTTCATTCCAAAATAATGTCACAGATTTACATCTAACAAATAAGTGAATTAATGTTTGCGGATAAGATTCACAGAAGTTACAATTTGAAGTTTCACTTATACCTATTTTATACAAAAAATGTTGCGTAGCAATTTTCCTGTGAATAAACTTAAATTGGAAATTCCTCATTTTATTATCTATCGAAGATTTATAGATCAAAGAGAAACGGGATTTCCATATGAGAGAATTACTCAAGTCCAATGACAAATCAGTTTGCCATTTATTTTGGTGATCTGTTTCTGAAATAGAAATTCTATAGCTTTTAAGAAGATGTGAGTAACAGAGTTTAGAAACCTTTTTTAGTTTCAAAAATTTATCAAGATTTTCATTGCACTGACTTGGTAACAATTCTTCAGTCATATATACACCTTGCTTTATGATGTCTTTCCATTGCTTAGGAATGGCAGATAATATTGAAAAATATGTCAGGAAAGATCCTGAATCGTACTTCTGTAACACTTCATTGAATGACATAAAGGAACCATCATCGTTTAGAATATGTCTTACATATATCATATTGGATTCAAACCACCTCTGAATAAAAACAGGTTTACCGCCAACCAATATATGAGAGTTAAACCATAGTGGCTGAGAAATGATTTCTTTAAACTTAACTGGATTATAGTATTTGTAATAACACCAAGCAGTCAGAACATCCTTCCAAAATGAATCAGTGCTTTCAACAAAAGACAAATGATCGCAAGAGAGATTCCAATTGACAAAGCTGTCACCACCAATATTGTCAAGAGCCATTCTAAAAAACATTTTCCATTTGCTATCGTTATTTTCATCCAGGTACCTTTTCACCCATGTAATTTTCATGGCACGATTAAAAGATAATAAATGCGGCATTTTCAAACCGCCTTCATCATATTCATTGTAAAGTAAAGAACGTTTTATTTTATCTTTCTTAATACTCCATAAGAACTTAAAAATTAATTGCTGAACCTCCGTGAAAAAAGTCATAGGTGGACTTGATATAATACACATAAGATAGATCAACTTGGGAATAATAAGGGATTTTATAATGACAATTTTTCCATAGAGAGTCAATGTTCTACAATTCCAAATATTTAAGGTTGTCCTTATTTCTTCTAGTTTGGGTTTGAAGTTAAGATCATATAAACGGTGACATTCAATGAGAGGATCTTAATGCCCAAATACATAAAATAATCTGAAGGCCAATTAAATGGAATGTTACGACATAATATATCTGAAAAGTTTCCTAATCTTATTACATTACATTTTTCAATGTTAATTTTCAAACCCGACATGTTTTTAAAAACATCCAACACTTTAACGCAAAATTCAATATTTGCTTCGTCAGGTTCAAGAAATATAGTAGTGTCGTCTGCATACTGACTGATTTTAACTTCAATATCATGAACTTTTAATCCTCTAATTTGGTTATTCTGTCGAATTAGGCAGCCAAGTAGTTCGACTGCTATAAGGAATAAGTACGGAGATAATGGACAACCCTGTCTCACTCCGCGTTGTATTTCAAAAGGCTTTGAAGAAAAGCCATTATTTATTACGCAACCTTCTACGTTAAAGTATAACAATTTGACCCAATGTATAAATGACTGATCAACATTAAAAACATTCAAAGCATAATATAAAAATTCCCAGTTAATCATATCGAAAGCCTTTTCAAAGTCGATACTCAAGGCTAGGCCCTTAACGTTATGAGTAATACAGAAATTTTGAATATCAATTAGTAGGCGTATGTTTTCTCCAATGAAACGGCCCTTTAGGAAGCCATATTGGTCATCACTTATCAATTTAGGTAAAACCTTCTTAATCTGTAGAGAAAGAATTTTGGCTAAGATTTTATAATCACTATTGAGTAGTGATATCGGACGCCAGTTTTTGAGAGATAACAGATTTTTGCCTTTCTTTGGTAGCAAAGAAATAACACTTCTCCGCATAGAATGTGGAAGAGATTTGTCAAAAAAACTTTTATTGTAAACGGAACATAACAATATTTTGATTTCTGGCCAAAAGACCTTATAAAACTCGATGGGGATACCGTGAGACCCTGGCGACTTATCATTAGCAAATGTTAAAATAGTATCATAACATTCTTTCTCCGATATCTTATCTCCCAATAGGCTATTGTCACTCGAATCTAGTATTGGTAGATTCAGGTTATCTATAGGAGTAAAACATGTGTCACCTTTGTTGACTGATGAATACAAATGAAGATAAAAAGACCTTTCTTCTTCAAGAATACGTTTCGCATTAGTAATGATTCCATCTTCGGTCTCTAATTTAGTGATACATTTTTTTTGATAGTTTCTTTTTTCTAGATTGAAAAAATCTTTAGTATTGCGTTCACCTTCGGCAATCCATTTTGCTTTGGTGCGCACAATAATACCCCGTACAATTTCTTCTTGTAATTCATTATGTTCTCTCTTTTTATTTTTTAAATCATTAAGTAATCGAGCATTGTTGTTGATATTATCTTTATTATTCAGTTCATTTATTTCTTGCTCTAATTGACTTAATCTTTTTTGACGATTTTGTTTCTTTTGTTTCGAAATATGAATGAACTTCTGTCTTACTCTGAATTTCAAGAATTCCCAAGTCTTTTTGGGGTCCAAATTTTTATTATCAAGTAAGACTGCAATTATTTCATTTCTAATGATCTCAACATCTTCTGTATTAGCTAACAGAGAGGTATTCAATTTCCAAAATCCTGGTCCTCTTTTGGTTACTGATTTCATTAGGGATAAAGATATTTGAAAATGATCGGTTTTGTAGCCAAAACTAATATCACATTTGACAACTGATGTAATAAGACTTTCAGAAACCAAAAAATAATCTATTCGGCTTCCGATTTTACAGTCATGAGACATCCACGTATAATTTAACTGTGTGGGGTGAAAAGATCTCCATACGTCTATCAATTCAAAGTCTGAGATCATATCTATAATAGCCTTCTGACATTTTGGGTGATTTTGTGACAATTTTGGGAATTTATCTAAATTAACATTTAGAACTGTATTAAAATCACCGCCAATTAGATAAGGTTCTTCCCCGTGTTCTAAAAGCAAATTATGTAATGCGGTAAAAAACTTATCACAGTCATTATTTGGGCCGTATATGTTAACAAGTGTTATCGTAGTTTCATTAATCTTAATAGTGATCAAAAGTGTTCGACCATTATCATCCTTAACAGTGTTCAATAAATCAAAAGTGGCTGAAGGTTTTAATAGCATACATACTCCAGCACTATCAGATCGGCCGTGATTGAAAATAATCTTGTATCCCCATTCTTGGCACCATCTTTTTTCTGAATTTACTGTGGAGTGTGTTTCTTGTAAAAATGCAACATGACAATCTTGATTTCTTATCCAGTTGAAAATACATCGTCGTTTGAAGGAATTCCCAAGTCCTCTCACGTTAAGAGAACAAATTTTGATGTCAATTAAATCATTCATTTAAAATGAAAGGTTTCTTCATATAGTATACTCATATAGTAATCTAGATCAAGCAAGTAACATTTGAAGTACAGGTTTGCATGTAGTATCCTTCTATGATAGGTAAAGCACACGTTTAAACAACATTGTGAATTGTGTTTTTGACCTACGTTTGTAGGCAAATGCAAAAACAAAACAAAAAACAAAATTAATACAATTTCCAAGGAAATACTAAAAAACAAACATTGCTGCTTTGCAATCTTTGTTTGTTCGCCAGTATATATTTCCATGGCGATAAAAAGGAGCATTTTACAATTCAGATTTATAGTAGGCCTAATACAAAAACTGATGCTACATATTTGATAAGCAGTAATTTTCAAAAGGTCATAAGTATCGATAATAATACTAGCCTATAAACAGTAGAGTTATAAGTAGTGGTATACTAGATGCAGAATTTTCACAAAAACTAGTTATTTACTTGACTTTTTGTATCAAATTGGTACTTATATTTTATAATTATTTGTAACCATTTGTATGTCTATCTGTAAAACTTGTAAAAGCAGATGTTTATCCTCGGTGTTGTTTATCTGGAAGCCTCGTTGTCGGTGAGATCTGCGAGTTTAAGTGTTTTCAGTGGACCAGGAGAATCTTTCGGGCCATCTTTATATTTGATCACTCGAGGCACCGAGTTTGGGATGAAGGCAAACTTGTTTTCTTCTCTCAACTTTTTCACTTTCACCATGAGCTGCTTATGTTCCATCCTTGTTTCTTTGTGAACATCATCGCTGATTTCTATTTTTGAGCCCCGAATACGCACATCTTTTAAGACGGAGCTCCGTTTAAGAATGGCTTCGCGGTCATTAAACCGTAACAACTTGATGTGAATGGGGCGTGGTCGCGTGCGAACTTCATTCTCTGTGGCTGTAGGACGCTTTACACGGGGGTTCGGTGAGCGCGCTCTATCTCCACGTCATGCATATTCATATGCGTATCGAAAAAGTTACGGGCGAATGTTATGCAATCCGGTTTTCCGTTCGCTGTATTCTCCTCCCCCTCGGGGATCCCGTGTATAATAACGTTGTTCAGTTTGCTCCTATTGACGAGATCGACTACATTCCTTCTTAGCTCATTAACATATTCAAAATCGGCCTTGGTTGCACGAACTTCTCCCATTTCATGCTTAATTTCACTCACTTCTCTCTCCAAGAAGTCGACTCCATGTTCAAGATCTGACATTCTAGTATCTAAATTTTCGAGATTAGCTTCGATTTTCACCACTTTCTCAGAAATAACACCAACTTTCTTACAAATATCGTCGAGCACAGACACCTTCTCTAGTATGTTATGTAATATGGATTCCATACCCTCAGTACGTACCTCTGTATTGAACGATGAGGTGGGAGTGGCACCTTCACTTGAGATCTTCTGTTGGTCCATTTCTTCACTTTTTTCCTCTGAACTCGACTTCCTCAGTCTCTTGAAACTTAGCATAATTCCTTCTTTCAATTAAAAACTTCCAAAACTCAAGTCTATATGGAAATAGGCCATCAAAACTAAAAATTTATTTCACAGCTCCAAATTGTGCGTCCTTTCTAGCTCGACATCAAGGGCGCCCTCTCGGGCAATCCAACCTTGGTAATAAGATGATTTGTGTGAAAGCAGAAAAATTAAAAAAACAGGATGGTGAAAGTTTGAAAGAAATTGGACAAGGAATAACAAAGTTATGGCTGTTTGAAAAATGAGATCACTACATCTATGCGAATTTCAAATTGGCAATTTGGTGAGTCAATTGTGACATTTTTGTGGACAACTCTCCCATTTGTCGTACATGAAAATATCATTAATTTGCGGTTTTCTTCAAGATGCTTTTACCCTTGGGGCAGTACTCAAAATATATTGGAGATAGCATATTGTTATAGGTCCTCATGAAAGAAAAAGATCCTACGGAGTAATACATTTTGAAAAAAGTGGCATTTTAGTCATTTTGTGTGTTGGAGCGAATGTGGGAGTTGTCCACAGCTACATCACAGTAACATTACCTATTCGGCCATTTTGAAATTCCCATATGTATAGTGATTACAACTTTGAAAAATTCATAACTTTCTTATTACTTGTCCGATTTCGTTCAAACTTTCACCAATCTGTTTCTCTGATTTTTCCTCTTTCTTTCAAAGTAACTTGCTATAAAGGTTGGATTTCCCTTTAATTATGAACATGCGAGTCCTGCTATGATTGTTTTGTGGTCCATTTGCAACGCTAACCCAATAAATCAGATCGTAATTAGTAGATGGTAGAAATTCCCGTGATTTGTATTGGCACGCACATGAGCCTGATCGGTTAAGAGTAGGAATTTTGTCTGTCCGTGACATTTAATATTTTATGGATTATAATTTTAGTAGGCGACCATGTCAACCAAATTTTATCAAGTTTCAACTCCTTCAGTGATGCCCTTCACAATAAAACATAAAATAGCCCTCTTCAATGAAATACTTATTTTCTACAGGCCTTCAAACTTTCACAATTTGTCAAATGTCCGTCCGTGACTAACCGATCAGGCTCACACACGCATCTTTTTGGTGGATGTGCTACTTGTTTAGTTACAAAAATCCCTCTTTGACAGCGTATAGGATTCTAGGACAACTACCCCCTAGACAACTACCCCCCAGGACAATTACCCCCAGGACAATTTTTCCGGGGGTAGCTGTCCAGGGGGTAGTTGTTCGGGGGGTAGTTGTCCGGGGGGTAATTGTCCTGGGGGGTAGTTGTCCTGGGGGGGTAATTGTCCTGGGGGGTAGTTGTCCTGGGGGGTAGTTGTCCTGGGGGGTAGTTGTCCTAGGGGGGTAGTCGTCCAGGGGGTGGATTTCCGGGGGGTGGTTGTCCGGGGGGTAATTGTCCAGGGGGTAGTTGTCCGGATACGAGCGTATAGAGGTCATTTGTACTTGGTGCAAATAACCTTTATCTGCGCATGTGCACATTGTAATTCAAAACTGGCTTATTCCTAACTTCTAACCTACAATTACTTAACCCTAATCCTAACCCTGAATGTAACCTAAATTCCAATTCTAAATATAATTCTAATCATATATCTTTGACAAAAGTAGAGCCTGGAGTAAATGCTGCCAGGCAAATGTCAGGTCACTCTTGTCAGATTTTTCAGTATTAGTCAGTATTACTCTTTTATTTCATCTATCAGTTTTGTAAAATCTATCAAGTTGACCTGATCTGAGGTGTATGATGTAGACAATAATGAGAATTCTATATAGAGAAAGAAATGTGTGAGAGTCAAGGGCGGATCCAGGTTTTAAAAAAAGGGGGGGTCCATAGGGTGAGAAGTTATCATTCTGGCAAACGCAAGCGCCTCTATAGGCATATATATATATATATATATATATATATATATATATTGCCTGTTTGACTATTTTAATGTTGAAATATAGTTGGGCGCGCGGAGCGCGCCACAAAAATTTGATAATACGAGCCTGAAAATGTCTTAGTTTGTACTGAAATTACATTTAATCTATTAATATTACATGGAATTATTGTTTATTTGAGATGGAAAATACATATATAATGATTGCAAATTACCATCTTTTATCAAAAAGTGCGGGTATATTTGTACAGGCCACCCCCCCCCCCCCGTACATCAGAACTGGGAGGGGGGTTAATGCATACCCCCATCCCCTCCGGGATTTGCGCCATTGGACTGTATTAATATATATATGTATATATATTTTTTTTAAAAGTTTTCCCAGATTTTCCAGTCTGCATTGCTATGCAGGACCTCAGATGGCATGTGGCATCAACACAAACAGTCCAGTGAGACAAATAAGAATAAAATCTGGAGATTTATTACTTGAGATTGGTTCTTCAATGTTGAAGTACTATGTTGATAACCTAGGAATTGGGTGTGCGCATGCTGTACAAACACACTTAGTAAATTTTAGTGATACATGTACACATTTTACAGCAATGAAGAATTATTCACTAAATATCATCTATATTATCTCCTCCCATCCCTGAGATAACAATTCGCAAGTGTTTACATCATCACGAGTTATAAATCACAAATCACAAAAGAACACAAAAAAGGGAAAGTTCCTTAGATTCAGGAGTTCACAATCAAGGCCGATCAACAACAGTACCAATACCAGTTTTGCTGAAAATTCACAGGATTTAACAATCAACCACAGCATCTACTCATTAGGCAAAATAAATAAGTTTTGTATCACAAAACTAGTCATGGTGCAATGTATCAGATTCAAGCGTTCCCAATCAACAACAAGAAAAAATATATCAAAAGTCCTCGGAGAAAACAAACCTCCTTCCCCCCCCCCTCCCCCGAGCACCTGTCATTACCTTTGAATTTTGTGACTTTGACTTTTTTGTTGACTCTGACAGACCTTTGACCTTTTGTGTGACTTTAAGTCTTGACCTTCACAACTTTAACCTTTATATGGACACATGAAGTTCACTTCTTGCGATGTACAACCATAGGGTAGGTGTAGGGAATACCAGACCCTTAAGCACGTTTGCATAATTTGCATAAACATGAACACAGACACACACTAGTAAGGTTTACCAATGCTTTCAGCAACTCTTTTTATTTCTCAGGGTACCGAAATAATGACAAAAATTTGTTTACCTAATGAAATAATCTCCTTAATGACGTCATAGGTAAATGGTCCATTATTCCCTACCCATGAAAGTAATACGAGACCGCTACATTTTCAACCGAAATCTCAAATATTTGTTGAGGAAAATGATATTTCGTTGGAAATGTAAATACCAATAAAGAATTTTTTTTGGAGAGTATGTTTTGGTTTCATCAAAATCTGTTGCAATTTTAACCAAAAATTTTATAGCATTTATCATCGGATAAATTTAATTACCATTTAAAAGGCATTCAACATGTTAAATGTGCCGTTACTTTTGCCTCCGGCAACTTTACATTTTGTTGTTGATGATTTTAAGTACATCAATACTGAACGATTGACAATGATAATTTTAAAGATTACAGAGAGTTGTAAAATAACATTGAAATACGCGTCTTAAAAAGAAAGATGTAAAATGACGTTAAAACAACTTAACACATCCAACCAAACTCTAGTAATCTCATAATGCAGTGCAAAAAGGTGAAAATTTTCTTCATGCAGGTTTGAATTTGTTGAAATTTACTGTTGTTTAATGTTTAATTTGATTAGATGAAATAACAGGATGCATGTAATTTCATGATGAGTCAAAAATTTCCATTTCATGACCTTAAGGCTTTTAAAATTTCAGATCTAAATTCAGCGTGTACCAACAAATATTGCTTAATTGCCTGGATATTTCTTTATCGCCAATATTCTAAATATTATTTGATATTTTCTTTCAGTTTCATAAACATAAAAATACCCTAGCAGCAAGCTTACACAAATTATCAATACACAGTGCACACTTTAATTATGCATAACATTAGTCGCCATATTGGTGGTCTTGTATTACCTATACACAAATTGATTGGATGTCCTCATTGAGGTTCACTCTACGCACTCTACACTGTGCATAATGGTCAATTGACCAGTACAATAGTTCACGAACTTCATAATAATGTCATTAATACCATTTTTATAGCACACCTCTTTATAAGTTTAACACACCACTATGTTCCTTGAAAAACCAGTATTTATATCTACCGAAATTTTGAGCACGACAAACTCTTATCTTAGGAGATTGGTGAATATGGACTTGTTGATGAAAAGTTTACTGACAAAGTAAGCAGAAATGGTAACAGTGTACCTATATGGCGCTAGAGCAATATTTTATTCCAAAGCCAGGGCAGACAGGACAGTTTGGGGGAATCCCGATAGTCCGCGGGGCCGATATACCACGGGGCCTATAGACCGCGGGGCCGATAGACCGCGGGGCCGATAGACCGCGGGGCCGATAGACCGCGGGGCCGATAGACCGCGGCGTCTCAATGTACACGCCAGTCACCAGTAATTCCGCACATTCGCTCAAATCACTATACACCTCTTGCAATCGAAAGCACTAACAGCAGAACTTTAAAAAAAAAAAAAAAATAAGAGAAATGGGAGGTGGATCGTCACCCCCTCCTGGGTGCGCTCATTAACTTTTTGATGTTCAATGGATTATGCAATAAGTTTATTATTAAGAACAAGGACAGTATTATTTAAATTATTAGAAGAAAAGAATATAATGCTAGTGTCATCGGCAAACTGATGAAAAGTTAATAATCAAAAATTTAAGTTCAGTTTGATTTATTTTCATACGGAAGAAAACATAGGGCCTAATAGGCCTACATAATTATAACACTCCAAGATTGGACAAACAATAGCCATGATAGCAGCGAAATACAGCATTATGGGCAAGGTGACGTGGAAGCAGACAAAATCAAAGAGGGAAATATGAAAGAAATCTTTTTTAAAAGACTAACTTGTAATTCATATGTTCCCTTTAAATGACACATAAATAATAGCATAATTTGTTGATAATATCAATATATAAAAAAGGGGAAATAAAATTGAAAAATTGATTAAGATCCGGGGGGGGGGGGGGGGGGGATCTTCCATTGAGACCCGTCCAGCATCCTCGAACTTTACCCTCTGAAAAGCACCCTAAACGAGGATTCAGATTTTGTGATTTTGATACCCTAAACAGGGATATTTTTTCATTCTTGATTTTGATACCCTAAACACGGAGAGAAACAATTAACGGCTTGTTTTTACACCCTTAACAGGGCGAGCATATACGACCGAAATTCTCAAATTCTGAATAAATTGTACCCTTTCCGCGGATTGGCCGTGTTAAATTTCATACCCTTTTTCTCTGCATTTGGTCAGAAGTGTGATTTTGATACCCTTTTATATGAAAAGGGTATCATGAGATATGAAAGCAACTTAGATAAGTTCAAAATCTCCCTTAATATATATCTCCCTTAAGATTTCTGTTTAATACTTAGAGTATGAACTCAGTGTCCAACATTACATTGTATGCACCTTCTTATTTCTAAGTTATTTCGTTCTTACTTTATAAAGCGCACAGGAGCATGCAGTGTTGCTATGTGTAATGCGCTATAAAAGAACCAAGTATTATTTTTTTTTTTTATTATTATATATTTTTCGTTTTTGACACCCTAAACGCGGATCCGCACCCGACCCTGAAAAACTACCCTTTTTCCTCGTTTTCAGGCTCGCGGATGCTGTACGGATTTCAATGGAAGATACCCCTCCCCCCCCCCCCCCCCCCCCCGGGATTAAGATACATGAATTATTTGAGTCATTATGCTTTTAAGACGTGATGTGAAAATGCGTTGCATTTCAGACACCGCGGTCTATCGGCCCCGCGGTCTATCGGGCGTAGACCGACAGTTTTCTTCTGGAAAAAAAAAAAAAAAAAACGGTGCCAAAAAGGGGGGGTCCGGACCCCCGCGCCCCCCCCTCTGGATCCGCCTATGAGAGTCATGACAAATCTGACAAAATTAGTGATGAACTGAATATTGTAATGTACCCTTTTTGAGAAAGGAAGATATCCACTTTCATAAATGAATTTAAGAGATTGTGCTAGTGTTGGAAGGATAATGCACCAGCTATGAAAGCTTTGGTCTTTCTCTCAACTACTGTTAAAACAGATGAATGGAAATAATTGCCTTTATTTTTAATGTGCATATTTATTAAATATAATACTAAATGATACTGTGTTGTTTTTTTATATCTGTAATGTAGTGCCAATCTATTATCTTGAATATATCAGGGAACACTCCACTGCATGACTGTGTTCGATGTGGACTTGTAAAAGCAACAAAGGCTTTGTTAGACTATGGATCAGAAGTAAACAAAGCCAATCCAACAGGTTATACACCTCTCCACTTTGCTATGATACAAACCAGTGCTGCTGGACCTGAACTTATCAAAACACTCGTACTGCATGGGAGTGGTGTAGATGTTAATATACCAAACAGAGCTGGTGAGTATACAACCCATACTGTGTGGAAAAGAAATGAATGTTCATTTACACTGTACATGTATAGAGCTGATACTGCGTGGAAGAGGGATGGGTGTTAATCCCTAGAGCATATGTAAAAGTGTTGTGGTTTTGTGGATCAGTCTCCATCATCCCATGGCAAGACATTAATGTGCATTTGCCACTCTCGACCCAGGTGTGGTCAAATGGTATATGGTAGGATTATTCCTTGAAAGGCTTTGTGTGCTGATAATGGTTGCCAGAGCTACAGCCAGTGTCATATTTTTCAAAGTTTTTAAATTCATTGCCTACTGGGTCTGGGTGATCCCTGTATTAATCCTATGGGAATGAGATAATGCAGCAGTCACCGGGTTAAGTGCATGGGGATAGTATAATGAGTTATGCACTGCATAAGAACAGAAATTATTATTGTACTGTATGTAAGAGGGATAAATGTTATTCTGTATAGCTCGTATTGTATAAATAATAATAATAAACTGTTCTTGTATAGCGCTTATCACATCATGATATAACATTCATGTGCGCTTCCAAAGGGTTTGGTTATTATTACCCAGGCTTTAGACAGCGTACAGTGCATTTCAATGAATAAATCCTGGCAGGTACCCATTTGCCACTTGGGTGGAGAGTAGCAAACATAGATTAATATCTTGCCAAAACAGGCTAGTGCCGGGCTGAGATTCGAACCCTCACCCCATGGATTGAGAGTCAAGTGAATGAACCCACTATACCACGACACCTCCACATGTATGGAATAGGGATTGATATGAACATGCACTTCCAGATCAAAGGGTTTCCGTCATGACACAAGTCTATATTATTTTGTTTGTAGGACTGAGACCTCTACATCTAGTGGCTTTCAAATCTGATGGAGGAGAACACATCCATCATATACACACCATTGAATACCACATGTCACGGGATCACATCACCCTTGATCCTGGCCGTACTCACCGTGACCCTGAACTGACCTGCTTCTTGCTGCAGTACGGTGCGGACTTCAACGTTGAGTATCATGGTGTGTCGTTACTGCAGCAGGAAATCTACTCCCAGGATGATGATGATGATGCTATCTTGGATACTATCCTTCGAGCTACTGACTCCTTTGAGATACCAAACAACCCCATGCCAAGGGATAGTCAAGTATCTAGAGTTACAGAGAAGTTAACCATGTTGAGGACTGTATTCAGTAACCCAAGGCCACTGCAACATCTATGCCGTCTTCTCGTCAGGGGACTCCTTAGACCAACACGTCTCAATAGAGTTGAAGAACTAGCTCTTCCAGACCGCCTTAAAGATTATATTCTTTTAAAATGTTGAGCAAATGCAACCTTGTCAAGGTGAATTGGAGAAAAACTTAATTTGAATTCATTTTTGTTCACTTCACAATCTATATATTGAAGGACATTCTTTAAATGAACTTCTCTTGAAGGTTTTTTTTTCTGTTTTCCATGTATTTACCTAAAGCTTGCTACACACTATACATGCTCACTGCAGTCTGATTTTGAAAGAAATTGCAATAGTGTTTCCGAAAATCAAAGCATGTAAAAGTCTTCCTGATTGAGATTCCTAGTCTTCACAAGAATGTTATTGTAGGCCTTCCAGTCAGAGAAAAGGTCAAACCAGCTCCGAATCTGGATAATGTCTGACCAGTGCCATGACTGTTCTTGATTCGAAACAGATATGTTTATTTTTTAACTTCTAGTGCTCTTGCAATATCTTCCAAAATAGGATTGCATTAGATGTCATTGTGTGTGGTAGGCTTTACTGCCTAGCGGAATATATGGCACCGGAAAGGTGTTACTGTAGTCATGCTCAAGGATTTCTTTGAACTGTTTATTTTTGTTTATGTTCTTAGAATTGTCTAACCCCAAAATATAGTAAATTTCCCTCACACATGTTTCAGAACACTTAAATATTCATGAAATTATTGTTTTTCCCCTCAACTTTAAAAGCAAATGGTTCAAAGTAATTTCTGGATTGTTTGTCATACAGTAGGAGTTATATTTAGACCGGGAGGAGTGGAGTCAAACCTTGCCCCCCCCCCCCCCCCCCCAGCTGTGAGATTTCAAAATAACACAACCTTTTTGATACCGCTAGATTTAGAACCACTCTGAATTATGTATTGTGCAGTAGATGTCTCGATCAGCAGATTATCAACAAACTAATGCAAACATGGTGAAAATCACATTCACTGAAAAGCATGGCTAACATTTGTACACACATCATGCACATGTATGAGACATGATTGAGATGACTAGCCAGTTATCCTTATTGTCATCATTATTTATTTGGTAATTTGTTTGACTTTAACCCTTTCAGGACAGGAATTTTTAAAGGATTAAATGTATCAAATTTTGTTCTTCAAATTGGCAACAATAATATTTTTCTCTTAGTGCTCCATGGTTCTGATAAAATGTCTTTGAAAATAACATACAGTACTGTATAAGCCATAAATTTCACGGCCATAAATTTTCACGAATAGGACTAACCAGACTATTTCGCGAGTTGTTGAATTCGCGGTCGGAAAATTCTCAAATCTACAAACAGCGATGATGATGTACTTTTGCAAAGCGAAGTGGTGAATTTCTGACCAGGAGACAACAAATTCAACCGACTTCTTATGTTGGCAATATTTTGGCGTGTTGTTAAATTAGCGACCCACTCGAGATTCGCGAAATTCGCGAAAATAAAACCCCCGCGAAATATATGGCGTATACAGTATATGGTTAAGAACTTTGTCAAAAAGTTGACAAAATTGCCAATTTTGACAAAAATTAATGATTTTGAAGCTCTTAATGTGTTGCCAATTTAAGGATTTTCAAACATATTCTCCTTTCGAAAATTCCGGGCATCAAACGCAATAGGGTCATGCAAAAAAAATGGACACAATGTGTGCAGAAATTTTTGCTTTTTCTACTCGTACATCTGGTATATTTTTTAGGGCTCTGAATCAAAAGTTATTGAGCCAAACCACAAAATGTGGTCAATTGTCTCTAAAGGGTTAATTTAAAATATAAAATACAGGGTCCATGTAGGTACATTCAGTGACGTGTTACTGCTTCTATACTCAATACGTGGCCATTGTGCATTTTGCACCAAAATCATTATGCAGATATTTATTTGCATTCTTGTACATTCAGTTTTGTTTGATTCTAGATCTATATCAGTTTATTTTACATCATTACAGAACTACAGATTTCCTTTAAGTTCTCTGTGACTTCTTAATCTAAAGTTATGAAGTGAATTACTTTCCTTCACCAGCAGGAAAACTATAAAGGATTCCTATGTTTTTTGTGTGACAGTTGTTCATTCCTTTTTAATAGGTCTTTGCTAGAACTGTAGAGTTGTTATAGAATAAGTGATATAATTTGAAAAAGACATTCTTAATTGATCAAGAATGATCAAGGATATTGCCACATGGTAGCTGGTAATGTCAAATATTAGAAAATGGTTTGTTGGTTTTACATATTTGAGTTTGGCCTCTTACCATTTTAGTGAACTCTGTATCTAGGAATCTAGACACAAGAAATTTATTTATGAAATCTGAAATAATATGATATGATGAATACTGAGATCTCTGGCTATTGTGTGTTGTACGCAAAGCAAATAGTATGCAATTGCTTAAACAAAGGCATGAATAGGTTTCCATTTTTTTCTTCCAAATTAGACAATTGCTGTTTTGAAATCAGGGTAATATAATTGACAACTAGAAGTCTTTTATGGCATTGCTTTTACTTACCTCTTAGTTATAATGCTACATGTACACAAATTGCATCAGTTCTTCTTGTTCTGTAAGATTTTGCATAAATTGATAATCATTGTCATTAAAATTGCACTTGTAATGACTTAAAATACTTGTTTTTATCTTGTAAATAAGAAAATATTTTTAAACAATTTTTGAAATTGTTCAATTTATTATAATTCAAAAGATTTTTGTCAAAAAGTGGTAAATACCATTTGATTGAGAAGGATCGTATTAGCTTAGAATTTTTTTCCTTCAGTTTTTAACACAATGTGTGTGGCATCCTTTTTGCTATTGAATACATATTTGTCTTTCAGTATATAATTGTTTTCCTTCTTATTGTTAGCGTTTGATACTGAGAATAGAAGAAGTCAATGAATGTGTGTGATTCACAAACCCACAGACCCATTCTCCAAATGAAAAATAACAAAAATAGTCATTCAATGTAAAGGAATTATAAATTATGTGAAATTGCTACACACAATGCAGATCTCTACTCTCTAAATATACACATGTAACTTGTTGGTTTATGTCGCAAGTACAAATGTATATTTATCTTCAAGTTCCTCTTCAAGTGTTTCTTTATCTTGATGATGGTACTTTCTTACCTTTTGGTTTTTTTTTTTTGTTTTTTTTGGGGGGGGGGGTTGGTTACGATATCATATCCATCCAAGTTCTAATGGAATATATCTTTGTGTTCTATGTAAAATTGTTTCATCAATTAATGATATGGCATTTAAACTTTGTCTGGAAAAAAAAACATAATTGAAATGCTTTGTACTCAAAGAGGCTTAGATTATATCCTTGTGATCTTTTAACCCCTTTATTTTATTGATCTTTGGTAGTAATGACTGACAAAAGGGTATGAAGAAAATGGCCATATAGACCAGTTTTATGTATCTAAAACCAAGTATACTGTCAAACATATTACTTTATATATTGAAACCGGTTTACATGAATTTGTAGAAGAATTGAGTGAAAGCTTTTGAAATACAAAAAATAAGCAAAAAGTACTGCAAACTCTTCATCTGTGGGAACTATGAGGAGTTGAACAAAAGTATTGGTATGTAGAGGCCTAGGGATATTTTCAGATATTATGAATGCAATAGTGTGACTTTATGGAAAGTTAGTGCAATAGAATAAATGTTACTAAAAATTTATTGAATCTCTGTACATGTATTACCTACCTGCTTTTCCACAGCCACTAACCCCTTCTCTTTGTTTTGTTTTGTTTTTTTCTCTCTCTCTCTCTCTTTCCACCCTCTCCCTCAATAATACTTCTGTGGCTTTGAATATACTGCTCATTCAGTCTTTATCTAGCTCTTCCCCCTCCTCTCTATCTCTGTTTCTCTGTCTCTCACCCCCCCCCCCCCATCTTGTTTACCCCTTCCCTTTTCTTTTTTTTTTTTATTATATGTTTGTTTCATAATCAAATAGAATCACAAAATTTACAATTGATTAGCAGTTATTGTAAAAAGGGAAGAAAAAAGTGACAAGAACATTTCATAAAAAGACATAGAGAACCACCATGATTAAGTTATGTCCAGGAAAGCACAGCTCCCTCAAAGACCCCCTGCCCTATAACCCCTTCCCTTTTCTCCTGCTTTTTCTCTTTCTTCTCTCTCTCCCTTTCTCTCTCCCTCTCTCTCTCTCTCTTTCTTTCTCTCTCGTTCATCTCCATTTCATCTCCATTTCTCTCTCTCTCTCTCTCTCTCTGTTTACCTCCTGTCTTCACTCTATAAAAAAATTTGATGCAATTTACCCACTAAACGTCTTGCAGAAAGGGAACGTGCAGGTTTGTTGTGTAAAATCTTAAAACTTACCCAAAAGTTGAGTAAAATGTACCTGGTAGAATTTTACCCAACCTGTTTTTAGAGTATTCTCGTCCTTTTCCCCCTGCCTTTTCTCTTTCTCTCCCTTTCTCTCTCTCTCTCTCTCTCTCTCTCTCTCTCTCTCTCTCTCTGTTTTACCTCCTGTCTTCACTCTACAAAAAAGTCGGATACAATTTACCTAATAAACGTATTGGCTAGAAAGGGAACATGCATGTTTGTTGGGTAAAATCTTAAAATCTTACCCAATAGTTGAGTAAAATGTACCTGGTAAAATTTTACCCAACCTGTTTTTAGAGTATTCTCGTCCTTTTCCCCTGCCTTCTCTCTCTCTCTCTCTCTCTCATGTTTACATCCTGTCTGCACTCTAAAAAAAAAAGTTTTATACAATTTACCTCGTAAACGTACTGGCTAGAAAGGTAACATGCATGTTGGGTAAAATCTTAAAATCTTACCTAATGATTAAGTAAAATGTACCGGGTAAAATTTTACCCAGCAACCTGTTTAAGAGTTTTCTCGTCCTTTCCCCCTGCCTTTTTCCTCTCTCTCTCTCTCTCTCTCTCTCTCTCTCTCTGTTTGTCTCTCTCTCTCTCTCTTTACATTCTTATTCTTCTGTATGTACATGTACCTATTCCCTTCAATGTGTCTGTCTTTCTGAGAGGGATAGGGGAGATGAAGAGATACATGGGAGGAAGAGCGTGTGAAAGAGAGAGAGAGAGAGAGCATGGATGTAGGAGTTGAAAGAGGAAGAAAATAATGAAAGGGGGAGAGAGAAAGAAAGAAGGAGAGAAAAAAGTGGGAATGAAACTGACATTAAAAAAGGACATTGATACTAAGGACATTGATACTAAGGACATTAAAATGAGAGGTAGATACGGATTAGAAAACACTTGGACAGGCATCTATAGTACAATTGTGATAAAGTAAGGGTTTTCATCATATCAGACTGATACAGGTTGAAGACGGTTAACCGCATAAAGAGCCAAACCCTGATACCATATCCTGAATCATGGTTCTAAATGATGACTCAAGGGCCAGACACACCGGCAAAAAATACCAAGTCCCCCCCCCCCCCCCCTCAAAAAAATAAAAAATAAAAAATAACCAGTGGCAGATCCGGGGGATGACACGGGGACAAGTTCCCATAACCCTCAGCACAAGCAAATCTGGCTATGATTTGCATAAAGTTGTATTCGTATGCCCCCAGCAAAATGTTTGGACCTGGACACCCCTCCCATTGTGCGTGTGTGTGTGTGTGTGTGTCTTGTTGTTGTTGCTTGTCTGACGCTTTTCGAATTTCTAACCCCCCCCCCACCCGTTTGCTAAAATGATAATACATATTTCTAATATATATATATATATATATATATATATATATCCATTCCATGGTATGCCCAAGGTGCCTACAAAGTATTTTTTTAAATGTTACACTCATGCATAAAGCAGTGAAATCATTAAGATTATGATAGAAAATTACCACAAAATTCCTGGACTATCATAACATAAGCATAAATTTATGGCAAAGAGCAATTTGTTTGATTGGGAGTACTTATTCAGACTGCTGATTTAATTTTCCATCTTCTTTCAATTTGGCGCAAGTCATTTTTCACAATTTTTTTTCCAACAAAAAACAGTCAGTTTTCGCCCAAGTGTTTTGTTAGTGGCACTTGATAGATGGATAGATGAGACTATTGGGCATCTATCGACATGAAAAAAATCTTCTAAATATTTTGAGATGTAATTTTGACAAATTTTTCAAAAGTGTAACTCTTTTTTTATACGCACTGTTTATATTACCCTTGTTTTATAGTCAAGTTTTCCGAAGGCGCTAAAACATTCAGTGAATAGCTCCCTTGTACCAGGTGCACATTTTCTGCACCTGGATAGAGAATGGCAAATGGAGATTAGTGTTTGTATACTACCATGTAAGCACCGAGCGAAGATCAAAACCTGGGACCTCTCGTACGACAGTCAAGAGCCTAATTCGCCAATATACCACAGTACTCCCATACTTTATAGTGCACTTCACTACATATTTTGTGAAATCACCCAAAAGAACTCCTGGTCTAATGAGACGTCTAAGTGATTCAATTCATATAGTCGACGGTATGAGGACACCGGCGTAAATCCGGTTCAAGAGTGGGGGTATGATCGCAATATCGAGCGGAAATTTCCAAAGTTTGGGGGCACCGATAATCAAGGGCTATTTCTGGGGGGAAAGGGCACCTACAAGGCGGGAAAAATATACTAATGATCACTAAACATCATATATACCCTACATTGTGATTACATTTTATAAGGATTTCAATTATGTTTCCCTCTTACATGCTCTAATATTAGGGGCCCTTATCAAGAACGAAAATGGCACTTATCAGAAAAGAAAAGGAGCAGGGATGGGTCATATTAAAAAGAGAAATTATCAGAGGATGAAACATGTGATATTTGTCGCACATGAATATTGGCACTTAACCAGAGGTGAAAAAGGCACTTATGAGAATGGAAAGGGGGCGTTTTTGATAAAGGAAGAGTGGCTCTTGTCAAAATGAATTACATTGAATTAGGGGAATTTATCAGAGGTGTAAAGGGGCACTCATCAGAAATGACAAGTGTCATTTAGCAGAAGGCGGAAGGGGCACTTGTCAAATTAGAATGGGCACCTCTCAAATTTGAATAAAGGCCATTGCCACAGGTGAAGATGCACTTATCAGATGGAAAGGGGGTAATTCTTGTATCTTGAAAAGTGAGAATGTAAGAAAAGACAGTTAATGAAAGGGATTAATAGGTTCATTTGATGTAAATGATTTAATGAAAGGGAATTGTCGAAGGAAATATTTTATTAGGGTTTTTATGAGAGATGAATTTTTTTAGAAATAAAATAAAGGGAGCAATTATAAGATTGGAAAGGGGACACGTGTTATAATATAAATGATACTTATAGAAAGGGAAGGGGTACTTCTTACAAAGGAAAAGGGACAGTTGTAAAAGAAGGAGGGGAACCTCTCAGATTTTAATAGGCCTGTGGCACTTATCAATGGTAATGAAATTGTAAGAATGTGGAACGGGCAGGAATATAAAGAAAAGGGGGTACTTATCTGAAGTAAAAGAAACACTTTCCTATGTAAAAAAGGGAACTTCTAGGATACCGAAATTCCTGAAATACTGGGAACACTGTACCCCCCCCCCCTGATTTTAATAATCCTAAAATTTCTCCAAATAGTTGATGCGTCATTCATTCTGAATCCTGAAAAAAAGACTCATAAACTTGTAGAAGATGTATTAGAAAGACTGTCAGTTTGGAGAATGCTGCACAGTCCAGAGAAGTCTCCTCGTGTCCTCAGCATGATGTGAAAATATCTGAGCTTGTTTTCTACACTTTGTTTATAATACCATGTTTTATTAGGCCTACATTTTGCATTAACTGTGAGGCGGGGATGTAATGCCCATTTGTACCAATGGAAAACATGTTAGTAATGGACATGGATGAGAGATTTTGATATATAAAATCGGAAATATCGGGACATTCAAATCATGTCTTTAGCATTTTAATTGCATTTTAAGGAGGAATTCTCACTAATATAACAGTCTTTTATATCAATCAATGTTATCAATTTTATCAATAACTGATTGATATAGAAATTATTTCTTCTTGAAAGGGGGGGGGTATATTTGTACAGGCAACCCCCCCCCCCGAAAAGTCGGGGTATATACCCCCTCCCCCCCCCCCATCCGCCCCAAATTGTGGGGATGAGGATGTGGGTGGGGGGGTGAATGTGGGTTTGTGCGTGAGTGCACACGGTGTGTTAGTGCACACGGTGTGAAAAAAAAAAGTTAGGGAGTGGGCGTGTGGGAGAGGTATACCACTCGTAGAAACAGCCTCCGGTTCAATGTTCAGTTTAATTCAAAGTTTCAAAGTTTCAAAGTTTATTGATTTCCACAAACATATATATCTTTTACAATTTTTTAAACAGTACATATGAAAATTCAGAACAGGAACATAGCAAATATATGAACTGAAAAATAGATATTAGAGAACATCATTCAATTGACTTGGTTATGATTTACCACTGATAAAGCAGCGATAATTGGTATAATGTAAACATTGTAATTGTAAAGGAAAACATTAGTTGAGTCTATTAAGTAAGCAAGGTTTGCATTATTTTCATATAGACCCCTGTTTGAAAAAAAAGTAAAAATAGTTACAGTCCTTAAAAAAAGAAAAAAAGAAAAGAAACTTGCTAATTCAAGCAATATTAACAAGTTTTTTAAAACTTGTTGAAAAAAAAAAGTAAAAATAGTTACAGTCCTTAAAATAAAAAGAAAAAAAAAAGAAACTTGCTAATTCAAGCAATATTAACAAGTTTTTTTAAAAAGAGAGGGGGAAAAGAAGGAGGATGTGAACAGTCCTGGAGTGAGACAAAGAGAGAGAGAGAGAGAGAGAGAGAGAGAAAGTGAAAGACAAAAAACAAACAAAACAAGAAAATGTTGTGAACAAGCAATACAGGGGGAGGAAAGATATAAGGAGGCAGGGATAACTAGAGGGAGAGGACTGGTGGAGGAATAGAAAGAGGTAGAGGGAACGCAGGAGGAAAGAGGCTGTCTGATACATTTGGTTTGAATCTAGGAGTATGCATTTACGTTTCTTGATTTTTGTATATTTATTTTTACGTTTAAATGTGTTAAATGTTGGGGTTGATTTCAACGCCGTGTCATCTGATTTCCAAAGTTGGGGTCCAGTGTATATGATTGTTTTTTGTAAGGCATGCTTTTTTGTACGTGGAGGGTGAAAGAGATTTGACTGTCTGGTTGGATATCTGTGAGTGTCATTGTTTTTAAGAAACATTTACAGCAGTGCTTTTGGTAGGTCATTTCTGTCAGGTTGATTCATGAAATTCCCAAGATTGTTGGAGTATAAATCGTTTATTTTGAGGGACTTACATTCAAGGATAATAAATAGATGTGTCCCCGGTAACTCTTGTTGAAAATGATTCTCATTACTCTTTTTTGTAAAAGATAAAGTCTGTTTAGGTTATTTTTAATACAGTTACCCCCAAGCAGGAATACAGTAGTTTAAAAGAGATAAAAACAAGAGTGCAGTATAATGTACGGAGGGTCTTCCAAGCAAAAAGTTTTTTTTAGTTTATTAATGATACCAATATTTCTGGATACTTTTTTACAAAGGTTATAATAATAATAATAATAACCTCTTATTTACCCAGGGTAGCCACTTCAGCTTTAAATAGCTGGTCTTCCAGCGGGCCCTGCATTAAATAATCTATAAAATAATAGCGGGAGCTTTTTCGGCGGTTCAGTCTATAAAATAATAGCGGGAGCTTTTTCGGCGGTTCAGCGCCGTAAACTTTTTTGCCGCGGCTCCTCGGAACGCGCCCTTTGGGGGAACAGGTAGCCGAGGTGCCGAGGCAGTGCAACGCCGGGTTCGTATTTCGCGAAAGCCCGCCGTTTGGCTGCAAAATATGATTTTTCATAACAAGCGCCATGGACAAAGACAACCTGGATGGCTTGCAACCTGCTACGCCCACTGCCCGCCTGTATACGAACGTACACGAACCGTCTAAAAATAGCAATATGGCCACGAGTGCTCGCAAATACCACCCATCCAGTACCCGTAATTCTTCTTCTTCTTTATTTGTTTTTGTTTGGCAATCAGTCATAATTGACTATTTTTGCCACACACTATACATAATTATGTAGACCTACTTAACATTTTTTTTTTTTTAATATCGGTTTTCTTTAAACGAGAGAAGGAAAAAAAATCCATGAGCATTCTGTAGCTTTATACCAGGCGTCCGTATTTCTTTCCCAGGAATCAGTTGGTTCTACAACGGGAGAAACAAGAGATTTAAACCTCTAAATATTTAAATGATGATCTTGGACAGTTTTTCTTGCAATTCAGATCTTTCATAATACCGAAAGAAGGACACAGAAGAAGAAAAACAAGAAGGTTACAATGTCCGTTAAACAGAAGAGTCCTCACGGAAGAAATCGCCGAGCTTTGCAGCCACCAATCCAAGAAAAAAACCGTACCGTAGTGCATCAAGGAGACAAATTACAGACTTCGCGGTATCCACCACAATTGTGCATTGCTCATGGTGGAGTTCCCTGGAGTTAGTAATCGATTAATATGAGTAAAAGACGAGTGACTGTGATCATTGTGACCAGGGGCGGATCCATAAGCGGGGGGGGGGGGGGGGGGGGGGGGCACACAAATGCAGGATTGTCAACTTTGGGAAACTGCTTGGAGGGAGACCCATATTTTTTTTGGTCTCGCCAGCCCTCCAAAAGTCTCTCAGTGGGGGGGGGGGGGGGGGGGGGGGGTTATGGGGTCCAGTTTCCCTCCATAATTCTCTGACAAGCAAAAAAAAAAGAAAAAAAAAAAGAAAAGGTTTCTGGTCGAAAAGGGGGGGGGGCACAATCGCAAATAGGGGGGGGGCACAATGCATGGCCGGGATTGCCCCCCCCCTAAATCCGCCACTAATTGTGACTACTAAGATTATGCCTGTAAATACTAACATCAATTAACCCCCCCAAAAAAAGATCTTAACCACTCAGGCCCAAGAAACTTTAGTTTTTATTTACTCACCCATGACATGACCCAAAATTAATGTATTTAACTAAAGATCCTTCTTGCAATACAATAATTGTTTAATATTTGTTTGAAAAGAGTTTTGTTGCAAAAAAAAAATTACCATTTGCAATTAATTCTGAACTATGGCCACAGAGGTATAATTCAAAAAAGTATATCTTCAATGATACAACACTTCTTACATATGAAGCTGTAATTTGCAACTTATAGACAAAAGCACATATACATTTCCCTTATTATAATTCAGCAGCTACCTTTAAAAACAAATATCTTGCATTCACCAAAATAGATTTATTGCATTTTGCAACAAAACTCTTCACATTTTTCCGTCCACATAAGGGTTATTTTTGCCTTTCCAACTATTATGTCAAATAACAAGTCTAATTGTTGCAATTAAACTCATCCTAATTTCAACAGTGCCCGTGGATTTCCACGGGTTCCACTAGTATGTTATTATTACCCTCCTCCACTCTAATATGCCTAGCGCCTGGCTAGAAGGCAGAAGGTCCCATTTTTGTAAGTCTTTGGTATGACTCGGCCGGGGTTATGCATGTGATTTCAATGAAAGTTTATCATCGATTTTCACCCCTAGAAATCTGGTCGTTTCAAGTTTGCTTATGAAATGATTGTTCATGATAACAGTTCCCGGTATTATGTAATGTATTGCTGAGAAGCATAAAATTGGTTTTGTCAAGATCAAAAGAAGGTCTATTGGATCTAATCCAATGAGCTACACTTTTAACTCATTGTTTACTGTTTGTACTAGCTTTTGTGGATCTCGATGCATGCGAAAAGACAATATTCGAGTCGTCCAAGAATAATGTAAAAGTTAATACATTAGACGATCTATAAAAGTCGTAATATAAAAAGTAAGGGACCGAGAATCGAAAATTGGGGTACCCCACTATTGATTAACTTTTGACTAAATTCGTAGTTATTGATAGAAACAAATTGTTTTCTGTTTGTAAGGTAATTCCTGAACCACTCCACGGCCTTGCCTCTAATTCCGTAATAATATAATTTATGTAAAAGAACTGTGTGATCTATAATGTGTCGAAGGCCTTGGAGAAGTCCAGGGATATGCCGATTTTATGTGAGTTGTTATCATATGCTTTAATTACTTTTTCAGTGAGAGTTAAGAGAGCATGTGTCGTGCTGTGTTTTCCTCTAAAGCCATATTGCTCCTCAAAATGTCAAGGTCATTAATGAATGAGATTAGTCTCTTATAGATATTTTTTTCAAGTATCTTTGAAAAAGTTGTTAAAAGGATATCGGACGGTAATTACTGACTTCAAATTGTGTATGTGTTGTGTATGTGTATGTGTGTTTTGTGTATGTTATAATTATTGTATAATATTATTTATCTAAAAATTTATTGTAAAGGCGACTCCACCACAAGCCATGTGCTTCCTGGGACCTTCGCCTCCTTCCGCCATGTTTATTTGTGAATGTACATTTCATTTTGCATTTGATTATGAGAAGGAAATAAATGTATGTTGAATCTGAATCTGAATCTGAAAAATATAATATAGGAATGACTTTGGCTATATTCATAGCGTCAGGCACAACCCCCGTTCTTAAAGATATAAGTAAGAAATATGTAATAGTGGAACGTATATTGCAGGGGAAATATTTTTTAAAGAGGAAATTATTTATGTCATCTAGTCCAGGAGATTTGTGTGTGTATTTTGGTTTTGTTTTGTTTGCTTGTTTGTTTGTTTGTTTGTTGTTGTTGTTTTTTACTTTTTAACAATATCGCCTATTTCCATAGAATCAGTCGGGTATATGAAAAGTGCATTTGGGTTAGGTTCTGGTAAATAGTCTGAAGAGTGTTTATTAACAGGAGGGATAATTTGCGATAAAGAATTGCCGATATTAACAAAGTAATTGTTAAATGTTTCTAAGATTAGTTGCATGTCTTCTATCTTGTTGTTAACTTTAATTGCGTGGAATTCATCTTTTTTGTATTTTTTAAAATTTAATACATGATTAATAACTTTCCATGTACCAGTCAAATCATGTCTATTTGCATTCATCTGAGAATCAAAGTATTTTTTTCTTTTCATTTCTTAAAAGAGGAGTTGGAATATTTTTTGTAGTTTGTATATTTCACTCGAGCTTGAGGGCTGGGATTGTGTTTGTATTTGTAGTAGAATTTTTTTTTTTTTTTTGTTGATACATCTTAAAAGAGATTTGGTGATCCAAGGGGATCGCGGGACTTTTTTGTAATTCGACTTATTTAGTATTTCATTGTTCTGGAATACCATCATCATAGGAGTGCATCAATATTTGAATAAATTTATTAAATGATTCATTACAGTCTTGTATCTCCAGTACAACCTCCCAGTCAATTGAGCTTAGTCTTTCTTTCAGAAGAGCAATGTTTTCAGTTGTCAAGCGCCGTGTTTTTCTACAGGTGGATTGAACAGGCTGAGAGGCTACAGGAATAATACGTGAAGATAGGAAAATGATCAGTCATGTCTGACAAAAGAATACCTCCATCTAGGAATGGGTGAACATTTGTAAATATGTGATTAATGAGTCTTGCAGACTGCTCTGTGATCCGGGTAGGTTTGGCAATGAGGGGAACAACTAATAATGCATATAATCCTGAGTAAAGTGTTCATTGCGATTAATTAGATCGATATCAAAGTCTCCCATTAAGAAACAATGTTTCTTGTCAAAAATTAATTGGGACATAAAAGACTGGTTCGAGTCCCGCAGCGGCACTGATGTCCTTTGGCAAGACATTGATTTACATTTGTCACTCTCCACCCAGGTGTAGTAAATGGGTACCTGGTAGGAATTTATTCCTTGAATGCTTTCAGTCTTACAGGCAGCTGGGCTAAAACCAGGGTAATAATACTACTTCGGCGCTTAGAAACATTGTATTAAGCGCAATATAAATGTTATGTATTATTATTATTATTATTATTATTATTATTATTGGTTTTTAAAAATGGTTAGTGTTTGTATTGGGTGGCTTTTAAATCTGTTGAATATAATTATTTGCTGGCGTGACTTTCAATTTTTTTCTTGTTAGGTTTCAACAATAATGACGGATTAAACATATATCCAAGTGAATATGCTTTGTGATGTGATATGTAACAATTTGATATACGTTTCGAATAGAGGTTGATTTAATAGCATTTGCACACCTAGCGTTTTTACATATCCCACGCTCAGTGAAAAAATGAGATAATAAATGCCCGTTGCAGGGGTGCGATGAATATGGTTCACTGACAAAAGGTAAAATGCTTAATAAATTTTTTCTATAGGAAGGGAAATCCCCTCTGGTAACTATTGATTATGGCATGGAACATTTTCAGTTGTAATTTCGCGAATGCTTAACACACAATATACGCATAGGTATACGCATAATAATAAGATTGCTGTATTATTATGAACAGACCAGGCATAAGCGTTTGCAATTCAATTCAATTCAATTCAATTCCATAAAAGGTTTATTATTTCAATATCCAAATACGAATGAGAATATATAAACATACTGTGAGATAAAAATCCATCGCGGCCAAAGGCCGAATTGCGGATAATATCACATATGAAAAAAAATAAAAATATTACATGTAGATATAGGTATACATAGCAGTATACGATACAACAATAACTAGTGCAGTTGAACCATTGTTTAATAATATAAATGTAAAGCAATACTACCAGATAATCATAAGTGTATAATTGATAAATGTCTTGAGTTTCAGCATAATGAGTGTCAACATAAAATGCATATGTAGACTTTGCAAAATTCAATAGATACAAACAGACTGGTCTGGAAAAGGAATAAAGAAGTGATAGAAGAAAAAGGAAAAAGAAAAAGAAAAAGAAAAAGAGAGTGGTATAGGCAAAAATGTTGAGAGAGGATGATGTAAGAAGGTGTGTGTGTGTGTGTGTGTGTGTGTGTGTGTGTGTGTGTGAGAGAGAGAGAGAGAGAGAGAGAGAGGGGGTGGGCATAGAGGGTGGAGATTGCATGCACTAAAATTAGCGAAGTGCACTGAAAATACATCGTTACATTAAATGAATAACAAGGTAACAGACAAGATATTACCAAGAATTCAAGGAGAACATGTGGCAAACTGACATGTCATACTTATGTACAAATATAAATATTAGGAAATATAGACAGAAAAAGAGAAAAAGAGGGTAGAAGGATAGGAAAAGAGAGAGAGAGAGAAGGACAGAGAGAGAGAGAGAAAATGGAGAGGGAATAAAATATGTCACTGAAATGGTTGAGGCCCATAGAAAACTGAGAATTTCATCATTTTCAATATACATTAAGCATAAAAAACAGATTTAACATAACGGTGCACAATTCAGATTATACTTATCTTTTATTTAATCTAGTTGGAAATAGAAGAAGAATAGGAGGGAAAGAGAGTAGGCGGGAAAAAGAACATGAGTAGGAAGAAAGAGAATGAGGGATAGAGGATGATATTAAGGGAGATTAAAGAGAAAAGAGGGGGAGAGAAAAAGAGCAGCTTAGCGAGAGAAAGAGAGAGAGAGAGGGGGGGGGGGGGCAAAAGAGAGAACAAAAGAAAGAGTATAAGAGATTGCACAAAACCGGCGACATACATTAAAAATATACATACAGTTCACGAATAGAGCAAAATGAGGTCGTATTACACAATAATCTTAAATGTTGATCACCGGGACTATTCGGAATGATCAGCAATCAATACTATTCAGCAATATTATTCAATGTGCGTATCAAAAAAGGTAACGGGCTGTTCCTAAATCTCGCCGTTCTGCACCTGATCTCAGTGAGGTGACTCGAATTGATTATGGCATGGAACATTTTCAGTTGTAATTTCGCGAATGCTTAACACACAATATACGCATAGGTATACGCATAATAATAAGATTGCTGTATTATTATGAACAGACCAGGCATAAGCGTTTGCAATTCAATTCAATTCAATTCAATTCCATAAAAGGTTTATTATTTCAATATCCAAATACGAATGAGAATATATAAACATACTGTGAGATAAAAATCCATCGCGGCCAAAGGCCGAATTGCGGATAATATCACATATGAAAAAAAATAAAAATATTACATGTAGATATAGGTATACATAGCAGTATACGATACAACAATAACTAGTGCAGTTGAACCATTGTTTAATAATATAAATGTAAAGCAATACTACCAGATAATCATAAGTGTATAATTGATAAATGTCTTGAGTTTCAGCATAATGAGTGTCAACATAAAATGCATATGTAGACTTTGCAAAATTCAATAGATACAAACAGACTGGTCTGGAAAAGGAATAAAGAAGTGATAGAAGAAAAAGGAAAAAGAAAAAGAAAAAGAAAAAGAGAGTGGTATAGGCAAAAATGTTGAGAGAGGATGATGTAAGAAGGTGTGTGTGTGTGTGTGTGTGTGTGTGTGTGTGTGTGTGTGAGAGAGAGAGAGAGAGAGAGGGGGTGCGTATCAAAAAGGTAACGGGCTGTTCCTAAATCTCGCCGTTCTACACCTGATCTCAGTGAGGTGACTCGAGTTCCTCAGGTTGTACCCACTGTGAGATCTGTCCTGGGGAAGCATAAAATGAAGCTTTGATTGGGCAAAGATTTCGCGAATGAGCGGCAAAGATTCACTCTTCTACTTTCCAGAGATTCAAGGTTGCATTCTGTTAATGTTTCTCGATAGCTGACATAGTTTGGGCCTACAATTATTTTACATGCTCTTTTCTGAACTCTTTCGATGAGATTTATTTGTTGCTTCGTTATACCAGATGACCACACGGGAGCTGCTTACTCAAGGAGTGAGCGCACAAAGGATTTATATACGCTGATGAGATCAGTAACAGAGAGAAAAGGAAACTTGAGTTTCCGGATCATGAAGAGACGGCTATTAGCACGTTTGACCACCGAGATGACACGGGCGTCCCATTTAAAGGGGAAGTTCACCCCGAAGATCACTTGAGTTTAAAAAATGCAGAAAAAATAAAGAAAAATATTGGCAAAAGTTTGGAGAAAATCCGTTAAAGAATAACGGAGTTATGGACTTTTGAAGTTTTGATTTTGTGACGTCACATGCGAGCAGCTCCTCCATTATGTAATGTGATAAATATTCCATAAAATACAGTTTTCTCAGAAAATTTAGAATATTTTCGTCTGTGCATTTGATATATTGTCAGAAATGCTATTCAATACTAGATTCTGAAAAGAAACAATATTAATTTATCGTGGAACGTGAAAAAAATGCGAATATATGGAATATTTATTACATGACCAATGGGCAGCTGCTCGCATGTGACGTCACGAATCCAAAACTTTAAATACTCATAACTCTTTTATTATTTGACCGATTTTCATCAAACCTTCGCCAATATTTTTCTTTATTTTTTCTGCATTTTTTAAACTCAAGTAATCTTCAGGGTGAACTTTCCCTTTAAGGTTAGACTGAACGGTGATTCCAAGAAGTCGAACGGTATCAAGGCGTTGGATAGATATATTGTTCAAAGAAATGGCTGGTGGATTCGGCTTGTTACGAGAAAAACAAGCATCAACAACAGAACACTTTTTAGGGTTAAGTCGCATATTATGCTGGTTCGACCAATTATTGAGATTATCGAGTACATCTGGGATACGCGATGCTGATAATCGTGAGATCATCGACATATTTAGAGTGATGGATAGATGTACTGTGACTCGTTTCCGTATCATCGTCATCGTCATCGCAGCCAGCGTTGTTTACAAAGGGAAAGGAAAATCACTGTTTTGTACCCTGGGGGATCCATGCGTTTATCCGAGACCACTCAGAAGTTTGGTCAATGTATTTGACACAGTGTTGGCAGTTAGAAATGAAGTGACTTATCCTTGATACTAAGGCTGGGTCTACTCCCATCTGTATAAGTTTGGAAACTGTATGATCGACGTGATCGAACGCTTTGGAGAAATCAGTTAGTAGCATCGTAGAGACAGATTTCGGTTCGTCCGCATTTTCATGAAGAGTGTGCACGATATCAAGCAATGTGTGGTGGATGAACCTTTGACATGTTTGAGATTGCCAAATTGCTTGGGATCAAGATTCTCCTCCAGCGTATGGGCATAATAATAATAATAATAATACATAACATTTATATTGCGCTTAATACAATGTTTCTAAGCGCCGAAGTAGTATTATAATTCCACCTGCAGTGGGTGTCATATCTCGCCTGAATATCAGTTAACTCGACAGCTTTATAAAAGAGAGAAGGAGAGAGAGAGAGAGAGGGAGAAAAAAAAGAGAGGGGGATAAGGGGACAGGGGGTGGACAGGGAAGGTGGGAGGGATGGAGGGATTGAAAGGGAAAAAAAAGAAAGAGAGAGAGAGATTTGCCCTTTTTAAAGACGATATTATTTTTTTATTTAGTTCCGTCAATGAGTCGTCTCTGATTGGGGGGGGGGGGGGGGTCTAGCATTGCGGCCGGGGACCCATTTGTCTTTGAAAAAACTACGTATCGGTATTGACCTGATTATTTCTTTCCGTGTCAAAAAAAAATTCTGAATATTTTTGTGACATACACCCTCCCCAAGGTTAAATTGCACTTTCTCTTTCCAATATAATGCGAATGGTGCATGCCCAAGTACCTCATTTCTCATCTTCTATTCACACTGCGAACAAAATTATAAACACCCCTGATTTTAGAATATTGCAATCCGCGAATGTGCGGACGAATTAAAAAGAAAAGGAAGATAACCATTCTGTAGATTTCATAAAGCTCATAGTTACATGCACTGACAGTTTCAGTTTGATTATACTCATCGTGTAAAACAATCACGCAGGTGGAGAGAGAGATTTCGATATATTCAAAATGGATTCGTTTTGTCTTATGGTCTTAATCGTTCAAGTTTTGGTAGCAGCGATTGCAGGTAGTAAGTTGTATAATGAAAGTATCTTTTGACTTATTAAATCTTTTTAAAGGGAGTGATACGTGTATATTTAAAATTGAACCGAATATAGGGGGTATTCTATACAGCGTATGCTTCAGAATGCGTTTGCCCCCTCTCCCTCCCTCCATACAAATGACGTATTGACACACCTTCCTGAAGGAACTAAACAGTTTAAGGCTTTAAGTCCTATCTGAGGGACTACGTATAAGAAGATACTTGCCTTACCCGCACTATAGGGCACTTTGTGTGTGTGTGTGTGTGTGTGTCGAACATGGGTCGACACTAGTTGTATATATCCACTAAGCGGTTGTTTTTTTAACATAGAGTGTAAGTTCTCATTTTCCCCCTCAGTTACCATAAGATTCTTGAAAATTCCCTATGGTCTTTATCAGATCAGAAATGTGTGGGTGTGTGGGTGTGGGTGTGTGTGTGTATGTGTGTATTCGTTTAAAAAAAAAATAGATTTGCATGTATGTACATTTCTATTCACCGCTCTTCATCTTTCAGGTGGTTCCCACCAGGTCCGTAGAATCCAATAAAAACACTTATTACTATGTCTTTGCATACATTACTATATGTTACTATGTATTAACTTGGCATTGCTATCGTTATGTTTTTGTTTGTTTGTTTGTTTGTTTGCTTTTTTTTTTAATCTCTCTCTCCCGGCCTCTTCCTCTCCTTCATCCCCTCTCTTTCTCTGTCTCAATGATATATACAGTAAAACTATCCGATTGTTAGAAGTATTGCGTATTGCTTTTCTGTTTCTTTGGTCGATTTGTGAAAACTAATGATTTCATAATATTTCTGTGTTCTTCAGGAGTAGGATCAACATGCTCTCGAGATACTGACAACATCCAACCAACAGGAACATTTAATCAGATTGTATTGTCTCCACCAGGTAAGATTACTACCTATTGTACCGTTACACAGTCATGTACAGCCACATCGTTGGTGCAGAGAAATGTGGTTCCTTTGTTTACTAGTGTTCACTCCTGCATTACCCTATCTTTGTTACCCTAAATTACTTTGTATCATAGTCATTATTTTTGTACTAGTATGTAATACGTATGTCCCACATTTTGCTTGCACAGCTAGCGCATATCGAAGCTTATATGTTTACTATCCACCTTAGAAACGTAATATTGTTGGTATTATCATAACTTGATTGTTCTCAAATCCATGGATTGTGAGCTTAGTGGCGAACGGCGCCGAGTTCGTGCCTACTACCTTCATTATAATAATCATATTGCAAAAGACATGGTAACTATGGTATACTAGTGCTCTCTCTCTCTCTCTCCCTCTCTCTTTCTCTCTCTCTCTTTCTCCACCTCTCTCATGTATGTGTGTATATGTGGCGGATGCCGTGGGCGTATGTGTGTGCGCGCGTATGTGTTTGTGTGTGATACTTAGTATAATTATATTCTGTATGACTTTTGTAATACTATACAGTGTTGGGGGGGGGGGGGGTATTTTTTTAATGCACATGTCAACTGGATACTATGAAATGGAAAATACATATATAAAATGTCCTTGAAAGATACACCAATTCAGAAATATTTTGAAAGTTGGTGTCGTAATAACATAAAATGATTACCAATTATGCATTGCTTAAATCATATGTATTGAATTATATATAGTTTTTCTCTTTTCTTAAGTTTAGGCCGTGAAGTTCATTGTAAGTTCATTGTATTGCCATTATGTACTGTTGTATTCATGATTCTGATTTCAGATATCAGATTTTAGATTTCAGATTTCAGATCTATTGACTGTTTTCTATCATATTAACATAATACTGCAGTGCATAACATAAAATAAATGCAATAACAACAATAATATAACTATGATGTTTTTCCATATATATGGGCACATAATTAAATATCAATAAGTAAAGTATATGATGCACAAATATTGACCTAAGTGATGTTGAAAACAGTTGGACATGTTTAGAAGCAAAGCTTGTATATTACAATGTCCAGAAACTTATATAACTTAATCACGATTGGGTCCTTCAATAATATTAAATTCATATATAAAGCACTATTACGAGAAGCGAATTATTGATAAGAGATAATTGATAAGTGAGTTGAGGTAGAAGGACGATTTCCTCAACCAACAAGAAAAACTAAAGTGTGAAAGTAAAGTGAAAGTGCAAGACGGTGTAGAAACATCGTCTTGCTTATTTTCTACTTGTCGAGTATGTTTATTTGTAAATAAAGAACCCTGCATTTGTGGAAGGGGGAAAAGAATTTTTTTTCTGTCTCTGTTTACTCTTACAAACATACGCTTCTTTGGGGGTGTCCAACCATTGTTTTGCTTTATGTAGGCTATGTATTGTTATCAGTGGAAACTGGATGTACTTTTGCTTGTTTAAAAAAAAGATTGTTGAATAATTGAATGAATGAATGAATATATATATATATATATGTTGAAAACCTTTACTGATATGGGATACAACGAATAAAAGAAAATTCAAGGTGTGGATATGATAACAAGTTATAATGTAGAGGTCTTTTTTCTTCTTATTTTAGGCAAAGTATGGCAAGCATAATTATGAAGAAGTAATTTGAACATAAGGGAAATTTGTTCACTTACTGGAATGCTGTATTTGGAAACAGAAAATATATATAATAAGTAAATCTCATTTAATATACATGTACATGTAAAACCTCATCAAATCATGATCGACGAGAATCTGCAGCTTAGCTACATGAATGATCTAAATGAACATCAATTCGAAATTTCATCTGCATGTATTCCAATTACCTAAAACGACCTATGAGGAAACCAATGAAAAATACTTTGGAATGAATACGAGATATCTTTCATGTTTCCTCAGCATTATATTTTGGATCCTTATCTTGCAGAGTGGTTTTGGCCGTGAAGAATATTTCCAAATAAGTTATATTCATAAATCCAGGCACAAGAATACACGCTTAGTATATATAGAACGATTGCTATTTAAATTCTCTGGCAGCCCATTATCACGTCATGAGGATGAGGATGCGTGCATTTATTTTTCATCAGACATTTCAACTACATGTATTTGGTAGTTGTCTGTTTATATATGGTACACTGTAAAAAATAACTGCAAAACTACAGTCTTTTTAGCCCTTGAAATTACATAATTATTGCCGTTTTTTCAATTTTACAGTCTTTTCCTGTAAAACAACAGCAAGTTTGTTTACCGGAAATCAGCATATATTTACATAATTCTATTGTAAATTTACATAATTTCATCGTAAATATAAGCTGATTTCCGGTTTAAAAAAAAAACAGTGAAAAACGGGCATTTCCGGCATCCTGACTGCCAGGAAATTCCCGTGTACAGAAACTAATATTTGCCTTTTTTTAAAGAAAGCAAGGCCACAAAATATGCACGAAATAAATCACATTTTCATCAATATTGACACTGCGTATTACCTTGTATAATATTGTTTGTTACATTTATATTGTAAAAGCACTGTAAATGTGAAATATGAAAAAATAAACTAAAAATAAACTGAAACTGAAACTGAAACTGAAACTGAACCCTTTATTCATTCATTGCGACCGCGTGTCATGTAATAAAAATTTCATTAGGCATCACTGAATATTGAATTAAATGTGTTTTCTCCCGCTCGGTTCACTTATTTCATAATATGATATTGTTATGCATTTCAGATCTAATTGTTTGATTTTTGGTAACCAAGATTAAGCAAGATGAATTTTAATTAATTCAAGGTTCATGTACGCCGAGGGCTAATTATTATAAGACAACATTTTAGAGCCCAATAACTTGTGCACCCCCCCCCCCGCCCCCAAGGTAAAGAAGCAAAAACGAAAACCAAATATAAAAAGAAGGAAAAACCTGATCAATTCCCCCTTTAATCCAGAAGTTATGGCACAACGTGAAAACTATTTTTGGTGCACTTAACCCGTGATTGGTAGACAAGTTTGATATAATTTTTATGAATTTCCATCCTCAAAAACGAAATTTCTTATCCATTTTCCCATTATGAAAAAATTACAAGGACAACAATAAATTTGAATATTGAAAAAAACGCTATTCCGTTCAACCCTTCTTAGATGTATTTGCAATAAACTCTGAAGAAATTGAAAGATAAGATTTCTCTTGAAAGTTGACCCATGGAAATACTATTTCATGCATTTATCCTATAGGGCCTATTGGCGGAAATTCATCAAAATCTTGATGAAACTTATATTCTTACATGACTTAGGAGCAAATATTTTAGATCTTTGAACCTTTAAAAGAGAAAGGTGGCTTTTTGATCAATTTCAAATTATGAAAAGGGGTGTCGTAGTCGAGCGGTTTAATTTTTGACCATATTGACTGGGAATGCAAAGGTCGTGGGTTCGAACCAGGCACGGCACTTATGTCCTAGAGCAAGGCATTTTATCTACATTGCTCCTCTCCACCTAGGTGTTAAATGGGTACCCGGTATAGGATGCGAACGTCATTGTGGCTGGAATAGCATGCGTGCGCCTGTAAAATGGCCGCCAGCTCACTCCGAAGGAAGTGGAGAATGTGCACTTTAAGTGCAGAATCTTAATTGAATCCAATGACCGGGATAATAATACACTGCGAAGTGCTTTGATCAGTTACTTAATTGGAAAGGCGCTATATAAAAGTTAGTTATCATTATTCTTATTATTGTATTCATGTGATTATCAAACAATAGCAAACGAAGAGAAGTCACATGCATGCCTAAGACCATGCAACTCTACGGGCCCAATGACGTGTAACTATACTCTAGAGGTGGAATGGTACACGACAATGTCAAGAGAGTGTTATGACTGTCCATGTAACCTTGAAGACTGTTCACGAGAAAGATGCATCACAGGAGACGGTGTACCCCGTCCCATTGTGACAGCTAACAGAGCCATGCCAGGTCCTCCCATTGAGGTAAATCATTTTCATTTAGATTTTATACCCCTGTCACAACAACAAGACCAACTACAGTCCGACAACAGATCAAACAAAATTACACGAAATTGCTAAGAAATTGCTAAGAAAAATAAGGAAGAATCTTTGAAGCACAGTTTATCAACCTTTGTATTTGCATCATCCCTCAGTGGACCTGAGACGGGATAATTTGTCTCCGCTGGTAGCATAGTCATGATGGTAGGGTGAGACTGTGCATTTTTATCTGCAGTGCGTCCCAGAGAAAAGTACACAATTGGAAAAATTCTCCCCAAGTAAATGTTTCAAATATTCTAAGGAAATTTTTATACCAGTGGATAGCTTAGGGTCTCTTCTGCCAAATGACACCAAAATATCTCACAATACTTTACGCTTGAGTGAGCAAAGGCTGATAATGAGAAACGGTGCAAAATCCAGTCTTGACAAGAATTGACATTGGCTCTGGCTGTATCAGCCGAGCTGAGAGTCATGTAAAGGTCATGTCCATATTCTGATCAGTTAAAGACAATTTATGAAATAACAGGCTATGTTCTCTGTATATCCTTACACATCCCATCAATATTTTATGCTTGAGTTAGTAATTAACTTTTGTGGGTGTTTCACTATGTTACTTTTGGTGAGTCTTTAATTCATCTGGCTTGCTTATTAAACCATTAAGTTTTGATGGGATATATCAGGAAATACATTGAACAAAGTCTGTTCTTTCATGAATAGTCTTTCAATGATCAGAATATAATATTTCGAAGTCTTTTCATGACTATCAACTTGGCTTATATCAGCCAGAACAACAACAAACATTTGTCAAGAATGGATTTTGCACCATTTCACAAAGGTGGCTCTTGCTCACTCAAGCATAAAATATGATGAGATATTTCAAGATAGTGTCATTTGATAGAAGAGATCATAAGCTAACCACAGGTATGAAATTTTTCTGAAAATATTTTGAAATATTTAATTGGGGAGACTTTTTCCAACTGTCAATTTCAAACGGTTCTCAACTTTGTTAATACAATCCAGAACAAATACTAATTCTTTTCAAGTCTGAATAATTGTAATGGAGCAAAGTTTCTGCAGTATAAATATTATTACCTTAAAATAATTTTATCATTAGATTAGGCGAGGGAGCGTAGGAAATATAGCTCCCATGATATCGGAATTTCGCTTTAAAAAACACACACAGGCAAATCACAGCCTACTCCAGAATTACGATTTAAATAATATTGAGCATAGGCATAGGAGTACAAGGAAATTTGTAAGGCTGATACCTTTTTCTTAAAGGAGAATGAAACCCTGGGGGAAAATCGGTTTTATTGAAAAGAGAGGATAAAGAGAAGCAATTTAAAAAAAGTTCCATCAAAATCGGCTACGAAATGAGAAAGTTATGAAAGTTTGAAAAGTCTCAATTTACTTTCTATTGCGATCCTCAAATTGGCAATGTTGCTTCAAAGTGACAGTGAGAGTAGGACAACTCTCCATATGTTTTGTACACAAAATTTCATATTTTCTCCATTATCTCTAAAGATGGTGGTTGTCTTTTTGTGAACTCAGCATTATGTTGTGTCAAATACATTTTCCCTTGATATATCTTGAGCTAAGAAGGAGACAAGCTGCACATTGAGAGATAATTGGGAAAATATGAAATTTTGTGTACAAAACATATGGAGATTTTGGAATGTTAGAAGTTTGGATTATAGAGCACTAGAAAGCTTATCCATTATTATACTGCAAAATTATTACAAGCCATATATACTGTTGTCTTGCGAGGGGACTAGTTTGCCCTATCCCTTCAAAGAGGAAAGCCTCAGGCCCACACATCCGAGGTCTTGATCGTACACTGAGTTCCTATAATGCAATGTGAACACTGCATCTATTGAGAGAGCGTAGCGATCGAGTGAGGATTTTTTTTTTTTCAATGTTGGAACTGCGTATTTTAGAGCAAAAGAAACCTTTTCCATTGTTAAACATTTTTGTCTTGTGAGGAGGGAATGAAATCGACTTTACCCCTCTTTATGCAGAAAAAAAATCACCTTCCAATAAATGAAGCATCTGACCCCTTGCTCCTAGCCCCTATATAATGGTAGACGGGGGTTCCAAATGTTAAGAAACATTGTGTTTATCAGTATACGAGGGAGTGTAGCGACCGAGTGAGACAAATTTATTTTGAAATGCTAAAAAAAAAATTGCATTTTAGAGCACTGATAAGCTTATTATAAATAGCTGTAATGTATGATTATATTCAACATGCCTCTGCTGAGTTTGTTTTGTTTTGTTTTGTTTTGATGATAATCCTATTATGTCAAGATTTTATATCAATAAATTTGAATTTGAATTTGAATTTGAATTTGAATTTGAATTTGAATTTGAATTTGGGGTCCCCCTACTTGAATGATTGGGAGCAACTACCTCCTCCCCCCGCATTCGGCTCCTATGGCCTTAGCGGAAGGAGGGAAGGGCATCGAGCTGGTGGCGGTCCCTTTCTTTCAGCTATGAAATCCATATATTTTTCGTTCCTGGTCTGGTGATGGAAGGGCGAGTTACAGGGAGTTTAATAAAGGGCGCATTTTAGGAATAGGAAAACGACGACGACGACATCGGTGATGATGATGATGATGATGATGATGATGGCTTCTCGTATAATGGCAGAATCCGCCTCTGCTGGGCGCTCAAAGGCACCGACCGTGCATACATTGCATGGAATGATGGATCGTATTCTTACAATCATATTGCAGAACGATGTTTCTTTATACCTCTGTCTATATTAGTGGATCGTAATTTAAAAAACAAGCGTATAGGTGACCAAAATTAGAACATCACAATATTCATGTCATCCTCATAGCAAAAGCTTGTTAAGAGTGAAAACTGCTGCAAAGCAAGCAAAGATACGACCTAAACAATTTCTCATTATCTTGATTCATATTTTTAAGGATATTTCAAATGTACAGTTATGTATTTTATGATGGTTAAGATTGTGGATGCAGCTTTCCTCCCCCTTTTAAAAGAAAATAAAAGGAATAAAAGAAGAGAAAAGAGAAGAAATAGGAAAAGAAAGAATACAGTGATGAAAACACATGATTAGTTGTTGTTGTTGTTTTCTTCCTAAGGTTTGTTTAGCAGATCGGATCATCGTTAACGTCATCAACAGTTTGGACAACGGTGAAGGTATCACCCTTCACTGGCACGGAATGTTTCAGAGGGGCACACCTTACATGGATGGCGTAGGCATGATCAACCAATGCCCTATACATTCTCATACTTCATTCAGATATGATTTCACTGCAGATAAGATTGGGACGCATTGGTGGCATGCACACACTGATATCCTTCGAGTTGACGGTCTATCTGGTCCACTTATTGTAAGACAACCTGATGAGGTAAGGGATTCGTTGTCATTATGTAATTGACAATTATGAGGGTCTACTCTGAATAAATGAAAAGTGATTTTGGTGTATTAATTCTTGAAATAAACAGGATTTCAATTGAAACCATTTGCCCAGATAATAATCCAGTAATCCGAGGTTCGGTCAAATTCTAGTTTCCTAAATTTTTTATAGGTTTATTTTTGAAAATCAGTCAGAACAAAAAATATTTAGATCTTAAATCTATACTAAAATCAAAATTTTCCCCAATAGTTTTTAATAATTTGCGAAGTTTTGGCTTGCGATGGACGCATTAGACGTAACTTTAAAAATTCCTTTATTTTGTCTTCTTGATCAGGGTAATGCCCATAGTTCCCTGTATGACTTCGACTTGCCTTCACATACCATATTCCTCACTGACTGGGCGCATGAGACCAGCACAGTTACTTTTGTAGTTGAACATCATTTGAACTGCTTTGCCAGGCCAAAATCAATGCTCATCAATGGCAAAGCACAATATGCCATCTACGTCAATGAGTCAAGTAACACACAGTACGTCACACCCAGAGAGGTCTTCACAGTCCAACAAGTAAGTGGTTACTTCATTACATCTGAGCTATCAGGAAAGGAATGGATTACAGATATATATATATAAATAAATAAATATACTGCCCTCCAAAAGTTTGGGTACACCTGTATTCAGAACTGATTTATCACAATCACCCACATTTTTTTTAATCATCAGATATGTGACACTGTAACAATTTGGTATCAAACTGAAGGGTAGACATCAGCCTTCAAGTTGATGCCGGTTTAACATATATATATATATATAGATATATATCACAAAATGTTCACAGGAACAAAGTTCCGACGAAGTGCAGTGTTAAAGATATGTAGAAAATAAAGTTCACAACATCGTATAGAATACACACACGAGGAGCATGTTTTTAATTTCACTAGTTAAAAACATGCTCCTCGTGTGTGTATTCTATACGATGTTGTGAACTTCATTTTCTACATATATATATATATATATATATATATATATATATAGTGGAAGAGATTGACTATGAGACGGTGGTAGCTTTTATTGTCCTCCTTTATTCGTCAAGCTTCCGATCTGTATGATCTTCATCAGAACTGTATAAATACACAAAATGATAGCTGACATTTACATCGGAATAAACATTTTAATTTCTTACAATTGTTTTATCATAATTATTATAATTATAATGATTATTATTATTATTATTATTATTATTATTGCTATAGTTATAATTATCATTAGTAATAGTAGTGGTATTATAATTTTCTTATTGTTTATTATTAACATCATGATCATTATCACACATGTGCATATCTTTTAAAGAATAAATCAATGTGTGAAAAGATACTTGCGTGTCTATTAAATTTATACAAGTCTATTTCTGTAATACTATACTCGTATGTCTATAAATCAATTTCTATGAATATTTGTAAAGTATATATATATATATATATATATAAATATATTTGTTATTACATTTGTATTGTCTATGTTTAATCTAACTTAAACATTCAAAGCATTAACCTTGAATCTAGCTGAGGCACATGCAGCTTGCCACTGATCAAAACTCCCCTCCACCTGTTAAAGGCATAGACCGCTTCGGTAATATATGCAAATTTTATACATACCTTTCAAACAAAGGTTGTTCTTGACAACCTGAAAGCTTGCCCGAGGCTTGCCAGACATAGCAACAGATAATGTATGCAAACTGGATTCCAAGCATTGAGGCTCATTTATAAAAAGCAGGTTAATGGAATAGCTCGTCACTAGGTGCTTAGAGAATTATGTGCATAAATTTGTATACATTACAGAAGCGGTCTATTGTCAGAAAGATAATTTCCCAATCCTCGCCGACCGCTTCTGTAATGTATACAAATTTATGCACATAATTCTCTGAGCACCTAGTGACGAGCTATTCCATTAACCTGCTTTTTATAAATGAGCCTCACTGCTTGGAATCCAGTTTGCATACATTATCTGTTGCTATACCCGGCAAGCCTCGGGCAAGCTTTTTGGTTGTCAAGAACAACCTTTGTTTGAAAGGTATGTATAAAATTTGCATACATTACCGAAGCGGTCTATTGAATTCGGCACTGACTTACCCATGAGCGGTCTCTATGGCCTAGTGGTAAAGGAATTTACGTTTTAAGTCAAAGACCAGCGTTCGATTCCCGGTGGAAGATTTTTTTTTTCAATTTACACGAAGGCTTCGCACCATCTTTCTCTTATTTCCTTTCACTCTTTATTTACGAAAAATCAGTTTCGTGTATTGTATAAAAGAAAACCTTCCCACTTACCTCCTCTGATATTTCTTATCAGGGTAAGAGATATCGGTTCCGAGTGATCATCGCAGGGTTTCAGAATGTGGCGATGAAGATTTCTGTTGATGGTCACAACTTAACCCTCATATCCAGTGATGGTGAAGATATTCAACCAGTAGAGTTGGATGCCTTTGTTGGTTACCTGGGAGAAAGGTGAATCTTTACTAAATAAATTACTTTCGATTTGGTTTCATGAACATGTATATTAATTCCAATTGTAAGGATACAAATTTTAAACTGAACATTAACTGCACATAATTTATATTCAGTTAAATTTACATCTTCTTCCAGACTGGAATGTCTTTTTTGCTTTCCTAACCCTCGCCCCCTCTCCTCCTGTCGTACCCACAAGCCAGCCAGATTTGAAGGGCTAGTGGAATGATCTCCGGTTTTCCGGCTCAGGATTTTAAAATGTTTATAACTTTTTCTTGCCCTCAATATGCGCCCTTTAAAAAGACATTGTGTGCCAGTTCGACTATAACTCACACGTTTAAAGATAAAGTTGAATTCGGGTCATGTGATTACATTGTGAAAGAAACTGTCTCAGACCAATTGAGAAGGGTTGATCGTGTACATTTATACATAAAAATTGATGTATACCGTGAGGTTTTGGAATCAACAAAAAATTGACCCATTCTCGCAGAAGCACACGTACTGCATACAGAAATCGGTATATGACACTGCACACACATGTGGCATGAAAGTTTGGTCCAAACACTTAAGCAATTCGAGCGATCGCCAATAGGGTAAAAATGCCCGGATGTACCGTTTTTGGCGAATTCTCATTCAACTTCCGGGACCTGTGTACTTCCGGTGTATACGGATGCTAAGTTATACAGTAACCGCGGTACACACTTCAGGAATTTTTCTTCAAACTTATCTAATAAAAGTTAAGGTAATCGTAGAATTGTCATGGCGAGTGTTTCTCAATACTTCAAGAATATGACCGTTCTGCAGCTGAAAGCTTTTCTGACAGAAAGAGGCATTCCATGCAACGGAAAACGCAAACTCGAATTGGAATTGCTAGTACGGAGAGCCGCTGAATGTTACAGCGTTATTGAGCCTTGCGACGGGAGGCGTCCGGCAGAAAGCGACGACGGGTGCCCGCTGCGGACGGCTCTGTTCGAGACTTAAATGACAAAGCCGTATCTTGGAAAGTTGATTTGAGAGGTTATGCACGGCCGCCGGGTCATTCACAGACCGGTCAGATTCCGGAAGTAACTAGGTCACAAAAGCTGTCCCACATTGCATAGCAAACGCACCCGATACCTGCATCCGGGCATTTTTACCCTATTGGCGATCGCTCGAATTTCTCGTCATATTTCGAATATGTGGGCATTTGAAGACCAATCCTTTTAAGGGGACATTAGTTTCTACTATGACGTCCTTACAAACTGACATGAAAAGCATTAGTTATCACCTTTAAAGGTAACATCTCAGTTGTGCTTTTCCCGTTTTGACTAGGTATGACTTCATCCTCCATGCTTCGAAGGATGTGGGTAACTATTGGTTGAAGATCAGAGATGACAGGCCTCCCGGTATCACTGAAAAAGACAACATGACTGTACTAGGTTTGGCCGTCATTAGATATGAGGGGGCAAACCAATCCAACCCTATGGAGGACCCGTCACTGGAAAGAGAAGGCGTCGTTTTCCAACAGTGGAATACTCCCTCTTCCTCAAACGTAATTACTACTGAGCAGCTGAGAGCTCTAGGTATATACTTTTACCATCCTTTTTCCTACAGTATCACCCAGATAACAAATCAACGGGATGGGAGTAAGGCAGAAAGATAGAAGGGGAATTCTGAAATGAAATGAGGTTTGGATCAAAATGAGAACGTAAAGAACGTAAGGTTATTACAGTATACAGAATCTTGGCCGGATTTATTTCATGAGCGATCTCCAATTTTCTTTGGGATTATACACCATCCTTTACTAATCACAGTCAGAAGGATATTGCGTCATTAGAATTTAACTGGCCATATTTTCAGCCTAGGGTAATTGCTGATGAAATTAGATTGCTATGGAGACAGGTCCTTTGCAACAGTTAGTTCTCTTGGAACTATTTCCTTTCGTACTTGAAGTAATTGATATTCAGAATAGCTTATAAAGCTCACCTGAAAATACATCTCTTTAAATTTATATATTTTCAGCTCAATGAACTGTGGATTATCAGTTAACATTATTATTGCTTTGTATATTTAATAATGATGTGCCTTGACAATTTTCGGATTATGTGCACATTATCATTTCATCATTATTATCATTAATAATAAATGAAATGAAATGAAATTAGTATTATCATAATTTTCGTTATTAATATCATTTTGAAAAAAAGAATCAAGTCCGCATATTCTCGAAAGAATTTGCTTTCACAAAGAGGACTAAGTGCTATCAAGGGCAACTTTCTATAATATGGTTCTAATGTCCAAGTATTTTCATAATGAGTCTCGTTGTGCCCAGTATTGCTGCCTTCTGTAGGTCGTAGACTTGTAGATTCGGGGAGATCTTGGTGATGAGACTTTCGTTTCCCTTCTTCACCATGACTTTGTGTCCGATGGTTACAGGGGTCACCTCTGCTTTGACGTTCTACATTCTCTCTATCTCTATCCTCAGGTATTGGTATTTATGCCGTTTGTCTCATCTTTCACTGCAATGTTGATGCCATGAAGGATGGACACTTCAATAATGTTTACTTTATTACCCTCTCTAATGATGACGTCTGGCTTGTTGCACTTGATGGCTATGTCTGTCATGATACCACAATTCCAATTATATCGTACTTTTATTGATCAGGGTAATCGTCTGCGGCTGGTAATCCCAAGGATGGTCACAGGTTTCATTTCCTCGATCTCGCAGTATTTGCCAGTGGATATGTTTGGCAATAGCATCATGTCGGCTGATACATTCTGTTTGAGCCAAGGTGGGACATCCTGACAGTAAATGCATCAGCGTTTCAGGTTCTTTACCTCACATTCTGCATGTGTCGTCAATATCTGAACGAGGATTGACTTATGCCCGAGTTCTGACTACCTGATCTTGTATGGCAAATATAAAGCCATCCGTTTCACCCTTGAGACCAGCAAACTTCAACTATTGGTGTCCTTTCTATCGACAAACTGCCGATGTGTTTGTTTCTTGTGATCCCGTGGAGATGTTTCGCCTGTAGTTTTTCTTGTAGTTCCATAGAACATTTCATTTTGACTTTCTCTTTCTCACCATACGGTGAGTCGCAGTACTGAAAGAAAGAATCCTCTTCATCTGTATTTCCAGTTTTGTTTTTGGTCATTGTCTTTGAGTCGCAGTACTGAAAGAAAGAATCCTCCTCATCTGTATTTTCAGCTTCGACTTTGAGAATGTTCTAGTGCTTCATCGGTATGATCCAGAAGTGTTAGACATCGAGCGCCAGTGTGGGCAGTTAGTTTTTTGCCGTCTTCCTTCTCGCTTATTGGATCTATGTCTTCCAACATGTCTCGCTGCATTCTGTATGGGTTTGTTGTTACATTTGTAGATTTGGGCATAAGCATTCGATTGGTGACACTTTTGGAATACATGCAGTAACTACTTTCGTAGTGTTCGCCAGTCTTAGGTAGAGCTTGGATATTATGTTCACATCCTACAATGCTGACTGTCAGATGCATCACAATGTGGGTAGAAAAATCTCCTTGATTCTCATCAACGTTTTTCTGCTTTTCGGCCATTTCTTCCAACTGTTCTAAAACTCCTAAAACTCTTCCCCTGCTCTGCGTTCCACAAATAATGACAAAATCATACGGGGAAAGGTCTTTTACACATTCTGCCGCTCTTTTGTGGAACAAGTTGCCTGAATATCTGAAAAGTATAAATTCCTATGAAAACTTCATTAATTCTCTAAAGACATACCTTTTCACCACTTTATAGTTAATCAGAATCATGAACCCAGTGCATCTTTCCTTTCTTTCTTCTCCTAAAGTGCATAGAGACATGCAATTTTGCTGATATGTAATGCGCTATATAAAAATGTTTGATTATTATTATTATTAAAAGTAAGATTGAGGGGGTATTAAACCTCGCTAGTTAGTCATGAAGGACTGCTATTCATAAGGACCACTTACTCATCAGGACCGCTATCCATAACGCGTGACTAAATGAATAGAGGTCCTGCTAAATAGCGAGCCAAACCATAGACAAATTACCTCGCTATTCATAAGGACTTCCATTCATAAGGACCACTATTCATAACTATTCATAAGGACCGCTATTCATAACGCGTGTTAAATGAATAGCAGTTTTCTATGAATAGCGGTCCTTATGAATAGCGAGCGGACCCCTGATTGAGTATGCTCCACGCTGCGCAATGTTATCTCTCATTTCCCGTAGTCTGTCAGTATTTCCCGTGGCGTATTTTGTGGTGATTGGGCTTTTTCACTGTCTCGTGAACCAGTTCTTTCAATTGCTGTTGATCCTAGAGATTTACCATCTCTGTGGCCGCTTTGTACTTCAGCAGATGCATTGCTTGATTATGCATATCGAGATTATTATTATTATCTTTATTATTATTATTATTATTATCTTTGTTATTATCATTATCATTATTATTATCATCATCCTGATCATAATTATCATAATTACGGTTAATATACTTGACAACTTATCCTCAAGATCGTTTTCTTACTTCCGTTCATGATGACGTTCGTCATCTCTCCGTAACTTTTCATATATTTATATATGTATGGTTATTTTGTACCTTTAGAAAATGCCACCCTCCCGCAGGAAGGAAAGTTGACTGCATATGTTAATGTCGATTACAGCCAGGTTTGATCATTTCACATTATTTACCTTATTTTTATTATTATTGATGTTGCTTTTACAATATTTCCTACTAAACATTAATTACATCGTGACAACATTACTTTCTACAGCCAAATAAATTTTAGCATCTCACATTGGTCATAATATTAGTGAGCATGGTGAGGTAAACATGAATGATTTGAATAATCAAAGCTTCTAGCAGGATTGTAGTGGGGTACAATCCTGATAGAAATTTCTTCATGGCCTTATCCCAATTTTGTTCTCCTGATCATGAATTTATAGTAACTATCATTTCTGATCACGATTATTATTTGAACCCTATCCCATGAAAAGGGGATTAAACATGTAACGTGATTTATTTTAAAAATTAAATATAATCAATTTTTCGATCCTAATTTTTATGTAAGAAAATATTGATATATCCTCATTTTGCCTTACGAATTTAACTGTGTGTACCTTTGCTATTGCCATCACAAACACGACTGTGTCCATCCTTTCGTGTAAGTAACAGTTAGCATTTAAGTAGCAGTTAGCATTTTATTTCTGACAGGCTGGGGACGACCGATACTGGGAAGACTTCCACAGTCCCCAGGTAAACTATCGTGCATTCACCTTCCGGGAGTATCCGCTGCTCTCACAATATGATGACGAGAAGAACGACGGTGAACTCTGTGATTTCTTCGACGAAGTGATGGACGACACTTGCAGAGGTCCTTCCACATTCTGCAAGTGTACTCAAGTCCTTAATGTAAAATTAGACCAGGTATTGAAAGGGGGCGGTACGTCTTCTGAGGGCAGGGGAGGGGGTGGCAAACTGGCAATGATTAGGGAATGGATTTTTTTTTTTTTTTTTTTTTTTGAGGTGCTGGTTTAAAGCAACATAATTATCATTTTTTACACGGCACAGGATTGAATATCACTTGTTCTAAATCTGTCTTTAAACATGTCTTGCTCTTATTGCCTGTATAATATTGTTATTATAAAGAAATAGTAATGAGACTGGATTGAACACCATTTGTTCTTCATTACTATGGTTTCCATTTACCAGGCCTTATTTTAGCATGTAACAGGAAAGGGCACTAATAAATCCAATTATTATTGTTATTTTTACTTTTCTTATAAGCGCTATAATTATTATCATAATCATTTTGATTATTATTATTGTTATCATTATCACTATTATTATTATTATTATTATTATTATTATTATTATTATTATTATTATTATTTCTGGCAGTAGTAGTAGTAGTAGTAGTAGTAGTAGTAGTAGTACAAGTAGTAGCAGTACATGCTGTAAGATACTAAACAAATCAATTTTTTTTTTCAAATTAAAAAAAAAAAAAAATCGGTTTCAAATTATCCTATATGCGAACAACATAACGGAAAATAAAACAAAATAGAACAAATTAAATATTACAAACGATTGTCGCAATATACTGTATGTCTCATAAAAACAAATAATACGATATATAAACTTCCAGCCTAATTTTCCTGTGACAGACCATTATAATTCTCTAAAATTATAAAATATATTAAGGTAAGGGTACATTGGCAATAAAATCGCAACATGTTTGAAGAAAGTTCCTTGTCTATATTCCTATGACTCGAACACAAAATTCATGCAAAATACACTTCAGTATATTTTGAATGTACATCTTATAGACCTTGGAGCTTGTTCTGATCAATGAGAGGAAGGGTTCTGTTGACGTTCATCCTTTTCACCTCCATGGACACGCTTTCCGTGTGTTGGCACAAGAAAAGCTGGTCGATACAACAACCAAAGAAGAAGTCATCCAGATGGACAAAGGTAATCTTCATTCTTTCTCATATACTAGGATATTTTAGTCTTGGTTCACTAAATTACTTTCCTCAGAATGATTGTTTATGATTTATTTATTTATTTATTTTAATCACATCTTTACACAGAGTAGCCTGTTCAGCTAGCAAACAATTACACAGAGATGATTTAAACGTAAAACATAGAATACTATGTTTTATGATAAAAGTAAACGTACGAAACACATATAAAAAGCTGGTCTTCTACACGGCTCTGTTTACATTATTGAAAGGGAAAAATTACATGAAAAATAATGAGTTTAAGTATAGTCAAAAGATAAGAATGACATACATTAGATGACATTAGATGATTACTTAAAGGAGACTGAAAACTAATGTTTACATTACGGTGTGATTAAAGATTGTATTTGAAGGCCTTTAAGTTAGCCATGAAACGCACATATTCGGGTAGTTGATTCCAGTTGGTTGGATCTGTATACATGAATGACTTTTGACTATGCAGTTTTACATTTTGGTATCCTTAACATCCTTTCATTTGTGTTTCTTGTAGTGCGAGTCGATACATCAACAAATAGGAATCTATCACATAGTACTTAAGGAGCAGTCTTATAACACATTTGTGCATCATACAACATGATGTTTTAAAGAACATGTTTTAATTGTTGCCATAAAAGTTTAGTAAAGACCCCTTCAGATGCCAAGAACTTTGGCATATCATATATGCAGCTCGTTTATGTAAACTATTCAACATATCGTAGTTATATCCCGATCGACCAGTCCAAAGTCAAACTGGTCCATGTTCTGATTACCCAGAAACCCAGCAATCATAAGCACACGCAAATTAGATGCAATATGTTTTAGCAGACAACAAAGAAGAATCATTGTATGGGGTGTCATTACAGTGGCTACCTGAGAATACGATTTCAGAATCTCAAGGCAAATTATACCACCAAAGTGCTACCCCTTCGATATTCTTGAGTAAAATTAATGCTAATCATGTTTCTGCAAATTAGGTGCATTGTAGATTTTGAAAATGATATGGCTGCATAGGCGTGTTCGGAGGAGGGGGGGGGGGGGGGTCTCTTAAGTTTTGTTAAACATCACCGCGATTGCAAATTTACAGTTCGCTCAAGTTCTGCCTCTCAACGATATTGATATTATTATGTTCAGATGGTTTAATCATCAGAAACTATGACAACCCTCCCAAGAAGGATACGGTGATCGTCCCGAGTCCAGGGTACACTGTCATCGAGTTCTTCGCCGATAATCCTGGCTGGTGGTTCTTCCATTGCCATGTAGAATTCCACGCTCATGTAAGCTGAGGATATTATTGATTTTTTCTCAGAAAATCATGAATCAACAATATTTTCTAAGATTAGTTCGCGTTCCATTTATTAGTGTGTCGATTCTCTTTGCATTTCAGAAGTACTTGACCCTTATGGCCTTTTTTCCACTCCCTTGCCTTAGTTTCTTTTGTTCAACTTACTCTTGAATCAGCTCTTTCTTATAGTGTGTTCCACTCCATGAATGGAGAAATAGATAAAGGAGTGAAGAAATGGACTTTTTACTGTTTTATTTTCAACTGATTTGTGATAATAATTATCAGTATTACTATTATGATTGTTATAATTATTATTATTCATTATCATAATCTCTTTTACTGTATTTTTCTCTAGACGGGTATGGCCCTTGTGATTCGTGTTGGTGACAAGTCAGATATCCCACCCGTGCCACCTAATTTCCCTCTTTGTGGGAATTACCCTCCCCAGTCTAATGGAACATCATCAGATGGATCTGACCCTAAGGCATCACTTTCTTCTCTCGAGATTGGTCTTGCTATCGCGACTGCTATTTTTGGCCCTTTATCTCTCATCCTGATCATAGTAATAATTTGCATCTGCCGCAATAATAGTGAACCTAAGGAAAGCAACATGGCGATGACAGGACTGGACAACAAGGTAGACGACAACTAAATTTAAGGCAGCTTAACTGATATGCAATGTATATTGTTCTCATTTTAACTCTTATTTTCACTCTACGGTGTGCTTTAAGAGTGTTTATACATAATTATATGTAAAAGGTATATACCTTGTATCAAAATAATGTTACTGCTGTCACTGATCGATTGCTTTCGATTAATGTATAATATATTGGAATATACATGTAGTTGTGGTTTCTTGTATCATATTCTCCTTTTTCTTGATGAGATAATCTGAAAATATCTAACAAGTTGCGGATGAGACATATCTATAGGACATGACAAAGCAAGCAATTTTAAAGAATGACTCCAAATTAAATCACTACTGTAACACTATTAAAAAAAAATATGTTGACTGATATCACTGTCACTTCTTCAACGATTAGTGAAAATGACGAAAATTGACATAAACAGAGAGAGGGGAAAAAACGGATATTAGTTACAAAAAGAAACGAAAAAGATAAAAGACTTATAAAGTTTTAAGTGTATTAGATAGAAAAGATTCTGGGAAAAAAAGAGATAGTTTCAATCTGAATATGTGCATAATAACCTAAACTGGATCATTTCGTATTAAGTAAGAAATAAGAAATAATGTTTTTAAAAAAAAATCAAGTCTACTTTGGCCTACTTAGATTTTTCGATGATGCAAATTAGGAGATGTTTTAAAAATTGCGAAACCTTAATATCATTGCGGTGCTGTCACATTTTGATGAAAATCCTAAAGCATCAATAGCCACGTACAGGGAGAGTTTTATGGCATGTATGGGGCGAGGCTATATCATGTTATTGCAAAAACAAGGCAGTTGCGGGATCTCAAAGGCGCTTACTGCCGGTAAAGTAAAGCAGAAATGTGAAAATATTCAGAGTTTTACATCAAAGTCAGCCCCGTCAGCTGCTGTGTGGCTTAAGAAGTTTAAGTTATATGGGGACTCTGTTCTGTAACGCGAGATTACTTTAACTTCTTTGCCATCTTTTCGTCAGGAGACTTCTCAGACCAATTAACGCGTCCTAATCGAGTGGAAGAACTGGCTCTTCCAGACCGCCTTAATTCTCTTGAAATGTTTGGCAAGTCCAGTCCTACACACATTCTAGAAAAATTTAATAGCTCAATAAGTCGCATGTACGGGTCATATTATTGTTCCCCCCCCCCCCCCCCCACACACACACAGTGTTGGGACTCTGTCTGTACCTTGCTTCATTTACGTTAAGTTTATTTGTAAGACTATCACCTATGTTAAGAACAATGTTTAATTCTGTTTGTAATTTAATGATCATTGTTGTGTTTCTACATAAAATATTTTAGACCTACATATGCACTATTATTTATTAATACCAATCATGTAAATTGTTCCTTTGAGTACATTTTCTGTGATGTTTGTTATTCAGTGTATATTGTTCACAATTCAACAATTGTTGCGATGCATGATCTTTTAAAAATAAATACCATTATGAATGAATGAATGAATGAATAATTACAGAAACACTTCATTTGAATACTTGAATTATCATGGTTTATTTTTGTTAATAATAGAGTAACATTTTTTTATAGACGTAAAGATGTTGGTTTCTTTGTTTTTTCAGGTATATGTAGGCCTAAAGCCCATCACTCACAGCAAATTGATTTTGAAAGAAATTGCAGCATTTAGATATGATATTATAAACATAATTATAAAGTCTTACTGATTGAGATTCCTAGTCTCTATAAATTATGTATGCTGCCTGTATATATATGTATGTATACTGCAATCTCTGGTGATGCCATCATAGACACAATAGTCCAAAATGCCTGACTCTCTTTTAAGTCCTTTCTCTATATACTGTCTTTTCCTCTCTCTCATCCACGTATTATGTTCTTCAGCGCTCGATGTAATATTCTTTCAGTAACTTGTATTAATTTTTTTACGGGCGTTTCCCAACACAAGCTTTGCTTTTCGGGTTTTCGCCTCCTTCTGTTCTCTGAATTATTTACTATGTATATTGTACTATATGTTGACAGCAATGTTACAAATGTATTATCTCGTTTTATTTTACACTGTTCCTGACGAGAAGGAAATAAATGTTAATTTCAATTCAATAAATGTTAATTTCAATTCAATTCAATTCAAAGTCTTCACGTAAATGTAAAATCAAAATTATTGGATATTGTAGGCCTTCCGGTCAGAGAAAAAGCCCAACGAGCATGACCAGCTTCGAATCGAGTTGATGCCAGTCCAGTGGCATGACTGTTCCTGATTCGAAACAAATATGTTTATTATTTAACTTCTAGTGCTATTGCAATATCTTCCAAAATAGGATTGCATCAGATGTCATTGTGTTTGGTAGGCTTAACTGCATGCCTAGCGGAATATATGGCACCGGAAAGGTGTTACTGTACGCTCAAGAATTTCTTTGAACTGTTTATTTTTGTTTATGCTCTTAGAATTGTCTAACACCAAAATTTAGTAAATTTCTCTCACACATGTATCGAAACACTTAAATATTCATGAAATTATTGTTCCCCACCCCCCCCCCCCCCAACTTTAAAAGCAGATGGCTCAAAGTAATTTCTGGACTGTTTGTCATACAGTAGGGGTTATTTGGACCAGGAGGAGTGGAGTCAAACCTGGCCCTCCCGTCCCCCCCCCCCCCCCCCCCAGCTGTAAGATTTCAAAATAACACAACCTTTTTAATACCGGTAGATTTAGAACCACTCTGAATTGTGTATCATATACAGTAGATGTCTAGACCAGCGGATTATAAACAAACTAATGCAAACATGGTGAAAATCACATTCACTGAAAAGCGTAGCTCACATAATGTATACATTATGTATGAGACTGTGTGCTATGCATGTGGTTGGGATGAATAGCCAGTTATCATGTACATGTATTGCTATTCATATGTTTGTTAAATGTAATATTATTTGGTCTTGATCTATGTATGTGCAGCGCATAGAGAAGTCTATACTTATTATGCGCTTTAGAGTATTATTATTATTATTATTATCCTTATTGTTATCCTTATTCATTTAGTAATTTATTTGACTTTAATTTAAAATATAAAATACAGGGTCCATGTAGGTAGTTCATTTAGTAGGGTTACTGCTTCTATACTCACTACTGGGCCATTGTGCATTTTACACTGAAATCATTATGCAGATATTTATTAGCATTTTTGTGCATTCCGTTTTGTTTGATTCTAGATCTATAGAAGTACAGATTTCCATTAAGTTATCTGTGACTTCTTAATCTAAAGTTATGAAGTGAATTACTTTCCTTAACTAGCACGAAAAAAGACTGCTCTCAGTATAGGCCTATAAAGAGTTCCTATGTTTTCAGTTTTTCATTTCTTTTTAATAGGTCTTTGCTATAAAGGCGGATTCACACCGAACACGACACACGACACACGACACGACAAAACGACATACTACACGACAAACGGCGAAAAAACAGTGCACACCGCACACGACATTCGCTAATAAGTCGTGCTGGAGAGAGGGAGATGTCGTTTTTGATGATGAGAATGTCGTGATAGTATTCATTTGAAGTTCATCATTGTAGTCATCAAAATAATTCTATAAGAGTTTTATATTGTTTAATTCTGAAATCATTTATTCTTTATTTGGATTTCTAAAAGTTGTTAAATTGGTCAAGTGACACATGTTGAGAAATTACAAAAGTGATATTTACCGTTTTCTATTCGGAATAATCATAGCTGCGGTTTTTTTTTCTTCATATCGTGTATTTTAAATACATTTTAAAAAAATGATCTTTGTCGTCTATTCGGAATAATTCAAGCAGTTTTGTTTTATACACTCACGACTGACCATGTTTTAGAGACAAAATGATCTGAAAAATATATTTCCTTAATTGAAAATAGTGGTGCAGGCTTATAATTATCTAGAATACGGGTACCAGACATTAGGAGAGTAGATCTACTTGAATTTCTTGCTGGACCAAGTCTAACGGAAATTTTTGTTTTCCATTTATGACGAGTAGATCGTCTATGACACATGGTCATAACCTTATTTCTGTGACATACTAGTAACATGAGTAATATGCACATTTTCCCCAAACTTTAAAAAAAAATAAAATTATCTCTGCAATTTGGATTTGGTGCAGCTACCGGGGGGGGGGGGGGGGATAAATAAATGGCTAAGTGGGAGGTTGCGATATGATAGGACTCCTCACACACCCTCTCCTTTCTAATTGGTTTGTTTTATTACTTCACATTCTATCAAGTATACTCACTTCCATACCAATATACCTCAAATAAAATCGCAGTCACAACCGCATACCTTGCAAGTTTCTCCTTTCTTTCAAATTGTAAATACAGGGGGAAAGTTGTCGGTATTGTTGGATATTCTATGTATCTGTGCCAGTTATCTCAAAACACACTCATGTTTGATAAAAAAAAAAAAAAAAAAAAAAAAATCAGATATTTTTCAACAAAGCAAAAGCAATACTTTGCCCCATATTATGGAAAATCTTTAAATGACTCCAGAGAATACGTTTTCAAAGTTGCATTGAAAAAATAAACACTTTTAAATGTCTTTCCCTATTTCTTCTCCCTCTCTCTCTCTTCTCTTTATTCCCCTCTCTCTCTCTATTCCCTTCCCCCTCTCTCTTTCAAAATTGTTCAGTACCCATTGTATTCTGAGAGCTGAAAAAAAATGAATATAATTGGAAAGATTATTATTAAACAATACAAATATTTAAAAGACTGAAACAGTTATTTAATACTGTGATTCAAAACTTTAAATGAGATAGATTTCTACAACAAGCACCTTTAACAAAAAAATAGACAAGTATGGATTTTCCTTTAAAACAGTATTGAGAAATGATGTAAATATTTTCAGTTATAGTATTGTATTCAGGTAAGTTTAAGCTCCTTCAGTGTGTAAATGGACTTCATCCCCAAGAATGTATGATGTAGTAAGCAAATACAATTAGCTCATACACCCCCCCCCCCCTTCCAGAATACATGGAACATACTGCTAATAAGATGCATCTAACTGCAATGATTATGTATGGGGAGGGGAACATAAATTGATATTCAACGACATTAACCACAGTTAAATTTTGAAATAGAGATTTGACAAAACTTTGAAAAGCCCAACTGAAGAATTTACTTATAATTGCAGACTAAATAACATTCTAACCAGTGGTAGTGCATAACATAGTTAAATTAAAGAAGAGAAGTAAGATAGTTGTAGGGGCTGTGAAATAAAATTCTTCATGGGGGCAAGACTGTTATTCAAAATACTAAAATGAATGGACTATGTTAAATGCCATTGTGAGATCATTTGAGGATCGAGGGGAGGGGGGAGCAAGGGGTACTGGGGTACTAGGAACCAGTGGTGGATCCAGGATTTCTTGAGGGAGGGGGCTCAATATTCACAAAATTTTCTGACAAGCAAAAAAAAAAAAAAAAAAAAAAAAAGAAAGGTCCACAGCATTTTTGGGCCCCTTTTTGGTCCCAGGGGAGGGGGCCCGGGCCCCCTGGCCCCCCCCCGGATCCGCCACTGCTAGGAACTACAAGGAAGGGTGTGGTGACACAGGTAGTATTAATATTAGCAGCCGATGGACTGGGGAGAGACACTGCTATCTGAGAACGATGAATGGCATCAAGTTCATTCCCTTCGACTCCCTCTTGTTCTTGTGAGCATCCTTTTGCATCAGCTACCAGGTACAATCTCTTGTAGGTGTGTACATACCCTGCAAAATAATAAAAGAATTAAACAATGATATAGCTTTCCTAACAACAAGCATTACATCATAGCTACAAAGTGACTTGTATAGTTGTATAACATTTTTGAGATACAATTCACAAAACACATAAATCAAAATTACTCAACATTTTCTTGAATGAACAGAAATTTAATAAGATGAGAAAATAGCATCTAACATAGCAAGAGACTATAACACAAGCATGCATGATGTGTTTATGTATTAAATGCTATCGTTGTGTAGGACCATGACAAAGCTTATGTTTGTAAATAGAAGATCAGGGTATAAATTATTTCCCTGTTAAAACAAAGCAGCACAACTAATTGACATGACTTTGAATGAACACCCATCCCCAGTTTCCATGAATTGATGCATTGGGAAAACAATTGGATTGTATAAATAAAATTGTACTTACTCTCTTAGGTAAGGATGTGAAATCAACAATACTAGTACGTTAGTAAGTGTTTTTCCTTGAGGATGGGAAACAGGTGTGTGATGACCTGAAATGATGATGGCACCAGTTCTACTTCTCTTCCCTCGTTCTTCCTCATGTTCTTGTACTGCATGAAACAAGCCTGTATGTTGACCAAACTACATCCAGCACTTTCTCCTGTAAATTTAGTAAGAAAGGAATTTAGATCATTATTGTAGTTTTGCCAGGATAAGAAATAACAAAGCAAAATGAAATTGCTAAAAAGAATAATAATTTACTTTAAAAGACAAAATAGCAATGCTGAGAATAATAATGATTTTAAAAATAAAAGTAGTAAATAAATCATTTGACCAGATGAATTCTGACTTGCTTTATGTCTTATTTATAATGACATAATTGATGGGGGATGTTGTACTGTATGTAAAGTATCTATATAAAAACTACTTATCAGTTTCCATCTCCAAACGAATCTTTAACTTCATTTTAGAGTTGAATGAAACAAAATAATTACCAGATCTTTCAAGCTTGCTGGCAATCTTTCAGCAAATGTGTCTCGCCCTTAATATCCTCATGTTTGTACAGGGATTAGCCTGGTTTTCCAGTGTTTAATCCTGGCCCATTCTTTTATGCTGCAAAAAATAGATGGAGAAAGTAACAAACCATAAGACTACAAATAAACAGGTTCATAAATATATAAGGTTCTTTTAATATTTCTTCATGGAATGGACTTTTATTTCATATTAGAAATTCACATTTAGTCTCATCTCAAATGGAATGGTTAGTCTTATGATAGAAATTTCTGACAAGAAAAGAAAAATAAAGGTTATCTTATTTATTTTTTTATTTTTTATTTTTTTGGTCCAGTTTTCCTTCAAATTCTCTGAAAAGCAAAAAGGGGATGGCCCCTAAATCTTCCACTGCTAGATCTTTGACATCCCTGTTTCGGAATTGTAGCCCTAATGAAAAAATTCTCTCTGAAAATTTCAGTTTTACTAATACTGCCATATCTCAAATTGATCTAATGATTATTCTTATTTCTCCCTTTTTAAAAATTATTTTATTGGCCTGTACCTTTAATAGACTGCTTCTAGATCTACTGGAACTGCTTTGATCAAAACAAAAAGAATCAAAACTACCTAAAACAAACAAATAATAAAACAAAAAGATAAGGAGCCTGGAGGAGTGAGTTTAAGATTAAGACTAACTGTTAGATCTAAATGTTAGACCTACAAATAAGAAAAAGGTCTCTAACTTAGTTCTAGATCTACATAAACTCTACATCTATGTTAGTCAGTGACATGTATGATGTAAATTGATGTTAGATATCTTAAATTTAGAGCCTAAAGATTAGACTCTTGCCTAACTTAGAATCTAGACCATGGCATAGTATTATTTGGCCTAACGTTAGGCTCTAGATCTGGATCTAGTAGAATTAACAGCTTAGTAAGTACACTACAAGCCCCCCCCCCCCCCCTTCCCCCAAATTAGGCTCAAATTAATAACCAACAACAGTGAGACTAAATCATGTCCAGTTGAGTAGATGGTCTAGTATTAACGTTAACAGTCAGTGACACTGACAGGTTCGAAATTTGTAGGGGGGGGGGGGGGAGGGTCTCTCTCTCTCTCTCTCTCTCTGTAGATTTTACAGACACTAGACCATTATAATGCAGACCATGGCATAGGCTAGCTCTGATTTTAAACGGAATGATGCCCATACCATGTCCATGCCCCCCCCCCCCCCCCGGCCTCAAGATACAATGCCTGGAGTCTGGACTCCTGGACCTGTAATGGTCCTGGGGCTGGGTCCTGGGACCGGGCTGGAGTTTAGCTTTAACAGTTAGGCCTTGTTTAGTTTAGTTTACATGTTGTTAGGAATTAGGCCTATAATATATCTAGACAGCTAGACCTAACTTAGATCTGGAGCCAGGGATCTAGCTCTAGATCTAACTTTTACTCATTGAATTTGCTCATAACCTAGCCTAACTTAGGGCTAGGTAAAGTTAAGTTTAGCCACCATTTATTCTCTCCGCAGTCTAAGTTAGATCTATAGTCATAGACGATAGATTCTCTAAACTTACTGTTAATGTTATTGTAAACGTTAGTTTTGGTCTTTGTCAAGTTGATCAAACATTGGCCTTTGTTAAGTTCGTCAAGCATTGATAAAATATAGACTAGAGTCTATAGACCTCTCATCTAATTAGTCTTAGTGTTACTTACCGTAGATAAACTTTCAGCAACCTTTCATCCAAAGGATCAATCAGACAAGTAGATCTAAGTAACTTAGGTCTCTCGTTTTGGTTGGACTTGACGAAAACATAACAGATGCTGTGTTTTTGTGTATAGCTAGCTCTATGCCTATGGTATAGTCAAGTATTGTAATTCCGAACAGATTGTATTACCGAACGTGTAAAGTTAAACGCCTAAAATGGGTTTTCATACGCGTGGGATTACGCGTATGAAAACCACACTATTGATACCAAGGTTGTGTCTTTTTCCCATAGGTTTCACACGTTCGGAATTACGGTACCTTTTTCAAGGGACCAAAACGCCGCGTCGTTGGGAAGGGGTTCACTCGGATGGGAATATCGTATTAAATCTACGTTGTCTTTTTAAAATTCCATCAACTTCTTTTTTTGTAGGACTTTGAGCATTCAATATGTATAGTTTGACAGATATTCGTTTCATATTTTATTTGCTATCGTTGATTTTCTGAAAAGTGTTCGGACACTGGATCAACCACCATACTTTTTGTGCGGTGCGATAAAATAATTTACACGTAAAATTCCATAGAGATATGAGCTGGAGAAGTGAAAGTTTCTGCAATGCAATTAGCGGCTTTGGATGAATATGACGTCACTGCAAATCCTCCACGCTAATTGGTTGGTGGCCAAAATGTCGTTTGTCGTGCAGGGAAAATCGCTCACTGAGCGATTTTCTGAAACGACTAAAAACCCCTAAAAACGTCGTGCACGACGTTTCGAAAAATGTCGTGGCAGGTGTGCACGGTGCCATAGGGTTTGCATTAGAGCGATTTTTCAGAAAGTCGTTCATGTCGTTTTGTCGTGTCGTGTGTCGTGTGTCGTATTCGGTGTGAATCGAATAAGTGATATAATTTGAAAATGACATTTTTTAATTGATCAATAATGATCTAGGACATTGCCACATGGTAGCTGGTAGCGTCAAATATTAGAAAATGGTTTGTTGGTTTTACATATTTGAGTTTGCCCTCATACCATCTTAGTATACTCTGTATCTAGGAATCTAGACACAAGAAATTTATTTATATGTCTTTGAATTCTGATATAATATGATGCATTACAATTTTATGCTGCACCTCTAATTCAGCGCCAACTTGTAATGGCCTTGTTCATATCTCCAAAGGTTGGCAATGTTCAAATTTTGAATATCTTCTTTGGGATTGAAATCTTAATGAAAAACAGTCATGTATAATGGAGTACCCCTATACAGGGTGGCCCAGAAAGAATGCAACACCTGAGATCTGCAATTCAAAGATATCATTGACATAATATCATTAGTTCTTCTTTTATTGGGTAGAAAACTCTTTTCCTAATAAAATGACACCAAGATCATCAATTTTGGGTTAGGCGTTTTATTTCTATGGCTATATGGCTATATTTGTGAGGCAATGTCATTTTCAAAATTTACTACATGTACTTTCGCAACCGTAGTCATGATTGAAGCAGCGAGAAATTTGCGAATGACGGCTTTCCATACTTTCTTCGTTTTCAAGGCGAGAGCAGTCATGCGTTGGGTGTATGGAAAGGTGTCATGCACAAATTTCTCGCTGCTTCAATCATGACTACGGTTGCAAAAGTAGCAAATTTAAAATTATATTGCCTCAGAAAAATAGCAGTAGAATTAAAACGCTTTACCCATAATTGGTGACCTTGGTGTCATTTTACTCGAAAAAGAATTTTCTACCCAACAAAACACAAACTAATTATATTGTGTCAATAATGTCGTTGAAATTGCAGATCTCAGATGTTGCATTCTTTCTTGACCCCCCCCCCCCCCATGTCTTCTTGTTCTTTAAGATTTCGAATAAATTGATAGTCATTGTCATTAAAATTGCATTAGTAATCATTATAAAACGGGTTCAAGAATGTAGCCATCCTGATTGGTCAAATAACACCACGTGACCGTGCAAAAAAAAAGTACCAAAAACGCACGGCGAGGGGACTATAAGGCGCATGGCTAATCCGGATCAAACACTAAAATTGTAAGAAAACACTAACATTGTAGACCCGTTTTATAAAACTATTAATACATGGTTGTGAGTTCGTGCGTTAGTGTGATCCAGCAACACGCAGGTTTTTATCGTGGTGTCTAATGGATCTGTTTTCCAAATTGTAGACGCATCTTTGATTCATCGATCTATGCTGACTTAAAGATGGATAGCTGGGGCTGGGGCATTTGTAACAATATTAATGAATAATTACGGAACATATTCGTCCGCGCAATCAATCCCATGGCATGAGTTATAATTACTCATGTATTTTTTTTTTTTTTATCAGCGATAGCCAGTGTCAATTTTAATTACTCAACATAAAAAAACAAATCAAAACTTTCACAATGCACACATAAGATGGAACCCTTAGATTTAAACTTTGAAGACATAAAACCGTTTTCGTGTAGACATGATAGAGGTCTAACTTAGAACCACATGTATTATGGTACCTGCTGTTTGAAGTAACAAGAAACAGTGTCGGTTAAAAAGTACAATGAACCCATGTCTGCGTGGGAGAGGGACTTCGAAAAACATATTCCAGTTTCTTTTTTTTCAACACTGAAATGTTGGACTTTGAATTGTTGGTGTGTGACCTCCAAATTCACAGTAGGTCAGGTATAATCAATGAATGATTCTAAAAGGACAGTGTATATTGACTCACAATCATGGTATTGAAGAATGTTCTACTGTTAATGAATAGAATCAATGAAACATGCAGTCTAGACATATTCAATACAAGAACCCACTGACATTGAACATGATATTCCTACATTCACGTGCTTATAATACGTGTTGTAAGAAGTAAGATGATACCAGAGACTTACTCATCAGAACCCTGACAGACCCGGCGTACTGCCCATCCTTCCCCTCTTACAGGCCCCCCAAATAAAAAAGCTGAATTTTTTTTTTTTTAAACCGTACTTGCGTCGCACGTTTTTTCCAAGCATGTATAGGAGCACGCAGGACACGCAAAGAGAGTGTTGGACATGTCCAACAATCTCTCTGTGTGGCTACGTGTTCAGATGAACATACGTGACACGCGCAGCCATCGTACTGCTTGCACGTGCTTCTTGCGACCATCGCACGGGCTCCTTGCGGAGGTCTCAGGAGGCCCAATTAAGGCTCCATACGGAGCCGTGACATGTCGCGCGTCGGTTGCACGGTACCTGTACGGGCCTGTACGTTCGCTCTCAAGAATTCTTGCAGGTAAGGAAGGGTATTTTAATGAGGAGGGTGCAAGACTTTGAAGGGGAAGGACCCTGAGAGGGCCATATTTTTTTTTAAATGGGCACAACTGGTCCCAGGCCCCAAATTTTTGGTGGCCCCATATCCCGAATTATTGGGCATAAAAACCTCTACCTACATGCCAAATTTTATGCTTTTATGAAAAAGTGCACAATTCCATCAATTTTCTGCACCCATCTGCTGGACTATCACTTTATTATGACTCAACATCCAGGATTCTACTGTTTAAACATTTAGCAATACATCAATAGTCATTAAAACACTGATTAAAACAACACATTATTAGGTGGGCTGTACTTCAAGTACAGACCACCTTATATTTTTGTACGAATTTTTTCTTTCTTTATTATTATTATTATTATTATTATTATTATTATTATTATTATTATTATTATTATTATTATTATTATTATTTATTTTTATTTCTACCCACTTTTTTTTTGTACGCACAATATCTCCAAAACAACCCATTCAAATGTACTCAAATTTGGTACAATGGTAGATATGGTAATTGTCTCAGCACAGAAATTTTTTCAACATAGTCAATACATCGTGACGTCATCTAGGCGCCATTTTGTAAAATTCTGACATATGCTATATCTCTGCAATGGAAAGTCATAACATAACCATATTTGGCATGATGCAAGTTAATTAAAAAAGGAAATTAATTAAACATGCATATTTTGAGTGTATTGTAATAAGTTTATTTATATGGAATAACATATAACGAAAATCTGAGAGGTCTAAAGACGAAACCTATGTCATGTGTCATCATAACATATTTCTTATAAAGTTTGCTACAATTTGATACCAAATTCAACATACTTTGAATGACGTATGGTCATATTAATGACCCTTGACCTTTGACCTTATGGGTTAAAGTCACTAAAGTTCAACAGATAAAATGGCAACATCAGTTGTTTTTTTTTTTATTAGTGGGAACAAGTATAATGCATTCATAGTGGTCGCCAAAAATTAACATGAACTGTACACGAACTCCATATCGACTACACATGCCCCTCCACATAAAGTGTGAGTCAATAAAAATGAAACACAGATTCAACCATAAATGTCGTTGCAATCGGTACATAAAGATTTAATCAGAGATACTCGTATTGTAGCCTATCATGTTTCCTTAAATTTGACACCTTGACCAATAAAATTCGACAATGGACAGCTGAACAGTAACATTTTTCCTAATGCATGTCAAATTTGCCTCTGCCCGAGTTTTGAACGGAATGAACGGTCAACCCATGCAAGGTTGGCTGAAATAGAACGCACTTATATAAAAGCAACTCCCGAACACAATTCAGCCCAAACGTGGGCAAAGACGATTCTGACATACTTTTTGAAAATGGCCAGTGCTCATTCATCCATGATCGCATTTTGGTGAGCAGCCTATCAAATTAAAGAAGACATCATCAACTATCATACCATTATAATACATTTTAGCAATTCCACTTGGTTTTTAAAAAATTGGGGCTTGAATGTGCGTATCATTTTTATTGACTCACACTGTATAGAAGATGGGAGCAGAATTCAATCATAAGTTATAATATTGAACGAAGAAAACAGATGGACTGAATATGATATAATTACCATTGGAAGGCATTAAGCTAAAAGTTTTTCTTTTAAATTCATTGTATACACAACCTATGCGGAAATGCAGATGTGGTCACTGCACATAAAGTTAGTCTACCAAAAAAACTTTAAAACAAGACGATGATAAATTATACACAAAACCGCACACAGTTGCAGAGGTACAGATATTTTACTGAATATTTTTGTTTCTTTTGCGGTTATATCTAACAAGGTCCGTGGGGTTGGGTTGCAGCCCCCTCCCACCTCCCCCAGGGATTTTGATTGACAATTTTTTGGTCAACCTTCACCCCATATTCAGGCAGCGAGAGGGTTCATTTAAGATTTGTATATCTTATTTAGATCATTCATTAACATGTATGTTAGTCATTCTAACTACACTATAGTAAAGTGTCAGTCTTTTTCTTACTTGCTCGCCAAAATTTCGAACTGTTGAAATTAGAGTTAAAAACATCAGCCCTATACTGTCACAATTTTACCATACGCCTATACAGATTCAATAAAAAGGATAACCTAAAATACTTCGGGAAGAAAAAAGGTGTTGAAAATATAAATAGGACTTTGTACGTCGTCAATACAGACATAATTGTAATTTTGATTGTTCGTATCTAACCAACAGTATACACCACAGACCACTGCAAATGAGTACTTCCCGTGAAAAATGACAAATTATTCCATCCATGAAGATTCAATATTCTCGAGTGAGACAGAGTAAAAAAGAGAGGAGTTAAAAGGAAGGAGAAAGAAATGAAGCGAGAGAGAGAGGGGATGAGAAAGCTAGGAAAGACTGGAATAAGAATAAGATTAATATAGTGAGAGACAGCTTGGGACAAAGAGAGAAATTGATTCGAAGTAGGGAGACATGGGGTGGTATAGGGTGGAAAGAATGAAAAGGGGAAAGGGAGTTCCAGATTTAAAAAAAAAAAAAAAAATTATACACGATTCAGCCCCCTATTTACGCTAATTACGCGAAATCAGTGTTCAATTCTTCCCGGCAAAAGGGCGCGAACAACGTTCGCGTCACATACACGGCTATGCGCAGGAGGCTTCACGCCCTTCTTCCGGGCCTACGTCGCGCAGATTTTCTTCCCTGCAAAAGGGCGCGAACCAATGCTCCGTTGTTCGCGCCCTTTTGCCGGGAAGAAAAACACTGATTTCGCGTAATTTGTTCCCAGCAGAAGGTCGTGAACGGAAAATGTATTCATATTGTGACGTGAGACCCTCCTCACCAACGGTAATGCTGCCACCACATACCATTATTTTATAAGGGTGGTATGAACCCTTAAGCCGGTCTGGTAAACCAAACCGACCAACCGGGAATCCATTGTGATGTAAGACAAACACCTGAACCCTGTGATTGTAAAAGGGGGGGGGGGGGGGGGGGGGGGGTAGCAATTCACTAAGCAAGAGCACGCTGTACACTGTACCACGCTATATACACATACACATGACCGAACAGCTGACTGCACTCCGATGAACTGACCAACTAGTCTGACCACAACACATCATCTCGCTCTCACTTTACCAGCACATCATACATTCAGGGTGTTACTGGTAAGTTAAATGATTCCTTAAATCCACTAATACATGTAAGCTTAGTTAAATGTAAATACTACTGGCCACATTCAATAGTCAGTCATTCATTTCGATTCTCATTTAACATGACGTACAGTGTACCACTAGCACACGTGCAAACTTGTACAGTGAACAATACAGTGCACACTGAACACACGTGCAAACTTGTACAGTGTACAGTACAGTGAACAGTACAGTGTACACTGAACACTAGCTTGTACAGTGAACATTCACTCACACAAACAGTGTACAGTGAACAACAAACAGGCACATACGTACAGTGAACCTCAATCAGGCACACATGACCACAGACGTTCAGTGTACATCTTACACATTCTGATTCCCACTCAACCATTCATCCTGTCTCACGAGTAGCATGGTAAGAATATTCTAAAGTCGAGCGTTGATGACGGGAACGTTTGTTCGAAATATACGAACACTCTGTTTGTATAAACTAAATTGTATTTACCTAGATTACTTAAACTACACAGTGCACAATTCCAATCACTGATCACTACTCAACTTATTCATTCACCTGTGCAGCTAAACCAGGCATAAGTATTTCTCATTTCTGAAACTATAAATTCGAGTTATACCCGATTAACACTTTTATTAAAGTAAATAATTTGGAACAGTGTAAAATTCAACAAGTCATGAAAATCCAATAATTCAAACAGTGCATGTAAAGAATAAAGAGAGTGACATGTTCAGCTATCTACAACCTAAGTATGTATGTACATTAAAAGTTAAGGTCCTAGGTTACATGGATATCCTCTAAACATTCAATTAACACTTAAATCTTAGTCTCTGTATTCCAACCGTTCACTGTACTCAATAATCTTCTTTAAGTACAGTGTACAACCTAGGTTAATTATTATAATTACTAAATCTATTGTGTACAGTGTACAAGTTTATGTTTATAAAAGAGCTGTGACAATGTATAAATATAATGTTAACCTTCAGCTTTCAGCATCACTACCAAAATCCTATCTCCGAGTAGGCCTATACTCGACGGTCTTCCGAACACATTCCAGCTTTAAATAAAGGTTATCTTTGTTTCTTTCCATATCATCTCTACCATAACCTATGCCAGCATAGTTTATAAAACCTCTTCTCCGTTAACAAAAATAAACTTTCTTCTACAATAAACCTGCACCCGGCCCTTACCTCACTATACTGTTCCAGGCAAACCACCCCGGCCCTTCCCTCGCCTCACTGTCCATGTAATGACTGGCCTCGAGATTTGATCTCCCAGCTATTAAACTTTAACAAAGTCTCTATAAAAAGCAACATTCTATGTTCAATCTTTTCCTTAACAAACCGTTAACTTCTCTTTTTGTCGTTCCACCATTTTTACTGTGTATGTATACATGTATATGTGATACCTAATAAATACTCTTACTGTAAGAACCTAAGTTAAGCATATATGAATAATTCTTAATTAGAAAATAAATATATAAAATATACATGTGCATAGAATAGAAATGGGAACGGGAGGTTGAGGAAAAGTTGATCGTCTTCTTCTTGTCACGTATACTGTAGTAAAGCTGTGGTTCCAATCTGTTCGTTCCCTGTTCGGGATTGAACAAAACAAAAAAAAAGGGGCATATCAGAAGTTCAGAACTAAAAGATGAACGTGACGTTCTTTATTCAAGATTGTCACTCGTACCAGATCTGTAGACGTCTGATGTAGACTCAAGGTTGTTACACTGTACAACGTTCTCTATGCGAGATTGTTACCTGAAGAATCTTTTCCAACGACAGTCCAAGCAAGGGGGGGGGGGGGGAAGAAGACATTCTTGCACAGTATACAAGTAACTAAGTCAATAATCCATCTTCTAATGTTACATCACGAGAAACAATTCACTGTCTCTCAGTTACCAATGAAATACTATAATTTCTCAACTCCGAGAATAAATGTGAACATTAACTACAATTCATGTAATTAATGAGATTATCAATACAAATAAATTTACAAAGTAATCTTAAGCTGCAAGATAAATGTTGCAATTCTACATTTTTAGGCAATAATGATAATAAATTAACATGAATCATATCTATTTATTTATATTTATTTACAGTCATAATTTACATTTATGAGGTACCCTTTCAAGAGTGACTTAAGTCACTCCTATTTCTCTGATCAAGATCGATTTCATGTTATTTTAGATTTATGAGTCTATGTGGTAATAAAATAAAAGAAAAGAGAAATAGAAACAAAACTCTACTGTAATTTCTTCGTGTACCGCATACTAGAATCAGCAATGTAAACATTTCTCAATAATCAATGTTCAATAAATCTCACTCCAAGTCCAATGCATAAACATCATAAAATCTGCAATCAAGCTTTACCCTATTCATCTCAGAATTCTTCACGAAAATATTCAACAAATTTCCTCTATAAATGACAGAAGTATTATGAAATCAATTTCTAATAAATACAAAATATAAAAATGATGTTTTAACTCACTGTTCCTGAGCTTGGGATGACAAGATTAATAAAATATGGAATGGTCTGCAAGAGGTGTTGCTCTAATACAAAATATCAGCAGAATAACAAAAATCGTTCGATGCGCGTCCCTTTTATACCCCTGGGCCCCTTCCAGCAATTGAACTGAAGCCCCCCGTGGCTGTGATTGGTCAGAAGTTTATGACGCAATCATGCGCTAAACCTAAAACACAGACCAGTCCATTTTCGGCAGGGAAAAATAACTTCCAGAGCCTTAAATCTCACTACTAAACTAAGCATTTTATCAGAAAAGGGGAAAATATCACATCAAGTTACTATTTTGGGAAGCAATTACAAGGTAAGTGAAAAATAACAGAATCTACAACCTTCGTGCATCATGGCGCACGACGTTTTATCCAACCTAGTCCCACATAACGTGTTCCGTGTATTGAAGTGAATCTAAAAATAGCACAAGTCAGCTGGCGTTACTACGTCCATTCACCGCTGTAGTAAACAATCACAGCTGATCCTACTACGTTCATTCATTATGAAAACAAACAACTTCGCCACACCTAGTGTTTTATAGGGACCTACCGGCTTGACTTTGAATTCGTATAATTTGAGACAAACAAGCAACAGTGGAGCTAAATTGAAAATATAAAAAGAAAAATCTAAGGGGGTATTCTTCACATTGTCCCCCTCCTACTTAATCGCTGTCCCAGCGATTCAACTTGAGACTATATACTGTACAAGTAAAGATAATAAATTCATAGACTCAATTGTTTCAAATTCACCTCCATATCATATCTACTACACTACCAACAATACACATATATCTTGCAATATTCAATATTAAAGGATTCATCATTAATGTATTAAAGTCACATTTCATTGTACTGTTTTATTTACAGAAAAAAAACATCACAGATCATTATGTACAGGCGAAGTATCCACCATTTTACTCTTCTGTGGATGGCATTTCTTCAAAGTAGTGCACAGTCTTCCTCTCCTCGTGCAGTCTTCTCTTACCGAAGACGGTGAGGTATGTATTTGTATACACCTCCAATCGTGTCAGCTTTACGATTCCTATTTTCGGTTTCTTCACTTTAACAGTTATCTCGTAGTCATCATCCTCATCATTTCCCAGTGGAAGTCCTCTCTTCCTGCCTGTTACTTCCTCAACTCCTGACTCTAAGTGCTTCTCACTTGAGCAGTCCTCATCTGCATCTTCCAAGGTTCCTTCTTCTTTAGTCACGTCTTCCAAGATCTCTTCATCTCTTGTATTTGCATCTTCTGCATGAACATCTATCTCTGGAATGCCCTCGTCTGTTTTGTTTTGATCCTGTCCTGGTACTTCTTCTTCTTTTTCCTTTCGTTCTGCCTCTTCTCTATCCTTCTTTCTCCGGAACTTTTCCTTTTCCAATTTAGCTTCTTGTTTCCATCTCTGTTCTCTCTCTTCTTCTGTGTTCACATCTTCTGGGATTTCTTCCCCTTCCACATGGACATCTATCTCTGGAATGCCTTCGTCTGTCTTGTTTTGATCCTGTTCTAGTACTTCTGCCTCTTCTTTTTCCTTCTTTCTCCGTACTTCTTCTTTTAGCTTCCTCTTTTCTTTCTCCAGTTTAGCTTCCTGCTCCCGTCTCCGTTCTTCCTCTTCTTCTTCCGTGTTCACATCTCCAGAGATTTCTTCTTCTTCCGCATGGACATCTATCTCTGGAATGCCCTCGTCTGTCTTGCTTTGATCCTGTTCTAGCATTTCTGCCTCTTCTTTTTCCTTCTTTCTCCGCAGTTCTTCTTTTAGCTTTCTTTTCTCCTTCTCCAATTTAGCTTCTCGTTTCCGTCTCCGTTCCCTCTCTTCTTCTTCCCTCCTTCGTTCCCTCCTTCTGCTCTCTTCTTCTTGCTCTCTCCTGTCCCTCAGTCGTTGCTCCCTCTCTCTTTTCCTTCTCTCATCTTCTTTCTTCCTTTCTAGGTAACTGCTAGAGGCCAATTTGAAATTTAAATACTTAACTTCTCCTCTATGGTTGGGGTGATTTCTTGCGTAGTGTCTGGCGGTTTCTGCTCGACCGACGGTCTCGAATGGGCAGTGGTTACAAGCCAGTGTCATTTCCGTATTGTGTTTTATGGCCATGTGCACATCCAGATCAACAGCACGATCCTTCTTCACTGAGCAGAGGGTACAAGAAAACATCTGTAGTGTAGAGATGTTTAAAAAAATGGAGAAAGAAATACTGAATGTACATGTGTAGGTAGACATATTGTTAGCTACCCTAATCCCGGTATCTATTCGGAGTTACCCTTGTTCTAACAGGATTTCGCTGAAGTGACTGTGGTTTGTTCATCATCCAGTTGTTGAGTTGAGGACCAGTGTAAGACTTTAAACAATCAAGATGAACAAGCTTGGGTTTACACTTAACTGATTGCTGTATGCGGTACACAACATCTGATAGTCTATCAATAACCATGTAAGGACCACTCCATTTAAACATCAGTTTTGGACATACACCTCGTTTGCGCTGAACACCATGTAGCCATACCCAGTCACCTTTATTAAATCTTCTAAGTGAGGTGTTGCGATCATACATTTTAGCCTGCTTTTCAGCAGCTAACTCCAGTTTGTTCCTAGCCTTTTCATGCACATCTCTTATTCTATCTCGAAGTTGCTCTGAGTAATCTTCTCTTTCCTCTTCTTCTACAGTTGGTGGCTGAGCGAAGATGACATCTACCGGTAGCGTTACCTCTCTGCCAAGCATCATCATGGCAGGAGACTCGCCTGTCGATTCCTGAACTGCTGACCTGTAAGCTAACATGGCATATGGAATTTGTTCATCCCAGTCCCTCTGATGGCGGTCCGGATCCAGAATTGAAGTCACCATGGTAACTAACGTTCTATTAAATCTCTCAATATAACCATCACTTCTAGGGTGTAGCGGACATGTCCTAGTTTTCTTTATGCCCAACATCTCACACACTCCTTTCATGAGACAAGACTCAAAATTCCTCCCCTGGTCAGTGTGTAACTCCTTAGGGATGCCGTATCGGCAAATAAACTCCTCAACGAAAACTTTTGCCACCGTCTTGGCCTCTTGATCAGGAATAGCATAAGACTCTATCCACTTGGTGAAGTAGTCGCCTATTACTAAGACGTATCGGTTACCTCGGTCGGTTTCTGGTAAGGGGCCTAGAATGTCCATAGCTACTCTCTCCAGAGTGGCGCCAATTCGATATTGCTGCAATGGGGCCCTTGATCTCTTGGGTGGGTTTTTCAGTCTTGAGCATACATCACATTTCCGTACCAATGATCTGACATCAGCTGCTAATCCCACCCAATAATACCTCTGCTGTACTTTGTGCAACAGCTTGTTTACTCCCAAATGACATGCTGTTTTTGAGCTGTGTAGTTCCATTAGCACAGTATGACGTAGAGAATGAGGAAGTACTACTTTCCAGCTGACTTCCTTGCCATTACTAGATTCCCACCTTTTTGTGAGGACTCCGTCTCTAATTATCATCAAGTCCCAGTTGACCCAGTATGACTTTGTGGCAGAAGATAGACTCGATACATCTTTCCACTCTGGTTTCTGGCTTGATTCTTCTTTCCATCTAAGAATATGTTTCAAATCAGTATCCTGAAGCTGTGCTCTCCTTATACTAGCATTACTAATGCTGGGTGATAGGCTGATTGCCTGAACTCTTTCTGCCAAGTCAGACTCGACATCCATCAGTTAGTCTACAAATGATCAAAAATAACAAAACAACATATATAACACTGCTATTGTAATATTTAAACAAACTATTTTCTCTCTATTCACAGATATCCTCCAATCTACCACACTGGGAGCAGGGGCGGCGTGACAACCCGTCAGCATTCATGTGCACTCGTCCAGCTCGATGAATCAAGGTAAGTCTATACTGGCTGATAACTTCAATCCATCTCGCAAGTTGTCCTTCTGGGTTCCGGAATTCCATCAACCATCTAAGAGCTCCATGATCTGTACGAACTGTTACCTCTTGACCGTATAGATAGTGCCTGAAGTGCTTTAAGAAAACTACGATGGCGAGTAATTCCCTCCTAGTCACACAGTAGTTTTGTTCAGGTCGACTAAGTGTTCTGCTTGCATAGGCAACTACAACCTCTTTATCATCTCTCTCCTGTGACAGAACAGCTCCTATCCCATACTTACTGGCATCAGTGTCCAGTATGAATCCTGTACCTATTCTTGGGTAAGAGAGTATGGGTGCTGTGGTTAACCTTTCTTTCAGAGTAGTGAATGCAGCCTCACATTCTTCTGTCCATATGAAAGGTTGGTCCTTCTGAGTGAGAGCAGTCAGTGGCTTAGCAACATCTGCAAACTTCTTGATGAACCTTCTATAATAGGAGGCTAAACCCAGGAAACTTCTAACGTCTGTTGGATTGGTAGGCGTAGGCCAGCATGACACAGCTTCAATCTTGGCCGGATCTGTACTAACTCCTTCTGATGACACGACATGACCTAAATACAATACTTCTTTCTGAAACAGATGGCACTTCTTAGGTTTGAGTTTTAGGTTAGCTGACCTCAATCGATCCAATACAACTTTCAGTCTCTCCACCACTTCATCTGCAGATGACCCAAAGATTATGATGTCGTCCAAGTAGATAAGCAGTATTTTCCACTGCAAACCAGAGAGCACTGTTTCCATCAATCTTTCAAACGTTGAAGGCGCATTACACAGACCAAATGGCATAACTTCAAATTGATACAGGCCTCCGGGGACTACGAATGCTGATTTCAACTTTGCGTCGTCATCTAGTGGCACCTGCCAATAGCCTGCAGCAAGATCCAAGGTGCAGAAGTACTTGGCTCCATCCAGGGAATCAATTGACTCGTCTATGCGGGGTAGGGGAAATGAGTCCTTGACAGTGTGCTGGTTAAGCAATCTGTAATCTATGCAAAACCGTTTCGATCCATCCTTCTTGTTGGCTAGAACTACAGGTGAAGACCATGGGCTGGCTGATGGAGTAATTATACCTCTCTCCAGCATGTCATTAACTTGTCTTTCTATTTCTTCTCTTTGACCCATAGGTGGGCGTCTTGGACGCTGACGGATCGGTGCAGGACATGTTGTGTGAATGCTGTGCTTTACCTTGTCTGTTCTACCAATGTCATGATCCCCTCTGGAAAACACATCTTCATAGTTGTTAAGGAGTTCAGTTATATGATGCTCATAACTCTCTCCTACATTCCTCTTTGTTCTCTCGTAGATGTCTTGCAGATGATCAGGTACTTTTGTTGTGGGTTGGTTGACAGCTGCTGTCCGATGTGAGGAACCAAATCTCTCTCCTTTTCGATCTGTACATGAGATGATTTCATTATTGATTCTGACATACATTTGATTGCAGTTAATGCTAGCATTTTTCTCTTGCAGGAAGTCCATTCCAAGAATGCCATCATGTTCAATTTCCGCTACCACCATTTCCACCCTGTAAGATGATGTCCCAATTTTCATCACAAGGGTTCCTGTTCCAATGACTTCAATTTGCGTGCCATCAGCCTGTAGTAATTTGGCATTTGTTTCATTCAGCTGTATAGATTGATATTCTTGCATCCTGTTGTATGCTCCATTGGATAATATGGTGATTGTTGACCCAGTGTCTATAAGTAATTGCAATCTCTCATTCCCAACAATTACTGCCAAGAACATACTCTGATCAGTCTCGCTGATGGTACAAATTATAGTATCACGTTGAAAAGATCTCTCATGCAAATTTAAATCCTCGGACCTTGTCTGAAATTCGGCCTGGCCGCGGCCCGTCGGAAAGACCGGTTGTCGTTTCCCTGCCGAGCGTTGACATTGGGGCATTCCTTTGCAAAGTGACCTACTTCGTGACAATTGTAACATGCTCCTGTGTCTCTGCCCTGGGTTTGATTGATAGCCATATTCTCCATCATACTTGTGAGACGTTTCACGTTTGTTTTCAACTCCTCAATTTCCTTTCTTGTTTTCTCATCCATAGGTACTGGCTGAACATTAGTGTCAACTGCACGGACGTGACGAGATGTCCTGTTTCGCTCCCGAGATTTCTCAGCCCTAAGAAAGGATTCTGTAGCTAGTCCAGCTCTGATGGCGTCATCCAGCGTCTGTGGATGGGCCCTGAAAATACCTGCCCGAATCTCTGGATCATCAATTGCATCTGAGAAATGCCCCTTAGCTAGTCGCTGACGAGCGTCACTGGTCAATTCTGGGTACGCCAGGCAAGTCAGATCACGAATCGCCTGACCAAGTTCTTGAAGTGATTCATCTCTGTTTCGACGTCTCATGCGTAGTTCCAAGAGGAAATTTTCCGCTTGCTCACCAGGACCAAACCTACTCTCCAACTGTGATACCAGGTCACAATACGAAATATGTCCTCCAGCTGGAAAGTTGTTTAATATCCTCAATGCAGAACCCTGTAGTCTTGTCGCCAGGAACTGACCAGCTTCAAAATCAGACCATCTGTTAAGCCTCATGCACACCTCAAAATGTCGCTTGTAGTCACTCCATGGAGTCTTTCCACCAAACTTCTCTGGTAACACTTCCTTTCGATTTCCCGAACTGCCTTGCCTCACATCAGTTGTTTGGGTGCTGGATACATACTGAGGATTTTGTTTGAATCCGTGCGGGGTGTAGACTTGTTCACTACTACGACACATATCTCCCGCTTCTCTGACAGCTACCTCGGGATCATCTTCATTCACTGTCCAGTGTGATGGCAAGGCTGCCTCATCACCACCAGCTGCAAGCTCCATCATAGCTCCAGCTGCCACAGTTTCTTGTTCACTCTCCATCTATAGCTTCTAAATCTTATATTTCCGTTTTGGATAGTGCAAAATTTAGAAAATAACCAGGAGATTCCTGTTATTTTGTAATAATATTTTTTTTTTTTTTTTTTTTTTTTAAGAGTACCTCTCACAAAGTAAAATAAAAGAGTATATCTCCTTAAATTATTTCTTATATGCGGTATAAGTTTCCTAGTTTCTTACAAATGTAAGCTTAGCTACTTTCATTGTAAAACATGTCACTCTTATACTGCACTCATAGCTAAAATCTAATTTAATTCTTTGCCTGGTTTACAAAGCACACATCTTCCACTGTAACTGACTTATAAGACTAAACTCGACTCCCAACTTCACAGCAGCCACAGTTCACCATTTTACTGTACTACTTGAAACCAACTTAACTTTGAGACAGACTCTGACTGTTCACCAAAGAGAAGTTTTAAACTTGTCGATTCAGACTCATAACATCACAAACACTTCAAAAATGAATTCTCAGTATTTCGAAATACTATTTCGTACCAAGCTAAAATCATCTAATCCTGATTCTACTCAATTCATTAGAAAATGTAAACTTTCTACTAAATTACAAAAGCAAAGCATCACACAGCTGCTACACCAGGAAATGTAAACTCTCTGGTAATTTCAAGAACAGAGCTAAATCCTAATGCTACACCAAAAAAATGTAAGTCCTCTGGTAAATTACGAGAACAAAGAAATCCTAATATGCTAGTACCAAAAATGTAAGTTTCCTGGTATATTACGAAAACAGAGAGAAAACAGAGAGATCCCACCGCTAGCCACCAAAAATGTGACGTGAGACCCTCCTCACCAACGGTAATGCTGCCACCACATACCATTATTTTATAAGGGTGGTATGAACCCTTAAGCCGGTCTGGTAAACCAAACCGACCAACCGGGAATCCATTGTGATGTAAGACAAACACCTGAACCCTGTGATTGTAAAAGGGGGGGGGGGGGGGGGGGGGGGGGTAGCAATTCACTAAGCAAGAGCACGCTGTACACTGTACCACGCTATATACACATACACATGACCGAACAGCTGACTGCACTCCGATGAACTGACCAACTAGTCTGACCACAACACATCATCTCGCTCTCACTTTACCAGCACATCATACATTCAGGGTGTTACTGGTAAGTTAAACGATTCCTTAAATCCACTAATACATGTCAGCTTAGTTAAATGTAAATACTACTGGCCACATTCAATAGTCAGTCATTCATTTCGATTCTCATTTAACATGACGTACAGTGTACCACTAGCACACGTGCAAACTTGTACAGTGAACAATACAGTGCACACTGAACACACGTGCAAACTTGTACAGTGAACAGTACAGTGTACACTGAACACTAGCTTGTACAGTGAACATTCACTCACACAAACAGTGTACAGTGAACAACAAACAGGCACATACGTACAGTGAACCTCAATCAGGCACACATGACCACAGACGTTCAGTGTACATCTTACACATTCTGATTCCCACTCAACCATTCATCCTGTCTCACGAGTAGCATGGTAAGAATATTCTAAAGTCGAGCGTTGATGACGGGAACGTTTGTTCGAAATATACGAACACTCTGTTTGTATAAACTAAATTGTATTTACCTAGATTACTTAAACTACACAGTGCACAATTCCAATCACTGATCACTACTCAACTTATTCATTCACCTGTGCAGCTAAACCAGGCATAAGTATTTCTCATTTCTGAAACTATAAATTCGAGTTATACCCGATTAACACTTTTATTAAAGTAAATAATTTGGAACAGTGTAAAATTCAACAAGTCATGAAAATCCAATAATTCAAACAGTGCATGTAAAGAATAAAGAGAGTGACATGTTCAGCTATCTACAACTTAAGTATGTATGTACATTAAAAGTTAAGGTCCTAGGTTACATGGATATCCTCTAAACATTCAATTAACACTTAAATCTTAGTCTCTGTATTCCAACCGTTCACTGTACTCAATAATCTTCTTTAAGTACAGTGTACAACCTAGGTTAATTATTATAATTACTAAATCTATTGTGTACAGTGTACAAGTTTATGTTTATAAAAGAGCTGTGACAATGTATAAATATAATGTTAACCTTCAGCTTTCAGCATCACTACCAAAATCCTATCTCCGAGTAGGCCTATACTCGACGGTCTTCCGAACACATTCCAGCTTTAAATAAAGGTTATCTTTGTTTCTTTCCATATCATCTCTACCATAACCTATGCCAGCATAGTTTATAAAACCTCTTCTCCGTTAACAAAAATAAACTTTCTTCTACAATAAACCTGCACCCGGCCCTTACCTCACTATACTGTTCCAGGCAAACCACCCCGGCCCTTCCCTCGCCTCACTGTCCATGTAATGACTGGCCTCGAGATTTGATCTCCCAGCTATTAAACTTTAACAAAGTCTCTATAAAAAGCAACATTCTATGTTCAATCTTTTCCTTAACAAACCGTTAACTTCTCTTTTTGTCGTTCCACCATTTTTACTGTGTATGTATACATGTATATGTGATACCTAATAAATACTCTTACTGTAAGAACCTAAGTTAAGCATATATGAATAATTCTTAATTAGAAAATAAATATATAAAATATACATGTGCATAGAATAGAAATGGGAACGGGAGGTTGAGGAAAAGTTGATCGTCTTCTTCTTGTCACGTATACTGTAGTAAAGCTGTGGTTCCAATCTGTTCGTTCCCTGTTCGGGATTGAACAAAACAAAAAAAAAGGGGCATATCAGAAGTTCAGAACTAAAAGATGAACGTGACGTTCTTTATTCAAGATTGTCACTCGTACCAGATCTGTAGACGTCTGATGTAGACTCAAGGTTGTTACACTGTACAACGTTCTCTATGCGAGATTGTTACCTGAAGAATCTTTTCCAACGACAGTCCAAGCAAGGGGGGGGGGGGGGGGAAGAAGACATTCTTGCACAGTATACAAGTAACTAAGTCAATAATCCATCTTCTAATGTTACATCACGAGAAACAATTCACTGTCTCTCAGTTACCAATGAAATACTATAATTTCTCAACTCCGAGAATAAATGTGAACATTAACTACAATTCATGTAATTAATGAGATTATCAATACAAATAAATTTACAAAGTAATCTTAAGCTGCAAGATAAATGTTGCAATTCTACATTTTTAGGCAATAATGATAATTATTTACATCAATCATATCTATTTATTTTATATTTATTTACAGTCATAATTTACATTTATGAGGCACCCTTTCAAGAGTGACTTAAGTCACTCCTATTTCTCTGATCAAGATCGATTTCATGTTATTTTAGATTTATGAGTCTATGTGGTAATAAAATAAAAGAAAAGAGAAATAGAAACAAAACTCTACTGTAATTTCTTCGTGTACCGCATACTAGAATCAGCAATGTAAACATTTCTCAATAATCAATGTTCAATAAATCTCACTCCAAGTCCAATGCATAAACATCATAAAATCTGCACTCAAGCTTTACCCTATTCATCTCAGAATTCTTCACGAAAATATTCAACAAATTTCCTCTATAAATGACAGAAGTATTATGAAATCAATTTCTAATAAATACAAAATATAAAAATGATGTTTTAACTCACTGTTCCTGAGCTTGGGATGACAAGATTAATAAAATATGGAATGGTCTGCAAGAGGTGTTGCTCTAATACAAAATATCAGCAGAATAACAAAAATCGTTCGATGCGCGTCCCTTTTATACCCCTGGGCCCCTTCCAGCAATTGAACTGAAGCCCCCCGTGGCTGTGATTGGTCAGAAGTTTATGACGCAATCACGCGCTAAACCTAAAACACAGACCAGTCCATTTTCGGCAGGGAAAAATAACTTCCAGAGCCTTAAATCTCACTACTAAACTAAGCATTTTATCAGAAAAGGGGAAAATATCACATCAAGTTACTATTTTGGGAAGCAATTACAAGGTAAGTGAAAAATAACAGAATCTACAACCTTCGTGCATCATGGCGCACGACGTTTTATCCAACCTAGTCCCACATAACGTGTTCCGTGTATTGAAGTGAATCTAAAAATAGCACAAGTCAGCTGGCGTTACTACGTCCATTCACCGCTGTAGTAAACAATCACAGCTGATCCTACTACGTTCATTCATTATGAAAACAAACAACTTCGCCACACCTAGTGTTTTATAGGAACCTACCGGCTTGACTTTGAATTCGTATAATTTGAGACAAACAAGCAACAGTGGAGCTAAATTGAAAATATAAAAAGAAAAATCTAAGGGGGTATTCTTCACAATATCTTTAAAAGTTTAGCACCATTGGTAATAATATTTACACTGATGATTCTTGAAGTGTCATTTTATCATTTGGTGAAATTTAGAAGATGTTTGGATTATTAATGCGCGGCTGCAAATTAAAGCATAATCGTCAATCGCGTTTTTCTCGAAACTGTGTTTTCCGTGCGCACAGGCGTTCGCGCCCTTCTGCCGGGAAGGATTTTTGTATTTGGCTGCCCGCGCCATTTTCATTTTCTTGTATTACGTAACAATTCAGGCATTTTATGAGTTGAGAAGCATATCAGTCGAAAGGCCTTTTAATTCTCTATCTTATGTTACCAAAAACTGAAAATCGAAAATTTTGTCAATTTTTGCGTTCGCGCCCTTCTGCCGGGCACACGACGCCTCTCCTTTATTTTAGTTCTCTATTATTTTTTCTGCTCTGGAAGTACTTAAAAATGCATGTAGCAATGTTGATGAGAAATCTTAGACATGTTAGAAGCATGCCCTTTTTCTTTATCTATCATGTAATGTACTATCATGTAGATTGCCCAATTTCTGGCATGGTTCTTCAGACATTCATACGACGCCTTGAAACTCAACAATAAACAAAGTTTCATTACCCAGCTTCTTTATTTTGTAAGATTATTTAATAATTGAAACAAGCTGATCAATAAATCAAGAAATTTGTGAATGTTGAGATAACAATTTCTTTGAGAATTCATAGATTCATAGATCACATTAGATTCATGAACATGTGAAAATGATGGGACAAAACTATAAGAAATTTGTGAATGTTAAGATAAATTCTTTGAGAATATCAAATTGGAGAAATTGTAATGTACCAGTGGTGACATTATTTTAGTGTCGGACAACTCTTCTCATTTGTTTCTGGCGATCATAATTTCCATTTTTGCCCTCCGTGCTGTTTTCTAATATTAATTAAGGATAACATGATGTTATATGTCCTCCAGTAAACAAAATACTTGCTTCTCAGTCATTGAATTTTGAAACACGATTGATTTCATTAATTATGATGACAGAAACAAATGGGATAGTTTTCCTATATACTCGCAATTAGACTCAAATGCATGCAGTGCAAATATAATGATTTTATCTGTAAAGTCAGGAAAGGTGGTAAGGGGGGGGGGGGGGGCTGGTCACGGAGCTCCTTTATCACTTTGGGACTAGTGTGGTCTTTCACGTTTCAAAATTATAGTTAATCTGTAATTGATGGGAATCTAATGACTGAAAACTACCCTCTTCCCTTTACAGATAAGCTTGTGTAATTCCATACATACAAACTTTGCAGAATGTTAAGTTTTCAGAAATAAGAAGGAATATATTAACTATAGAGTAAGCAATAAATTCAAATGGATTTTTTTCTTTCTTTTTTTTTTGGGGGGGGGGTATTCTTTTTAACTTACTGGATATTGAAAATAGCAAAGCATATGCAATTTTACTGTTCAGTCTCGCCAATTCTAGAAAAAAAAAAATCCTCAAATTCATGCCTATGATGATGACCCACTAAGGGCAGCTGCAAAATATAAGAATTTAGATACATGTATTTGCCTTTTTTGGTGTCTGATATCTGTCGTAAGGATAAGTAGCACAGAATAGACTATTCTCCTCATCATGCTTTTATTTTCAATATCCCCCTCATAGTAATATATCTTTGCCTTTTTCTTAATTCTTTACATTCATCTGTGACTGCCAATGTCTGGGAGATTCTTCAGGGTCCTCCCGTGTCAGTGCCAATGCCTCATCAATCTGGAGAGAAAATAATGAAAAGGTCTTGCTATACACACATGTATAAACACACATATATAAAAAGTATAATATAAAATATAAAAAGTGTCTATGATTTGAAAGTTGATTTATAATGAATCTGGAAGAAAAAATATAGTCGTATCTTATTGTACATGTATAGTGGCGAATAAACAATATCTGAATTTGCAATGACATCATGAAGCAAACAGTGTATAGATATTATCAGGGAAGACAGGGAAAATGTTACAGAAGGGGGGGCAGACGCAAGAACAGTTCTTGTCCCCTCTGATTTGCCAAATACCCCCCCCCCCCCAAAAAAAAAAAAAAAAAAAAAAAAAAAAATCAAACATATTGAATGAAGTCTTCTTGACACTACCATGGTTACGACAATCGTTCCCAACATATTTTGTTTTACTGTGAAACAAGTTAGTCAAGTTAGTTGTGTATATTCCCAAGAAAGGGCAGTTCTTAAAGCTAATATATAATCTCACCCGTAATATAGATGATACATGTGATGGCCTCAAATGTTATGCAGCTATTAAACCTTCTGGGTACTTGTTGCATCAGGTATTTTTCGAGTAGGTAGCCCCCCTTTGTCTAATCTTGAAAGCCAAGTTAGTCATCCTTATAGCAGCACTTGTACCTGAAATGGAAACCACAATACATTTTTAGTTTTATAGTCTGAGGTCTATCATCACATGCTCATTTTTAGGTTGCAAAAGCTGAGGTATTTAATGGCAAACTAAAATTGAACTTAGTTTAGTTCGTATAATAGAGAGATTGACTCAGTCTATATCTTTTCCCTATATGTACCCTTTAATATTTGGATAGAAACTGTAACTGTAAATTATTGAGCAGCCCCCCCCCCCCCTTCAATAAATACAGGCAAAATTTTAGATGGTCTAAAAGTAATTTTAAAAAATACCCAATGTAAATGTTTGTTGATAGAGAAATAAATATGTCCTTAGATCTAAATAAATAAAATAATAAATGGCCAAACACAGAATTATAAATCCAACTTAAGTTGTTAAAGCTAACAGCATATAAACAGGTCTACCAATTAGAAAGATTTAGATTAGGTCGAGTTAGACTAGACCTAACAGATATAATCATGATAATCTTTTGTTAAAACGGATCCTGTGTAGAAGTTTACCTTTTCTAGCATTTCTCTAGAATCTGATTTATTCTGTTGTTGGATGTAACAGTTAGAATCTAGATCAAGATTTAAAAATAAGTAGGAATTCAATTCAGGAATGAACACGGGCGTAAACAGGCATAATTATCCATTGTTAGTGGGGGTATGATCTATTCATCATCAGATTTAACAGTTGGTTGGTTTACTCAGTCTAGACCAAACGGCAGACTTAACGTTACTAGGTCTAGCCATGAGCCCATGACCATGGTCTAACGTTAGACTCTCCAACTAAAGTTTCTAAAGTAAAACACGGTTAGAAACTAGATCTAGATCTAGATCATCTATTCTACCTTTTTACTAGATCTATAGTATTATTGGATCTAGCCTAAGTTAAATAATAGATCAAAGTTAGGTCCAACTGTTGGATCTAACGTTAACTGAAAAATACTGACATAGACCTAGATCTCCATGAATAGTTCCAGGACCTCCTCCTGGGCTGGGCATGTGTGGAAATTACAGGGAGGCAAAAGAGGAAAAGAAAATGAGGAAGGAGAAAGAAAGAAAAATAAAATAAAATGTAGATCTAAGCCGAGTTCGATCTAGATCAAGATCTAAATGACATGTTAGACTCCAGAGTAGACTCTCGAGCCTAGATCCATGAAGAAGAAGGAGAAGAAGCAGAAGAATTGGAAGAAGAAGAAAGGAGGATGAGTCTGAGAAAAAGAAGACGAAAGGAGGAGGAGGAGGAGAAAAATAAGAACTCAAGAAGAATAAAATTAAAAAGAAGATGAAGAGGAAGAAAAAGAAAAGGAAGAAGAAGGAGGAGGACCGAGGAGAAGAAGAAAAAGAATTAAGTTCTTCACTTTTCTTACTTTAGTTTTAACAATTATTTTGCAGAGCTAACATTTTGTTAGATCTGAAAATAAATTCTTGTTGCCTACCTCGAATTGGATAGCTGGGACAGGTCTTGTCTTGACCAATTAAAAACGATAAAAACCTTTGTGTTGCCGGATATCACACTAACGTACTCCCAACCATGTATTAATAGTATGGTGGTGGATCCAGTGTCCGAACACTTTTCAGAAAATCAACGATAGCAAATAAAATATCAAACGAATGTATGTCAAACTTACATAATGAATGCTCAAAGTCCTACAGAAAAATAAGTTGATGGAATTTTAAAACGACAACGTAGATTTAGTACGATATTCCTTTCCGAGTGAACCCCTTCCCAACGACGAGGCGTTTTGATCCCTTGAAAAGGGTACTGTATTTCCGAACGTGTGAAAACAATGGGAAAAAGACACAACCTTTGTTTCACACGCGTAATCCCACGCGTATGAAAACCCATTTTAGGCGTGCGCGTTTAACTGTACACGTTCGGTAATACAATCGGTTCGGAAATACAATCCTTGACTATATTGACATAAAAAAGCTGTTTTATTTTGTCAATAAGAAAATATGGTATACAAGCAATTTTTGAAATCGTTAAATGGATTGTAACTCAATTCCGAAGATTTTTGTCAAAAAGTGGCAAATTCCATTAGCGTGAGAATGGTAAGCTTATGAGAAGGGTATTTTTCCCCCAAAGTTTAATGCCATGTAAGATGGCTGTCGCTTCACTGTTTAAAGCATTTTTGACTTTCAGTATGTACTGTCTATTGTTATTATTTGCATTTGATAATGAAAATTGAAGAAGTCAATAAATGTGTGTGCTTCACAAACCCACATACCCATCCCCAAAATAAAAAATAACAAAAATAGTAATTCAAAGTAAAGAAATGTTAAAATTATGTGAAATTGGTACACACAATGTAGACCTCTAGATAAAGATAACTTGTTGGTTTATGTCGCAAGTACACATGTATATATTCATCTTCAATTTTTCTTCAACTGTTTCTTTATCTTTAGGAAGATCCTTAGTTATCTTTTCTAGTTTGTTTTGTTTTGGGGGGTTTTTTTTGTTACAATATCATATCCATCCAAGTTCTCATGGAATATGTCATTGTGTTCTATGTAAAAATGATTCATCAATAATAATGATATTGCATTTAGACCTTGTCTGAAAAAAAATACCATTTATTGAAATGTTTATTCAAAAAGTCTTAGATTAGATCCTTGTGATCTTTTAACTCCTTTATTTTATTGATCTTTGGTAGTAATGACTGACAAATGGGTATGAAGAAAATGGCCAGATAGATCAGTTTCATGTGTCTAAAACCATTTTGGTTTTAGACAATGTAAACCTGTTTCAATATATAAAGTGATATGTTTTACAGTATAAACATATCACTTTATATATTGAAACAGGTTTACATGAATTTGTAGAAGAATTGAGTGAAAGCTTGTAAAATACAAAAATAAGCAAAAAGTACAGCGAACTCTTCATCTGTGGGGACTGTGAGGAGTTGAACAAAAGTATTGTTACGTGGGCCTGGGGATATTTCCAGATATTATGAATGCAATAGTGTGAATTCATGAGGCGTTAGTGCAATAGAAGAAATGTTATTGAAGCTGTGTTGAATCTTTGTATTATCTATCGGCTTTTCCACGGCCACCCACTCCTTCTCTTTGTTTTGTTTTCTCTGTCTCTCTCTCTGTCTCTCTCCCTCCCTCTCCCTCATTAGGCAGGGGCGGATCTAGCTTTTTTCCAAGGGGGGAGGGTGTGGGAGGGGGGATAACCCCCTCCCACAGTAGGGAGATTTTTCATTTTTAGGGTTACCAGCTTGCGATTTTAAGCATACTTGCATGATCTATTTTTTCTCTTTTTTGTTTTCCTATGCACATTAAATGTTTACTTGGCAGCCCAAGGGGGGGGGGGGGTTTAAACCCCCTAAACCCCCCCCCCCCGTAGATCCGCCACTGTTAGGGATTCTCTGGCTCTGAATATGCTGCTCATTCAGTCTATATCTAGCTCTTCCCTTTCTCTCTCCCTCTCTCTCCCTCTCTCTCCCTCTCGTTATCTTTTCACTTTCTCCTGCTTTTTCTGTTTTTCTCTCCCCCTTTCTCTATCTCTCTCTCTCTCTCTCTCTCTCGTTCATCTCCTTTATTTTATCCCGCTTATTTGTCTTCCTCTCTCTCTCTCTCTCTCTCTCTCCCTCTTGTCTACCTCCTGTCTTCACCCGACAAAAAAGTTGGATACAATTTACCTAATAAACGTACTGACTAGAAAGGGAACATGCATGTCTGTTTGGTAAAATCTTAATATCTTACCCAATAATTGAGTAAAATGTACCGGGTAAAATTTTACCCAACCTGTTTTAGAGAATTCTCATCCTTTTTCTTCTGCCTTTTCTCTGTCTCTCTGTCTGTCTGTCAGTCTGTCCGTCTCTCTCTCTCTCTCTCTCTCTTTACATTCTTACTATTCTGTATGTACAATATATGTACATATTCCCTTCACTTTGTCTGTCTTTCTGAGGGGGGTACTGTAAATGAGGAGATGTAGGGAGGGAGAGCGTGTGAAAGAGACAGAGAGGGGGAGGTGAAGGATAGAGGAAGAAAAGAGATGAGAGATAGAGAAAAAGAGAGAGAGAGAGAGAAGAAGCGAGAAAATAGAGGGAATTCCATTTCGGATGAGAAACGCGGAGAAACTGACATAAAATGGACATTAAAATGTCAACACATCTGGACAGGAATGAGGGTTTTATCCATTGGCGTATAGATCCGTGCATTCCTTCTTTTCACCTCCTTCAATTATTGTACTTGAACGTTTTTCTTGTGTTTGTATCTCATGTATGTAACAAAACAGAAGGAAATAAATGTTGTTTTGAATTGAATTGAATTGAATTGAAATTAGGGGGGGGGGGTGACTTTGTTCTCCATGAATGGTCAGCCTCAGTTGAAAAGAAATTCTTACATATTTACGCCCGTGGTTTTATCGTATCAGACTGATACTGGCTGAGTAGTAGTAGTAGGAGTAGTAGTAGTAGTAGTAGTAGTAGTAGCAGTAGAAATACTACAACTACTATTATTACTATACTACTACTACTACTACTACTACTACTACTACTACTACTACTACTACTACTACTACTACTACTACTACTGTAAGTAGGACGGGGTAACATTCGTAGAAAGAGCTGTTGTTTCCTGTTATTGTGTTGAATACATTTGCTTGTATGGCTTTCAGGCTTTTTGTTTTGAGGTTTCAACATTTTAACTCTTTAAACGTACATATCCAAATATTTGCTTTATGATGTCGTTTACAAGGGTCGTTTCGAATGTAGGCCGATTTACTATCATTAGCTCAACTTTTCGTTTCCCAAGCTCAGTGAAAAGAAAAATGAGACAATAAAATTAATGCCTGTTGTGAGGATGCAGTGATTATATAACGGTTCACTGACAAGGCAAAATGTGAAAATATTTTGTTTTCTATACTGGGTTTGAAATCCCCTCTGTATTACTATTGATTATGGCATTATATTCCTTCATAACATCGCGAATGCTAAACACACAATAGCTTTTAGACGAACGCATGATAATAAAATTTTTGTATTATTATAAACAGACCAGGCAGAAGTCACATAATTCCACCAGTGGGTGTCATATCTCGCCTGAATATCAGTTAACTCGACAGCTTTATAAGAGAGAGAGAGAGAGAGAGGGGGGGGGGGGCAGATGAGGGTGGAAGGGAGGGAGGGATGGAAAGAACAAGAAAGACAGAAAGAAAGAAAGAAAGAGAAAGGGGGAGTGTGTATTTTAAGAGGATATTTCCTTTAGTTTCGTCAACGAGATTAAGAAATGAAAATGACACCCCCGAAAATAAATAATAATAATAATAATAATAATAATAATAATAATAATGATAATAATAATAATAATAATAAATAATAATAATAATAATAATAATAATAATAATAATAATAATAATAATAATAATAATAATAATAATATAATAATAATAATAATAATAATAATAATAATAATAATAATAATAATAATAATAATAATAATAATAATAATAATAATAATAATGATAATAATAATAATAATAATGCAGCTTAGCGAAACGCAATGGCGCATAAAGATGCGGGAAAGATGCAAAGAGAAAAATTGCTAGTTTTGTCTGTACTTCTAAGATTAGAATCGACATATCTGAAGAAAAGTTTTCAAATGATTTTGCTTAAAGACGCATATAACAAAATTATTCAAAATCAAACAATTTTTCTATAGGGGCAGAACAAAAATATTAGGATGCGGAATTGGTACTTAAATCTTTGAACACTTTTAAGCAAAATAATATGAAAACTTTTATTCAGATATGTCTGATTCTAATTTTAGATGCACAAACAAAACAATTTTCCTCCTCTTCGCGTCTTTCCCGCGTCATTGCGTTTCGCTAAGCTACCTAAGCTATCTAGTGATAATGATAAAAATAATAATAATAATTTTGTGACATAGCTTCTTCTCCGAAATTTAAGTGCATTTTTTCTTTCCAATAAAATGCGAATGTTTCACGCTCAAGCACTTCTATTCTTATTTACTATTTACCCTGTCAACAAAAATTCTAAACCCCCTAATTTTAGAATATTGCGAAAATCAAATGTGCGGACGAATTGAAAGACAGGAAGATCACCTTTATGTATATTTCATATAGCTCATTCATGCATTGAGAGTTTCAGTGTGATTGTACCCATCGTGTATAGAACCACGCAGCTAAAGAGATACCTCAATATAGCTCATACATGCATTGAGAGTTTCAGTGTGATTGTACCCATCGTGTATAGAACCACGCAGCTAAAGAGATACCTCCATATATTAAAGATGGATTCTTTTTGTTCAATCATCTTAATCATCCAAGTTTTGGTAGCATCAATTCCAGGAGGTAAGTTGTATGATGAAAATAACTTTGACTTTAAAAAGAAAAAAAATCTTTTTAAAAGGGCGTGGTAGGTGTATATTTAAAAGTGAACCGAATATAAGGTATATTCTATACAACGTATGCTTCAGAATGCGTTCGCCCCCTCTCCATGATGTGTCGTCTGTCGACGCCCCTGCCTGAAGGGACTAGACGGTTTATTTGAGGGACTAGGTCAAGGTATAGACTAGGTATATTTGCCTTACCCGTATACTATAAGGCACTTTTTTTTCTTTTCTTTTTTTCTTGGAACATCTGTATAAACATATCATATGGTCATCAACATCCTGACAATTAAATACTCTATCCCATGCTACTGACTGAAGACTTTGACAAAAAGTCTCTTTGTTAAAACGCATGAATTTCTGTATTTGATCGTTTCTTGTACTAGAGGGTTACTTGACCTGTTCTTAAAGATAACAAATGTTGGAAAGTGATCTGATATATCAGTAGTAATCATGGTTACCGCATTGACACGACTTGTAGTAATAATTATTTGAATAAATATAAATAAATGAATATGGTACCAATCACAGTAAAGGGGTTTGTGTATTGATTAAATCTAATTTGCATTTTAAGGTATTAAAAACTAAAATAGATTTGGAAGGGCGATTATTATATTAATTGATGTTGAAGTTCAGGGGATCCGTCTTGTGTTAGGAAATGTTTACTTTCCAAACAGGGATAAAGAAAATCTCCAGTTAACCTTTCTTCATATTTTATAGAGAAGTCTTGAAGAGTTTAATAATGAAGGCATCCTATTCTTGGAGCGGACTTTAACATGATTCGAAACTTTAATTTAGATTGTTCAAAAAAAGTGAGGAGAATAGGACAGGCTTTTAATTTAGAATTTGATGATTTTCAGGGGAAATTTGATTTAATTGATATTTGGAGAAAGAAGAATTTTGAAAAAATTACTATGTTTTCACTCCCCCACGGAGTGACGTCAGTGATCACTCGATTTTGGGGGGGGGGGTTTTTTGGATTTTTTTTTTGGATTTTTTTTTTTTTTTTTTTTTAGAGAGAGGATAGCACCAAGAAGGTCACCAAGAAGAAGCCGGCAACACACCCACCTGCTGCCGAAATGATAACTTATATATCATTTTATATATAAAATATATAAAATATATTTCATAATTTAAAGTAGTTAGGTATGTTATGAATGGTGGACACTCCACTGGTTACTTTAACGGGGGGGGGGGGGGGAGAGGCAGGGGCGGCGCCAGGGTATTTTGATAGGAGGGGCAAGACGACCTAAAGATGACGTCTTATTTTTTCTCCATTAAATAACAGGGGTAATATAGAGTTATATGTTTAAGACCTCTCTTTTTAATACTCCTCTTTCTTCTTTCTTCCCTTTTCTTCCCTTTTCTTCCTCCTTTTCTTCTTTTTTCTTTTTTTTTCTTTTTTCTTCTTTTTTTTTTCTTTTTTCACTACTTGAAAAATCATAGGGAGGCGGTCGCCCCCTCTGCCCCCCCCCCCTGTAGCGCCGCCCCTGGGGAGAGGAGTACGTCAGGGGAATCCGTTGTCTCCGTATTTGTTTCTTTTATAGTTATAGAAGTGTAATAGTACTTACAATTCGTAAAACACAAAATATAAACGGAATACAAATAGGACATCTTGAAGTGAAGTTAACTTTGTACGCAGATGATATGACTATGTTTTTGAAAGATTCAGAATCAATACATAATCTAGAAAAGGTGTTAAATACGTGTTGGACATTGTCCGGATTAAAAGTGAACAAAAATAAAACAAAGGTATTAATGTTAGGTCCTCGTGAAAATATAAGAAATACGTTTTCACTGTTAGAGCAGGAAGAAATTGTTGAAATACTTGGGATATAATTTTTTTGTAGACATACATATAAAGGAGGAGATGAATTATAAAGAAATATTAAGTAAAATCAAAAGATTATTAGGCTGGTGTAAACAGCGCGATTCGACCCTTACTGGTAAAATACAATTGTTGAAAGTATTTGCCTTATCTAAACTGATATATGTATCTTCTGTATTATTGGTACCAATTTAGGATTATTAAAAAGTTGATTTTTTTTTTAAATTTCATATGGAGAGGACATGATAAGATTAAAAGAAGTATCCTTTATTAAAATTATAACCATGGAGGTTTGAAAATTATGAAATTTAGAGATATGATTAAGGCACAGATAATTATGTGGATAAAGAGACTAATTTATGAAGACGGTAATATGAAATGGAAAAAATATTTTCACTATGATTTTATATTCGAGTCGATTGGAGGAAGATATGTGATATATCATATGAAAAATATTCTATTCAGGCGCTGCCAATGTACTTAGAATATTTTAATAATTTGGCATGACTTAAGAGAGAACAGAGTTATCACTAGTAACTTAGGAAATCAAATGATTTTTTATAATACTTTGATCCGTTTTGGCCGGAAAACATTTTTTAGCAGAAAACTATTTGAGGCTAATATATATCAAATTAAGCATGTTGTAGATAAAAATTGCCATTTAAAGGGCCCCTGCAACCAAACGCAACCCAAATGCAAGTTTTTTGCTGTTGATTTGCGTTCAGTTAAATTGTACTCTGGTTGTTTATTTATGGATGGTATGTTATGAAATTATATTATTTGTATTGTTTTTATTGCCATGTTGAATTATATTGTGTAATTAATGATTAATTTGTAATATTCATTTTGAAAATCTGAATCAAGGAATAAAAAACATGAAAAGAAAAATAAAGTGTGTGATTTCATATTTGTAATACACGTGCATGTATACCTTTTATTCGCGTTTTTTTTTTTTTTTTTTTTCCTTTAACAATTACATTGTATGCTTCGTTGATACTTTTTATTTTTTTGCATTTCAAGATGGAATTTCTTGAAATTTTCTTGAGCATTTGCTCTGGACCGCTGTTCATCTTGGAAAATTAATGGTTCCCATCAGGTCCATAGAATCCATGCAATACAAAAAAAATAAAATAAATAAATAAAAATAAAACCACGAAAAGCTATGCATCAACGTGTCATTGTTGACATGCTCTCACAGTATTTTCGTTACTTTCTCTCTTTCTCTCCCCCCCCCCTCTTTCTCTCTCTCTCTCTCTCTCTGTCTCAATCTCATATGTTTTTAGGAGTTTCTAGATATTATAGTAAAACTGTTCAATCGTTTAAACTATATTGCGTATTGCATTTCTGTTTCTATTGTCGATTTGGGATATGCTAATCATTTTACAATATTTCTGTGTTCTTCAGGTGTAGGATCAACATGCTCTCGAACCATCAACATCCAACCATCAGGAACATTTAATCAGGTTGTACTGTCTCCACCAGGTAAGATTGCAACCTATTGTACCATTATACAGTGCGTCCCAGAAAAAACGAAACCCTAAAACAAAGGGTCATTATGACCAAACCGTCGTGCGCATGGCATATTGTCGTTAGCGGCGCGGAGCGCAGAAAACCTAGTTTCGAGAAAATCGCATTTAAAAGTTTAGATAATATTTTAACCTAGTTTAGAACATGTCATCGATTTAAAACTCGGTGCACTAGTGGAAAAGGATATAAAAAACAATACGATCAAATTCCATGCAAAATTACCTAGTAGTTTTCAAAATAAAAGCGATTTATTATCAGCGACATTTTGCTTAGGCCAAAATAGTGCGTCTTCGTTCCAGGGATATTGGCGCAAGGTGCGTAACGACATTCGCAAAGTGCACAACAGCGCGCATACCAGTCACTGACAATGGCGTAACGCGCGCAACGACAATTTGCTTAGAACACAAGTGGAAGCGCGCGAACATTGATGCCCGTACATTGTCGTAACGAAAGCGCCGGCGGAAAAATAGCATAGAGAAATGCTATACCCTGTTCTTCTCTTTTTCCTTTTGGTATTATTACTGTTGTTATCATCATCATTATATTTTCTTATTCTTGCTCTTCTTTATTGTTATATTATCTTATTCATCATCATCATCACCACCATTATCATCATTCCATGCTTCCCAACCTTAGAATGCTTTTTCTTTTCAAAGAAATAAAAATGAAACAAAATTTATGACCAAATCAATAAACTTGAGGATTTTAATTGTTGTAATTCATATTGTGTCATAGTTCATTGAAAAGAAAGCTTTGGGAATGGAGAGACAATAAGTTTCACTCATTCGTTCACCCATCCATTCATTTATCCATTCATTTATTCCATTCATCCATTCATCCACCCATCCATTCATTTATCCATTAATTTATTCATCTAATTCATTCATTCATTCACCCATCCATTCATCCATTCAGTCAGTCATCCAATTCATTCATTCGTTCACCCATCCATTCATTTATCCATTCATTTATTCCATTCATCCATTCATCCAATTCATTCATTCATTCACCCATCCAATTCATTCATTCATTCACCCATCTATTCATCCATTCAGTCAGTCATCCAATTCATTCATTCATTCACCCATCCATTCATCCATTCAGTCATCCAAATCATTCATTCACCCATTCAAAATTTATCCATTCATTCATGTTTTTATGGAAATTGATATTAATGAAGGGAGAGAAGAAAGTAACAAAGAAAGTAATGGGGCAAGAAAGCTAAACTGAAATCAATCTGCAATATTACATAAATTCACTCTGTAAAAGGGATGCTCTACCATAAAGAGGACGGAATGTCCTTATTTATTTCATCATACATTTCAAATGACAGTACTTTGATTACATTGAAAGACGTTGATACCCAAAGCAACAATGTAAAAACATTTGGAACTAATTTCATTATTCAAATACATGTGACTGAAATTTTCAGAAATGAATGCAAAATCTTGTCAAGAAAGTCAAAATTTTGAAGAATAAACATACATTATAATCAGACGATAAAACATTTCATCATATAAATTTCATCAATGATACACGAAAATGGCAAGCATTTTGGTGAATAACAAATAATTTATATTCAGAAGAGAATGAAAAGAGTTGTCAAAGTTCATATAGATATCACATTTGAATTAAATACAATGTTTCACATTCAGAATGGAAAACATTTCAGTATATAAATTGCATCAGTTCAAAAATGAATGCAAAATCTTTTCCAAGAAAGTCAAAACTTTGATGAATAAACATACTTTATAATCAGACGATAAAACATTTCATCATATAAATTTCATCAATGATACATGAAAATGGCAAGCATTTTGGTGAATAACAAATAATTTATATTCAGAAGAGAATGAGAAGAGTTGTCAAAGTTCATATAGATATCACATTTGAATTAAATACAATGTTTCATATTCAGAAAAGAAAACAAAAATTGCATCAGTTCAAAAATGAATGCAAAATCTTTTCCAAGAAAGTCAAAATTTTGATGAATAAACATACTTTATAATCAGACGATAAAACATTTCATCATATAAATTTCATCAATGATACATGAAAATGGCAAGCATTTTGGTGAATAACAAATAATTTATATTCAGAAGAGAATAAAAAGAGTTGTCAAAGTTCATATAGATATCACATTTGAATTAAATACAATGTTTCACATTCAGAATAGAAAACATTTCAGTATATAAATTGCATCGGTGATTAAAGGGATACTGAAGTACTGGTTCTTCCTGAAAATTGCTGGCTTGTGTTTCAGTCTATTAGTATTTTATTTAAGAGTATCTTAATAGATAATGAACGATGCCCCAGAAGATTTTTTTAAATTTTTATTAATGAGCCTTGTTCAAACTGGATTGTCTTCATGAAAATACTATTTAGAATAAGATCTTTAAAAACATGTTGATAGGAAAGTGAGAAAGCTTATGAAAGGAAAAAAAAAATGTGAGGCTATATACTTTTGCAGGGCCTCATTTCTGCCCATAAGTAACACACACACAAGCAACCCACACTGCAGGTCTGGAACTATTTGTATGCGACATTTTTCATTCTCTCTCTCTTAGATCGTTCGATCCTTTACAGTGACCTAAATCAAGGCCAAATCAAGCTGGTAGTAAACATCATTCCCAGGACCTCCCATGTTGAGAAAATCATGAGAATTACCCTCCTAACGCAGGCTGTACATCATGTTGAAGTTCTCACAAGACTGACACATTATTCTTCTGTTACAGTCTCAAAGTCTTCCGCGTCAACAGCATTGCACTCCTCTGCAGGCAAGGCCCTATAATATGACTGATACGCCAGAGGAATGACGTTCTGGTCACACAGGGCAATGAGGTCGGCCTTCTTCACGGCACTGATCTTGAGTAGATCATTGTAGAGGGGTTCTAGATTGATGTTTTGCATCTTGCGCGATGCAGCTACCCTCAGTTCACTCATTTCTTCATCAAATGAGTATCGAAATTGCATTTTGTGAGCATATTTCTTCTCAAATTTCACATGTCGCATCTTTGACCAGTAAATCTGGTTCCCTGCGACATCCTTCTGTGAATTGTGCAGCATTTCTCCAGCGAGTTTCTTAAGGTCAAAGAACTCGTGGTGCTGCATTTGTGTGACATGATACGGTTTCTTTCTGCGAGCAAGGGCAACCACAGTTGCCCACTGATCTGGATGGTACACAGGGATACTTTTTTTTGCAGTCTCAATTGTGCTGTGGATGGAGTCTACCTCCATCTGGGTGTGACCTGGTTCCAAAAACTTGTGTTCGATTGTCTCTATCTCTGTTGTTCTTACAGCATGCAATAATGCTGCTGCGACAAATCTGTTGCGGTTTTGCCCCCCACAACTGTCACTGAACAGTGACACATGCTTTACTCCTGATAGCTGGCGGAGGTGGCGTAGGAGGCAGGAACCTACTTCTGATGCCCCTCTACGACCCTTCTCCTCGCTCCACAAATAGCAAAAGCCCTCGCCACTGCCCTGACTGTATAAGGAAAGATTATACGTTGATAGCTTTCTTTTATAAAAAAAGAGCGACGCATTTCCAGAGGGACAGGGTAACACTTGCTGCAGGTCAAATGAATAAGAATGGTAGGTGCTATCCTTCATTGCCTTTTGTTTGTCTTTCTCTTTTTCTTCTCGTGACCTTATTTTATTTCTTACATGCTCTTCATGGTCGGCTCGAAGGATTTCTTTTGCTTCAGGTGAGGCATTCCTGAATGTCGTGCACTCCTTGCATTCATCCTTTTTGGGCATGTGAAACCCCAAGTTAAATTCTGTATTGAATATTCTACGGTAGACATTGAGACATTTGGGGTTTGGTGTTTCTTGTGTGTACAGATCATACATTTTCCTTATGCTAAGATTCCCAGGGAGATACTGACGAGAAGTAGAACTACGGCAGTAGTGGGATGGTATGACATAGAATTTCTTTATGTGAGACCTTATCTTATCTAGATCCTTTTCATCACTTTTGTTTTTAGGACTGTGCTTTCCCCGACGATCAGTGGGAAAATGATCTTTCCCACCTGTGTTGTACAGAACTACTTTTTGCGTTTCTCCTAGTGTGTGTAAAAAAAATTTCTGACACACCTTCTGTGCTTTCCCCTCAACAGGGAGAGAGTAATTTCTTTGAACTCTTCGCCTGTTTTCTTTCTTACTTTTTTTCATGCTTACATGAGAACGAATGAAATCACTTCTTCTCTGGGCATCACCAATTGCCCAGTACTGAAGGAATAATTCCTCCCTCTGATCCTTGGAAATATGATCACAACACCTATACCTACAGTCTGTTTCACAACCTTCCCCCATCTTTCTAGCCGGCCTTTCTTTGCCATCCCTTGAGGTGTATGCCAGGCCAAGGTTACGTCGCTTCCGCTGAGTATTTTGCTTCCATTGTTCTGGATTTGCCACCCTTTTCCTTGCTTTGGTATTCTATGCATGTTAAAAGGAAAAGAAACAGAAAGAAGAAAGAAGAAAGAAGATATAATAGCTACATGTCTGTGTACTGCAGGAAAATTCCAACGTTGAGAGCAGCAAAAAAAAGTGTAGAGAAAACAAGAATGTGACAGAAAACATTGAAAAGAAAATACAACTTAGATACTCATTAGATAATGAAGTGTGTGAATTGGCGTTTGATGCATTATCATTATTTTTAATTCATTTATTTTCAGAATCACACTTTTACCAAAGAGAGTACATGGTCCTCTGCAAACCATTGAATTGTCAGTATATTTTCACCATGGAAATGCTCAAGGACTACATCATTAGTTTGATTACAGAGAAAAAAAAATGAACCAGTAAAATCGTCAGCATTCATTAATATTATTATTATTACTATTCTAAATTGTTTAATATGCCAAGAAAGCGATAATTCAGACGTTTAATTTGCCATAAACATTCACTTGTATCAATAGGCAATACCGAAGTTACATTGACAAATGTGTAGATGTCACACACACTATCAAAAAACTATGACACTATGGTGTGGAGACCACACATGAATCAATGCTATAGAACGGTTCGGATGACTGTGCGTGTAGTGTGCGCAGTCACAGACATTGTATATCTCATGTTTTAATACACATGTCAATGGGAATTTATATAGGACAGTTCGGATAACGCTATCACAAATTTGTGATCAGGCAAAATGTTCTTAGTTGAATTTCTCTTAAAATATACTAAATTGGGTATTAAAATTTTGCAAGTAGATAGTCTTTGGTATGGGCAGTCTTAAAATGGGGAAAACTAAAAATAAAAAATTTTAGCCATTTTTTACTTATAGAACCGTTCGGATGAACGTCGACGAAATAATCAAAAACTTACTTCACATTGCTTTGGAGTCATTTGCAGGGGATCTGCCTCAGTGTCCACATTTGAATCAACAGAATGATATGCATAGACGGGCATCATCTGTAATTAAAATCAAGGTGGTACAGACCATGTAAAATTCTACTGCCTTTCAACACTGACCCACATGCATAGAGTTAACAGTCTCATACAATGACTCACATGTAATGAATACCTAGAATCTCTATATAAGGGTAGGAACAAAAAATATGGTAGAAGAGGCATTACAATAAATAATAGATAATGTTTATAATAATGTTTTCTCTGACAATAATGTGGTAAGTAACTAGAAATCTTTCTGTAAGAGATGTAATATTACTTACATTTGGGAAAGGTGGAGTGAAATCTTGCGATGTCATACTTGGTTGTGCTGGCACGCTTGGTTGTGATGGCACGCTTGGATGTGATGGCACGCTTGGTTGTGATGGCACGCTTGGATGTGATGGCACGCTTGGTTTTGATGGCACGCTTGGTTGTGATGGCATGCTTGGTTGGCTTCCATCATCTTGGAGGTCAACCTGAAAAGGTTAATTTTGGTAAAGGATTAACCATGCCCTTTAAAATACATAAGAATTTCAGTTAAATAAAGACATTACTTTCTAATTATGCAAATTTCCTTCAATCCAACAAATCAAATATAGAATAAAAATTCTTAAACATTTTTTTTTTTGTCACAAAGAAATAAAAATGAAGGAAAGTTAGGAGGTAGAGAAACAGAACGGCCTGGTAAAACAAAACCTCATAATAACCAAGCTTGCAAAAAGGGATGAATAAATGGTTTCCTCATAAAATAGTCATCAAGATGAAAATAATACAGGGCAAACTCAATATGACAAGGTCATTGGGATAAAAAATTTTCCTTGTTAAAACCAATATCTTGTTATATCAGATAGCATACATGATACATTAACATGTATGGAAGGAAAACTCGGGACCACGGCAATGGCCTCGTAATAACCGTTTTTTTTTGTTTATTATATGGAGTTTCCCCTGTATTAAGAATGATATTCGTCATTATGTTCATAGAGGCAACTGTCATGTTATGCAACACTAACAATCATCATTACAAATTGAAGATACTTACTATTGTGTATGATGTAGGTAAATCGATGTCTTCAGCCTGAATCGTCTCAACTAACCTAGCCAGCTGAGGGTCATTCTGTTTAAAGAATAAATGATCAAAAACTTTACATTTGAAATCATTCTAAATTTCAAATTTGAATGAATAACAAAAACAAATACTTAAATATGCACTTGACAATGTGTCAGCAGTGTATTTTCAGAATTACATTTAATATTTCAACAGATTTAAAGGTGATTTATCACATGGAAGTATAAAGTGTGAATTTCTTTGTTTAAAAAAAAAAAATCTATTGTCAAAAATTGCATACAACCATACAACATATTGCAGTATCACAAATTGCACAATATTGTACTCTTGGAATTCTCACATCTGACTGGCACTCATTCTCTTTGACTGCTTAATTGCTATCAATCTGTTAAAGCTATCTCCATTCATCTATAATATTTACTGAACATGAGATGTCAATCACCGTACCAACATTTCAATATGCTGATTGCAGGGATCATCTTCAAAGAAATGCTTGCCACAAAGAAGAGATAGGCATGTCACACACGCTGCAAAGACTTCCTCCCTACAGCCGTTGTGCATACAGTGAGCTTTATGTTGCCAAGATAGAAAGAAAAGATAAGAGAACAGATGCAGATATATTGAATCATTTTAATTTGCCACAAAGAAGGAATCGATCAATAGTCATCAATTATCAAAGAGCAATTAATCAATGACAGAAAAAAAAAACATGTGCCATCCATAACAAAAATATAATCAAAATTATTTTTTTAATAATCAAATTGTTAAACTGCTCTAGATAAAGGGGAAAAAAAAAACATGAACATGGTAATATTGGCAAATGGGTAATTAAGCCGGACTCACTAAGAAAATGCTTTCATTTACTGATCTCCCCCATGTGCTCCCCTCCCCTCCGCCAAATAAATTAGGTTAGATTTTACATAGAAATTAGGATGTGCTTAAAACATGTTTCTTTAAATTAATCATTCTTACCTTGCATTGTTGCTTGATCAGGCTGAATATCATTGTTACCTGAAAGACATAGTTCAAGGGTCTCATGTGTTAATGTAAAAAGACACATTCTGAAATGGCACCATGTTAATCTAATTTCATGAAAGTGCCCTTCAATAAGAAAAGAAACGTATAACAAGTTCTTGAATTCCGATCTATATTGTGAATCAGGCACAAACTACATTTAAACTTTCTGCCATTAATGAACTGGTCAATGAAATATTAATTATTCGTTTCATCTCACAAATCAAAATATAGGATGAAAAGTATATTTTGGCATTTCATTCAGAATCAAGCAATTATACTGAGTGTGCATCACAAATTTTAGGAAACTACAGAATATTTCAGAATTAGGCAGTAAATACTAACCTTTAGACATTAACTCTGTCAGGGGGATGTTGTCCTCATCATCTCCACTACAACTGCCATCAATGTCAGGAGATAGATTTGATGGTCCAGGTGGGCATTCGTCATTGGCAGGGCAGTCATTACCATCGGTAGCATCATCACCTGTGAAAGCAACAATGGAAACAATTGCCTGATAGTTCAATAGTTAAATAAAGAACATTTAAGAATCGTGTGTTAACCCTTAATGTGCCCATTGATTTTAAACCAAACACCAAAGTGTTCATCTTCCAAAACCAGATTTATTTTAAGGCTAGAGGCAGAAAATAATTTTGTTTAGTTACACTTAGATTTCTCAAAACACAAATGGGCCTGGGTGAAGGACTGACGCATGCACTAAACAATGGAAACACCCCTGCATGCAAAGTAATCCACACATAATAATAGGCATAACAATGACTGTGTGACGATTGCGAGTATACATGAATGTGGCAGTTCGCCATGTGCTAGTGTACATGCATGCACGTAACAGCTCATCGGATACTAGGGTACATGAACGTGGCAAGTTAAGGGTTAAATACTAACCTTCAGGCGGTAACTCCATTGGGGGAATGTTGTCGTCATCTCCAGGTGGGCATTCATCATTGGCAGGGCATTTGTCACCATTACCATCAGTAGCACCATCAACTGTGAAAGTAACATTGGAATCAATTAATGGGTGCAATCTCCAAAGTTTACCTGATTGGCTTCTCAATTGTGAATCTGGCAGTCACATATTAATTTAAACTTTCTGCCATCACTGGACTTGTCAAGGAAGTGATAATCTTTATTCATTTTCTCATACAAACCATCATATATTAAGATTAATGCCCTATTTTGCCTTTTGATATAGAGTAAAAAAGAATTAGATAGGCACAAACTACATTTAAACTTTCTGCCATTAATGAACTGGTCAATGAAATATTAAATTATTATTTTCATCTCAAAAATCAAACTATAGGATGAAAAGTATATTTGGGCATTTCATTCAGAATCAAGCAATTATACTGAGTCAGGAACTTGGGAACGATTTGTTTCGCTGGGAGTGCGGGAACAATAAAAACAACAAAAGCAAAAAAAATACACAAATAAAGAAAAACAAATAGACCCGTGAAAATCTAGGGGTGCTGCAGCACCCCCAGCTCCCAGGGCCCTGTACTGAGTGTGCATTAGAAATTTTAGGAAACTACAGAACATTTCAGAATTAGGCAGTAAATACTAACCTTTAGACATTAACTCTGTCAGGGGGATGTTGTCCTCATCATCTCCACTATAACTGCCATCATTGTCAGGAGATAGATTTGATGGTCCAGGTGGGCATTCGTCATTGGCAGGGCATTTGTCACCATTACCATCAGTAGCACCATCAACTGTGAAAGCAACATTGGAATCAATTAATGGGTGCAATCTCCAAAGTTTACCTGATTGGCTTCTCAATTGTGAATCTGGCAGTCACATATTAATTTAAACTTTCTGCCATCACTGGACTTGTCAAGGAAGTGATAATCTTTATTCATTTTCTCATACAAACCATCATATATTAAGATTAATGCCCTATTTTGCCTTTTGATATAGAGTAAAAAAGAATTAGATAGGCACAAACTACATTTAAACTTTCTGCCATCAATGAATTGGTCAATGAAATATTAAATTATTCTTTTCATCTCAAAAATCAAACTATAGGATGAAAAGTATATTTTGGCATTTCATTCAGAATCAAGCAATTATACTGAGTCAGGAACTTGGGAACAATTTGTTTCGCTGGGAGTGCTGGAACAATAAAAACAATAAAAGAAAAAAATACACAAATAAAGAAAAACAAATAGACCCATGAAAATCTAGGGGTGCTGCAGCACCCCCAGCTCCCAGGGCCCTGTACAGAGTGTGCATTAGAAATTTTAGGAAACTCCAGAACATTTCAGAATTAGGCAGTAAATACTAACCTTTAGACATTAACTCTGTCAGGGGGATGTTGTCCTCATCATCTCCACTACAACTGCCATCAATGTCAGGAGATAGATTTGATGGTCCAGGTGGGCATTCGTCATTGGCAGGGCATTTGTCACCATTACCATCAGTAGCACCATCAACTGTGAAAGCAACATTGGAATCAATTAATGGGTGCAATCTCCAAAGTTTACCTGATTGGCTTCTCAATTGTGAATCTGGCAGTCACAAATTTTACTTTTTAAGTTTAAATTTTCTGCCATCACTGAACTTGTCAATGAAGTGATAATCTTTATTCATTTTCTCATACAAACCATCATACATTAGAATGAAAGGCTTGAAAGACCTACTTGCATTTTGATACAGAGTAAAAAAGAATCAGACACAAAAATACATTTATACTTTCTGCCATTAATGAACTTGTCAAGGAAGTAATATTTATTCCTTTTCTCATACAAACCATCATATATGATGAAAGCTCTGGTCTGCCTTTTAATAATAGAGTAAAACAAAATTATTGAAGAGAGTATACAGTGAGGGTTTGTGTTTGTTGCATAAAATGTCTGCTCAAGTAAAATAACAACTGTGTCTCAACACAGAAATTGCCATATGCATTTCAGTATTCATTATAACTTACTGAATAACGACGGTAGGATAGCGATGACTTTCCCTGCCCACCATCTCCCTCTCTCATCTCTCATTTGCACCCGCATCCCTTTCTTGAACTGCCCCGTCTTCCTGTACCACAGATCTTTGGCAACAACCGTGTTGATGGAGCCATCCTTCAGCCACTTTACTGTCAACACAGTTTGATCCATATTGAATCTGAAGGAAACATAACACCAAACCATGACCTTTACTTGATGGAAAATAAATTGTACAATATCTAATGACTATGTATGGCCCAACCCCAATAGCATAAAACAATCAATGAACTAATGTCACATAGACTACAAAAGAAAGGTTGACAGAAGTAATTTTCAGAGCATTTTGATTAACTTTTGTGAAATCCCTCCCCCCCCCCCCCCCCATCTACAAGTAAGATGGTCATAAATGACCATCTACACCATCACTATAGCAAATACGTGTGAACAACTTTTGTGTCGGCTTGCACGGTACAAACGCGTACACGTACATACAGATGTCATTTGGTTGAGCAAGCGCGCAAGCATACTAAATGTCGGCGCTGGTGAGGATTAGCACAAGGATTCTTACATCGACCAGTTATTTTATTATTGCAGATAAGTACAGCAATTTCAACAGGTTCATAATTTTATATTCAATGAATTATACAGTATATCACTCTATTAGTATTACACTGTAAAGTGTAATATTAACAGGACGAATGTGCCTAGTGCTCAAAAATAGAGGACAAGCAAGGAGCACATTCACTCTTCCTATTACTACTAGTATTACAACGTCATGGGCGTAGGCAGGTCGTACGTCGTAGGCAACTCTATTTTATTTGTATTAGTATTACTATTGTATTTGTAGGGACAGAAATGGAAATTGTGATGTGGTTGTAGAGTTGGGTGCTGTGAATGTATTCTTCAGCCTCAGGTTATTCTGAGTTCAGTGGTACAAAAATTATTGAAATTGGACAATGGGTTCTAAGTTATGAATTTTTAAAATTTTAATTTTAAATTTGATATTAATGCATGCATTTGTCCCGAATCGAATGCCCCCCCCCCCCAAAAAAAAAAAAAAAAATAAATAAATAAATAAATGAGGGGGAAATACATTAGGCCTACATAGCAGTTTTAAAAAATCCCCCTGCATTTCATACACCTTGTTGATGTGGTGTGACTTAATTCTTAAATTAAGGCTAAGCCTAACGTAAGCTTTGCATTTGCGTTTGCTTGCACTTGGGCTTGTTCACGAAGAACCAACGCAGAAATGAATACATGGGACAACAATATACTATCCTGCTACAGTTTCTAAAATATTCCTCGTAAAACTTCACTTATGTTAACTGCCATCGTGTTTTACTAGGCTCACAGTAATCTTATCGCTTTAACACTCATACTTCCTATAAAATTGTTTCAGATCATATTTCTTTCACGAATAAAAAAACAAAAATCAACTCACCGTAAGTCCGGATCACCCGACAGCGACATCACAACGACATTCTGCTTGTCGCTAAGTTGGTTCCGGTGTCATAGGCGATTGGTTCCGGGCAGGCGATTGGATCCTCCGGAACCAATCGCCTGAATATTTACCCGCCGATTGGATCCGCCTCGGTCCAGAAGATGCGATAGTCACAGGCGATTGGTTCCGGCCAGGCGATTCGTTCCGTGGAACCAATCGACGAGGGATTTAGCCGCAAAGGCGATCCGAATCTCTATTGTGCTAACATACCACGTCATGATAACACCCCTACAGAAAAATGTACTCTTCTGATCACCTTTTGCAACCAATCAAACTCCTCCAAATCAGCCACACCAACAAAATGGACGCTGTTGCCTATTTGAGAATTGTGTATAAGAGTGCAGAGATTCTTATTCATAATGTCAATGTTATTTCCCCGCTTCCCATCGATTGGCCGTTGGGAAAGGGGGGGGGGGGGGGGGTCGGGGGATGACCGGATGAGTGCAGTTGTGTGTTAGCTACATGTAGTTGTGACAAAAAATAGAAGTATCAATTATTTTGTAAACCAATAGGTTTTCATTAACTTGAAAACGTGCCAGGTACATGGGCATCAATCCATGGGGGACACGTCCCCACCCCCCCCCCCAAATATTGAAGGGTGGGGGACACAATAGGGCATGCCCCTCCCAAAAAAAAATAATTGAAGTCTTATACAAAGCCCTGTGGGGGACAACTTCAAACGAAGCACTGTAATTCGGCTCTAAATTATGATTTTGATTGGCAAAAACTCGCATTATTATGGATCATGAATTACTTTGATGATAATAGTACAATAGGCCTATTATAAGGAAATCAGCTAGCAATTGTGCACCCAGCTCTCTTCTGTCGATATTTCTTCTTCCAATATTTTTTTTTTTTTTTTCAAATTGAAAATGAAAATGAAAGGAAATATAGGCCTTTTCTGTTCAGGGGGTCATTTACGCCTACACGGGTTTTTTCATCTTTGTTCACATCCTAATCTTTCTTTGTGCATGTTTGGTAAAATAAAATACAAGTTTAAAACATTGGCTTTTTCTGTTAAGGGGCTCATGTACCACCGGCGAAAATCCGTTTTGAGGTGGGGGGGGGGGGTGATCGACTTCTTTGCCAAAGATTTCTTGCGTGGTCTCACACTTAAGTATACCTTCACTCACCTGCGCAGACCCCCAGACACAAGTTTGCGAGGGAACAAATCGAGCGAGCGAAAATAACCACATTTTTGTGTTTTTAAGAGCATTCCAAATAAAATTCCCACTATTTGGCCGTCGTTTATGACATTTTAAAAAAGAATTTAGTAACTGATTAATAACAATATCATTTTTCTTATAAAATCAGGGGGATATTTGCACACGCCATCCCCCCCCCCCCCCCTTCGAAAAAGTGAGGGGGATATATTGCCCCCTCCCCCGCGGGATTTACGCCATTGTCCTACCCTAAATGCCTTGAGTGAAAAGTACAATGATAACGCTCCTTTGTGTCTTCTCGAGCAATAATTGTGCACGATGCCCTTTAAATTTCATTTTTGGTAAATTAGCGTTAACATCATTTTCATGATCTTTATTTTAAAAAAAAGAAAAAAAGATGGTTTTGCACTGTCATTGCACTGCATATAGCATTTTAAACATTATTGAAAAGGTCACGCAAAATATTTCCTCGATCTCCTCCCCCACGGAATTAAAAAGCAACATGAAACTCAATACTCTTAACAATATTGATAATAAAAAAGTAGGGGCAGGAGAACGGGGGGGGGGGGGGGGGGGGAGAGCTCTTCATAATTTCGGCCAAACTTTTTATCCCGTCGGCGTATATCTTTCCAGAAGCTAGAACCATATAGCTGATGCGTCTAGCGAAGACAGATTCGGTTCTGCGTTGAATAAGTAGGCCTAGCAGATTTCCCCCTAAATTAAATGTCCAAAATAATAATTTAGAAAATGGTTAGCGCTCTACAAAATTGCTCATCGTCATCCACCACGTCATCAGCCATGTTGATCCCAGATATATAGATCAGATCGTGCACGTATAAGATAAGCTAGCTATATAGTGGCGCGAGCGGATACAAAATTGCGCGCGCCTTCTGAGATGTACGAGGCTACACGACCTAAATTTCATGAACAACCTCATATGGGGAATTAAATTGGTAGTCATACACCTCTTGATATTGAAATGACAAATAAGCACGAAAATATATTTTTAAACATATTTCACCTATAATAATAATCAAAATGTACCCCGAAACCTTGGCTAATGTCGGAACCAAACGACGGCTTTCGTTCCGTATCGGCCAAAGGTGATACCAGTCACTTGAATCCACCGGAACGAATCGGCTAGTCGTTGGGTTCCGAGGAACGAATCGACTAGTCCTTTTGTTCCACCGGAACCAGGAACCGATCGACTATGACACCGGCGCTAATTTCCAAAGGTCGCATAGCGTGTAACAACATTCTGCTAGAACACCTCCCGACGAATTCGTGCAAGTGACATTTTTCAATTGACTTTTACGTCATTATTACGTCATGTTTTATGATATTAAGGACATCACGTGATAGAGCTTTTAAAACACTATCAACTGACATGAAAATCGAAAAATCGATTCTTGGACCGAAAATAGACCTAACGACAATATGCCATGCGCACGACGAAACTATGTGCTCTATGACAACAATTGTCTATTTTTCAAAAACTAGAAGTATCATGCTTTTAAATGATACCTTGATGGCATCCTTCCGTGCATGCTTTACCGAGCAGCAGCGTTTTAAAAATGACATGTAAAAACTCAGTTGTGCCAGATTTGGGTAAAACCGTGAAAACCTTAGGATCACATGCGAACAAGACCCAAATGAAACATGACTTTTAAAAAAACATGAGAAGACTGTTTTCGTCTGTCTATTTCATGAATGAGGGCAAGGATGAAACCCTCATCAAAAAATAAAGGATTGTCAGTGTTTTGTAAATGTTGGGGGCAGAGAAGGGGCATGGGGGCGTTTCATGAAAGGACTTGTCAGATATTTTATCCGACAAATTTGCTCTCAGCCAATCAGATGCAAGGATTTCAGTAGCTTATAACAGTTGTCGGATAAAATATCCGACAACTTCCTTTCATGAAACGCTCCCATGTTTTGTATTGAAAATGGCACCTACAATCGAAATAATAAGCAATCCCCCCCCCCCCCCCCCCACTTTTAGAACTGCACATAAGGCAGGAAAAATATCAAGATTATGGCAATTTCCAACCTCAGGAGGGGCACTTTTTATCTTTTGAGGGATATTTATTGATTTTGAAAATTTTAAGGGTGTACGCCCCTGCCACCACTGGAAATTGGTATTGACCTGTATTTTATGAATTTCTAGTTGAATAAATGTTATCATCCGAGGGAATTTCAGTATCATATCTTTCAAAGCTGGTATTTCCGTTGGGTCATGTTCGCATGTGATTCTAACATTTTCATGGTTTTACCCAAATCTGACACAACTGAGTTTTTACATGTCAATTTCAAAATGCTGCTGCTCGGTAAAGCATAAATGGATGGATACCATCAAGGTATCATTTAAAAGCATAGTACTTCTAGTTTATGGAAAATAGATAATTGTTATCATAGAGTACAAATTGTGGTCACACCAATCCTTTGTTTTAGGGTTTCGTTTTTTTCTGGGACGCACTGTACAGTCATGTACAGCCACATCGTTGGTGCAGAGAAATGTGGGTTCCTTGGTTTAATAGTGTTCACACTTGTATTACCCTTAGTTTGTTACCCTTAGATACTTTGTATCATAGTCATTATTATTGTTCTAGTTAGTAAAACGTATGTCTCACATTTTGATTGCACAGCTAGCTTATATGTTTACTATCCACTTTAGAAACTTAATATTGTTAGTATATATTATAAGGTGATTGTTCTCATATGGATAGTGAGCTAATAATTAAGTGGCAAACGGCGACGAGTCCGTGCCTAACTTCATTACAATAATTTGCAAAAAAAAAAAAAAAAAAGGGTAACTATGGTATACTCTCTCTCTCTCTCTCTCTCTCTCTCTCTCTCTCTCTATATATATATATATATATATGCAACAACTTAAATTGAGTAATCACTGACGTCACTCCTCAGGGGAGTGAAAATAGACTAAAAATAGAGTGAATTTCAATCGGTTCTTTATAAACAGAAGGTTTTGTTCACTCAAGTGAATGGCTGGGAGTGAAAATAGAGTAAAAATTCACTCTTTTATTTCTTATAAAACTCGTAAAAAGCGTAATGATACTATTAATTATTTTCAGAGATTATAACCATAAATAAACATGTTGAGAACTTATATTGATATTAGATACAACGAATAAAAAAAAAAAAGATTTAAAAAATCAAGGTATGAATATATGTATATATATATATATATTTGGGTGTGTGTGTGAATATAATAGCAAAGTTCTTATGTAGAAGTTTTTTTTTATTATAATTATTCTTTTAGACAAGGTATGTCAAGCAGATTAAGACATATAGCCTGCCCATGAGAAAAATGTATTCACTTAATGGAATATTGTATTCGGAAACAGAAGATATTTAGACTGAAAAAGTAAATCACAAATATACATGTACATGTATTAAAAACCTCATCAATTCTTGATTGACGGATATCTTCAGGTACGAATGAACTAAAATATTAATGTGAAATATTCATCTACAGGTATTCCAGTCAATTACCTAAAACGACCTATAAGGAAACCAGTGCTAACAATGCTGTGGAATGAATACGAGATATCTTTCATTTTTTCTAGGCATTATATTTGGGATCCTTTTCTTGCAGAGTTTTTGGGTCGTGAACAACATATATCGAGGCAAAAACATACACGCTTGGCATAAAACGATTGCTCTCTCTAGCAGTCCATTGTCACGTCATGCATGAATAAATTATTGGATGCAGATTTTCATAGTTGGCTGTCTATGCTATGATGAGGAAACTAACATTTGCTACTTTTTAGAAAGCAAGGCCACAAATGGACGAAGTGAATCCCATTCTCTTCTATACTGACACAGCGTATATTGCCTTTATTAATTCCACGCGACCACGTGTCATGTAATAAAAATTTCATTAGGCATTACTGAATGTGTTTTCTTCCTTTTCGTTCGCTTATGTCATAATATAATATTGTTATGCATTTCAGATCTAATTGTTTGATTTTTGGTAACCAAGATTAAGCAAGATGAATTTTAATTCATTCAATGTAAATGTACGCCGAGGGCTAATTATTATTAGACAACATTTTAGAGCCCAATAACTTGTGCACCCCCCCCCCCAAGGTCAAAAAGCAAAAACCAAAACAAAAGAAAAAGAGAAGGAAAAACCTGATCAATTCCCCATTTAATCTAGAAATTATGGCACAACGTGAAACTATTTTTGGTGCACTTAACCCGTGATTGGCAGATAAGTTACATATCATTTTTTTTAATGAATTTCCATCCTCAAAAACGAAATTTCTTATCCATTTTCCCATTATGAAAAATTCACAAGGACCACAACAAATCTGAATTTTGAAAAAAACACTATTCCGTATACACCTCTTCCTAGATATAATTATATCCTACACTCTGAAGAAAGTGAAAGATAAGATTTCTCTCGAAAGTTAACATATGAAAATGCTGTTTCATACACTTATCCTATAGATCCTATTGGCGTAAATTCATCAAAATCTTGATGAAACTTATATTCTTATATGACTTTGGAGCAAATATTTAAGATCTTTGAAACTTTAAAAGAGAAAGGTGGCTTTTTGATCAATTTCAATTTATGAACAGGGGTGTCGGAGTCGAGTGGTTTAATCTTTTGACTGGGAATGCAAAGGTAGAGCCTGGGTTCGAACCAGGCACGGTAGTTATTTCCTTGAGCAAGGCATTTTATCTACATTGCTCCTCTCCACCCATGTGTTAAATGGGTACCCGGTAGGATGCGAACGTTATTGTGGTTGGAATAGCATACGTGCGCCTGTAAAATGGCCGCCAGATCACTGGAATTTCCAAAGTGAGTGGAGAATGTGCACTTTAATTGCACTTTAATTGCAGAATCGTAATTGAATCCAATGACCGCGGTAATAATACACTGTGAAGTGCTTTGATCAGTTACCTAATTGGAAAGGCGCTATATAAAAATTAGTTATTATTATTGTTATTATTATTATTACTGTATTCATGCGATTATCAAACAATAGCAAACGAGGAGAAGTCACATGCATGCCTAAGACCATGCAACTCTACTGGCCCAATGACGTGTAACTATACTCTAGAGGTGGAATGGTACACGACAATGTCAAGAGAGTGTTATGACTGTCCATGTAACCTTGAAGACTGTTCACGAGAAAGATGCATCACAGGAGACGGTGTACCCCGTCCCATTGTGACAGCTAACAGAACCATGCCAGGTCCTCCCATTGAGGTAAATCATTTTCATTTAGATTATTATACCCCTGTCACACCGACAAGACCAACTACAGTCCAACAACAAGGGCCCCGTTTCACAAAACTTGTTATCAATAACAAGTTACAATAATTGTTATAAGCTACTGAAATCAATGAATCTGATTAGCTGAGAGCAAATTTGTCATAGAAATGGGCAGTTTTATGAAACGGGTCCCATGCAGATCAAACAAAATTACACGGAATTGCTAAGAATCGGTCTTAGTATTTCGAAAGTGCGACGTTTTAAAGTTAAAAAAAAAGAGGAAACTTTGAAGCACAGTTTATCACGCTTTGTTTTTGCATCATCCCTCATATATAGACCTAAGAAGGGATAATTTGTCTCCGCTGGTCAGTGGGGTATCTAGGTATTCTGCGCCCCCCCCCCCTACCCAAACTCAGATTAATGAGCGTTTTTATTTTAGCACTACGTGAAAATGAGTTTTTGATGCACATAACCCGGGGTTGTTAGCCCAAATTTGATGAGTTATTGTATAAGCGAGGCAATTGAAATTTCTTTGTATTTTCCCCCTTCAAAAAAAAAAAAAAAAAAAAAAAAATCAAAGGGAATATAGCGACCAAGCAATATGTTTTTTTTTTTAATTGAAATTTTGAACATTTCTATTTTTGGGGCGCAAAATGAATGAATACCCTGAAGAAATATAATTTAATGAATAAAGTAAGGCAATTGCATGGCAAATTTATGATTTCTTTCGAATGTTCTACACTTTTTATGCACTTATATCTTATCAGGGGGCGCAAAATTTAACAAGCTCCTGCCTTATGTGGGGGGGGGGGACAAAGCAACTAGAGTCAATTAATGGTTAACACTTTAAAAACGTCATTAGGAGCGCAAATAGCTAGATTTGAATATAATTATGCGAGGGAGCAAAGCGACCGAGCTATAGAAAAATTTTTGCATTTCAAACCCTAAAAAACACAACTTCTTGTGCATTTTGCCCTTTATTTCTCCCCCTTTTCTTTCTTCTTTTACGTTTTTTGCGCCCCCTTCAAGTGCCGCCCGGGGCACGTGCCCCCTCTGCCCCATCCCCCCCGTAGATACACCACTGCCGCTGGTAGCATGGTCATGATGGTAGGGTGACACGAGATGGTAGAGACTGTCATTGTTATGCAAAGGTTATGAAAGGGGTATCCACAGAATTAGGAAATATTAGATTAGAAGTATCGGAAAATAGCTCTTTAGAGCATGCTTTAAACACATACATTATACAGCATGTTATTGTTATTTTCATTAAACAGAATAATTATAAATTGAAACCAAGTTTCTGCAGTATAAATATTATGACCTTAAAAATAAGTTTATATTTAGATTAGGAGCGTAGGAAATGATATCGGAATTTTGCATTCAAAAAACCCCTAAACACACTGTCAAATCACAGCCTATCAAAATTACGATTTGAATAATATCGAGTATAGGCATAGACGTACGGGGAAATTTTCGCGAGGGGGGCTCACCATTTTTTCTTAAATATCCATTTTTCAATTTCTAAATTTTGAGAGCGAGAGAAACGAGCGAGCAAATTTTTTTACAGCTTTTGTACAGATTATTAAAAGAACACTGAAATTCTTAATTTCAGAGCACTAGAAAGCTTATCAGTTATAGTTGCAGATCATTAGATTTTGGGTTTATTTTGTGAGAGTAAGCGGCAAAATTGATTTTCCCAACCCCTTCACAGAGGGAAGCATCTTCCCGACACCTCCCCCCCCCCCCCCCCCCCTGCGTTACATAGAGAGGCTTGTTCAATGTTAAGAAAGACTCAATCTATTGATATGCGAGGGAGATAGTGACAAAATTTAGATTTTGGAATGCTGGAAATTTGGATTATAGAGCACTAGAAAGCTTATCCATTATTATCCTATACTGCAAAGTTATCACAAGCCAACCTCTTGCGAAGGGACTAGTTTGCCCTTATCCCTTCACAGAGGAAAGCCTCAGGCCCACACATCTGCTTTCTTGATGTAGACTGGGTTCCCATAATGCAATGTTGATAACACTGCATCTATTGAAATGCGAGCGAGCGTAACGATCGAGTGAGGATTTTTTTTTTTTTTTTTTTTTTTTTTTTGGTAGTGTTGAAACTACGTATTCTAGAGCACAAGAAATATTTTTCATAGTTAAACATATGTGCCTTGTCAGGAGGGCATGAAAAACGACTTTGCCCCTCTTTTTTGCAGGGAAAATCATCTGCCCTCCCCCCCCCCCCCCAATTCTGGCGCCTTGTGGTAGCCAGAGTTTGCAAAGTACAAGAAGTCCCAAGTGATTTTTTTATTTTTTATTAAGGAAAGTCAAAACTTTGTATTCTACAGCAAAGGAAAGCTCATTATACATTATTGCCTGATGAAAATTTGCGTACTACAGCACTAGAAATCTGTTAATTTATGGTCTTGTAAGGGGGTGCAAAAATTCGCCCCTTCCCTTTGGTAGAGGGGGAAAATGTGCCCACTCCCATATCTAAACCTAACCCTAACCCTAATCCTATTCTTCACATTGTCCTTAACAAAAAACCAAATCATGACCTTGACCTTAACCTTTGACCTTCAGAGATATAGACGGAGGAACGAAGTGGCAGGAGCAAATGTCGTCACGTCACCTGATGGAAGATACACTGCTTCTCATTATCTGCATGTATTTTTAAGGGAGCGTAGAGACTATGACTTTGTGATAAAATTTAGGTTTTGGAATGGTTTTGTAAAACTTCGCCTAATTGGGGCCCCCTACTTGAATGATTGGGGGGGGGGGGCAACTGCCCCCTCTGCCTCCTCCCCCCCCCCCCCCCCCCCCCCCCCGCTTCCGGCTCATATGGCCTTAGCGGAGAGAGGGGTATCGAGCTAATGGCGGTCCCTTTCTTTCAGCTATGAAATCCATATATATTTCGTTCCTGGTCTGGTGATGCAGGAAGGGCGAGTTACAGGGAGTTTTAATATAGGCCTCATTTTAGGAATAGGAAAACGACGACGACGACATCGGTGATGATGATGATGATGATGATGATGACGGCTTCTTGTATATCATTTGGCAGAATCCGCCTCTGCTCGGCGTTCAAAGGCACCGACCGTGCATACATTGGATGGAATGATGGATCAAATTCTTACAATCATATTGCAGAACGACATTTCTTTACCCCTCTCTAGATTAATGGATCATAATTTTAAAAACAAGCGTAGGTGACCAAAATTAGAATATCACAATATAAAAAAAGCTTGTTAAGAATACCTGCAAGTGAGCCATTGTTGCTGCAAAGCAAGCAAACCTACGACCTAAACAGTTTCTCATTAACTTGATTCATATTTTTAAGGATATTTCAAATGTACAGTTACGTATTTTATGTTGGTTAAGATTGTGGATTCAGCTTGCCTCCCCCTTTAAAAAAAAATAAAAGGAATAAAAGAAGAGAAAAGAGAAGAAAGAAGAAAAGAAAGAATACAGTGATGAAAACACATAATTAGTTGTTGTTGTTGTTGTTGTTGTTTTCTTCCTAAGGTTTGTTTAGGAGATCGGATCATCGTTAACGTCATCAACAGTTTGGACAACGGCGAAGGTATCACCCTTCACTGGCACGGAATATTTCAGAGGGGCACACCTTACATGGATGGCGTAGGCATGATCAACCAATGCCCTATACATTCTCATACTTCATTCAGATATGATTTCACTGCAGATAAGATTGGGACGCATTGGTGGCATGCACACACTGATATCCTTCGAGTTGACGGTCTATCTGGTCCACTTATTGTAAGACAACCTGATGAGGTAAGGGATTCGGTTGTCATTATGTAATTGACAATTATGAGGGTCTACTCTGAATAAATGAAAAGTGATTTTGGTGTATTAATTCTTGAAACAAACAGGATTTCAATTGAAACCAATTGCCAAGATAATAGTAAAGTAATTTATATATTTATTTATTTATTCATTTATTTATTCACAATATTTAATCAGGAAACCCAATCAACAAATGCTGCTCTCCCTTGGGGAGGTTCGGTGAAATCCTAGTTTCCTAACTTTTTTGCAGGTTTATTTTTGAAAATCAGTCCGACCAAATATTTACATTTTAATTACATCCTAAAATCAAAATTTAGCTCAATAATTCTTTAATAATTTGCGAAGTTTTGGCTTGCGATGGACGCATTAGGCGTAACTTTAAAAATTCCTTTATTTTGTCTTCTTAATCAGGGTAATGCCCATAGTTCCCTGTATGACTTCGACTTGCCTTCACATACCATATTCCTCACTGACTGGGCGCATGAGACCAGCACAGTTACTTTTGTAGTTGAACATCATTTGAACTGCTTTGCCAGTCCCAAATCAATGCTTATCAATGGCAAAGCACAATATGCCATCTACGTCAATGAGTCAAGTAACACACAGTACGTCACACCCAGAGAGGTCTTCACAGTCCAACAAGTAAGTGGTTACTTCATTACATCTGAGGCCAAAGTAAACCCATTTTCATCAAGTTTTCATGTGAGGAATGGATTACTGAGATCCATATATATATATATATATATATATATATATATATATATATATATATATATATGTATGTATATGACGAGAGAATGATGGAACAGAATGAAGCAGGTCACTCAGTGTATTTACAAGCTTTCGGCTTCTGGTCTTCTTCAAGTTTATTTGCTAAATCAAACAGAATGAAACAAATAATAATAATAAGCAACTTAACAAAACTAAAGACAACAAAACAGAACTATCATAAAAGTATATGACCTCTTTGTCATATACTTTTATCCATATCTCCTTACGACACGCACGCAGTTGACTTGGCGATTCCACGCATGTAGAGAGTAAAAACCAAATTAATCGTCTTAAAGCCAAATTGTCTTGCCTAATCATCCCTTCAACGCTGGAACTTCACTATGCCCCCCCTTCCCCCTTTTTTACATTGTTCCGGTCGGACGCACCAATTTATTTACTTGTGTAGTAAACGCCCTCTACATGACGTCCGTACTACATGTAACTATTATTGCACAGAACACCTACACATTACACACGAGAGTACATATTTGCTTCGACCTTAAAAGTCAGGTAATTGTTTATTTTGCTTACTTTTGTTTTTATTGAGTTCCATTTTCGTTATTTCACTTACTCCTGCCGAGTAACATCTTTTCGATTTCACTTACTCCTGTTGATTTGGTGACACGACATATGCTCCGCCGACATATGCTCCGCCGACAACTGCTCCGAAAAATGCGACAATTGCTCCGCGACAAATGCTCCGGGCCAATTGCTCCGCCGATATTTGCTCCGCCGACACTTGCTCCGCCGACATTTGCTCCGCCGACACTTGCTCCGCCGACATTTGCTCCGCCGACAGTTGCTCCGCCGACAATTGCTCCGCCGAAATATGCTCCGAAATTGAGACATTTGCTCCGCCGACATTTGCTCCGCCGACATTTGCTCCGCCGAAATATAATAATAGTAATAATGATGATAAGAAGAAGAAGAAGAAGAAGAAGAAGAAGAAGAAGAAGAAGAAGAAGAAGAAGAAGAAGAAGAAGAAGAAGAAGAAGAAGAAGAAGAAGAAGAAGAGAAGAAGAAGAAGAAGAAGAAGAAGAAGAAGAAGAAAAGAAGAAGAAGAAGAAGAAGAAGAAGAACAACAACAACAACAACAAGAACAAGAATGTATTTATATAGCACATTTTCCATGTGCATGTTCAAATGCGTTTTACAATGAATTATCAACGGAACAAGTGAGTTTTAAGATGTTTTTTTTTTTTTTTTTGAAGACAATGAGGGATTGCTGGTTAGGAGAGTTTGGGGTAGTTGAAATATGCTCCGAAATTACGACATTTGCTCCGACGACATTTGCTCCGCCGACAATTGCTCCACCGAATTATGCTTTGAAATGACGACATTTGCCCCGCCGACAATGGCTCAGAAGACATCTGCTCCTCTGAAAATTCCTCCGGAAATGCTCCGGGACAATTGCTCCTCCGATACTCAACCTATATTTCTTCCACTGACAATTACTCCGCCGACAATTGCTCCGCTGAAATTATGCTCCGAAAATAGCTCTCGGCCTAAATTTTCTCGTCAGCTAGTGACACTTTTAAGATCGATAATTATTGCTTTCTGAATCCTAAAATGATGTGATGAATTACAGTTTGAAGTAATTATCTTTGTAAAGTATATAAAATTTCAAATAATGTTAATGTCATCCTCTGTCGAGTTCTCAAGTTCTAGAAATTTTCATATCTGTTTATATCGTGCAGTGAACAATGAGGGCTTACTACGCGCACATTTTTTTTTTCTGCAAAAATGACTTAGTTTGCCTGCATGATGTAAGTTATTGATTTAATGATATATTGCAAACGGAATAGGTTTCGCAAGAAGTAGAACATGAAGACATGGTTGTTGATTTGTTTTCGTGGTTGGGGAGATGGAATATCCTCGAACGCCGAGCAAAGCGACTAAGCGGAGAAAGCGTGTGCGGTTCAAACGGGAAGGATAGACTATAAGAATAGCATGCCATTAGATAGAAAGACAAGATGCGAACCGATTTGCTTTCATAAAGATAGTAGGCCTATTATCAGTAGCGTAATGAGCTAAAAATTTTGAAGGGGTAGAACATGGCATATGGGGCACAATTTCTAAATAGTTGCGAACGAGCGAAGGGAGCTAGTGGAAAAATGACCTTTTTAATGAAAATCTAGCTAATTTTGTCATAGATCCTAGCATATATCTGGTAAATAATTTCATCTTTTACCTTTTTTCCCCTTTCTTTTTCTTTCCTTTCTGGATAAACACAAAGAATAACAAAAGGAAATAACTAAGAGAAAATATAAAAGAAAAGCAAATAATAACATAAGCAAAGATAGAACGAGAGAAGGATAAAGCAAAGAATAACATAAGAAAAGAGAGAGAAGAAGATAGAGGGGGAAAAAAGAATAACATATTAAAGAAAGATATATATTGGAGCATAATTCGGCGGAGAAATTTTCGTATTTGTCGCGGAGCACTTTTCGCATTTTTCGGAGCAGTTGTCGGCGGAGCATTCGTCGGCGGAGCATGTCATGGAACCCACGGAGCAAAAAGAGCAAATGTCGTAATTTCGGAGCATATTTCGGCGGAGCAATTGTCGCCGGAACAACTGTCGGTGGAGCAAATGTCGGCGGAGCAACTGTCGGCGGAGCAAGTGTCGGCGGAGTAAGTGTCGGCGGAGCAATTGTCCCGGAGCATTTGTCGCGGAGCACTTGTCGCATTTTTCGGAGCAGTTGTCGGCGGAGCATACGTCATGGAACCGTTGATTTATGTTGCCAGCTTTATAACAATTCTGTTCTGTTGTCTTTAGTTTTGTTTTGGCGAGTAACATGCCTTACCTCAACTGAGTAAGCTTGTACTCTGCAATCTTACATTGTTTTTACTTGTAATCATCACTATTGTCTTCGTTTATATTTTTAAAAATAATACCTTGTGCAATATGTTTATGATATTGAATCTACTTGTTGTTTATATCCGGGAAACAGACTTGTATGGGTTGGTCAAACCTTTTAAATTCAAATCAAATCAAATCAAACATCTTTTCAATTTCACTAACTACTGTTGATTTATGTTGCCAGCTTTATGATAGTTCTGTTTTGTTGTCTTTAGTTTTGTTAAATTGCTTATTATTAGGTGGTCTGTCGTAGACAGACTACCTCTTAATTTCGTCAGAATTTTCTTTATTTATTTATTTCTTTATTATTTATTTTTATTTTTCCACCACTTTCTTGTGAGCGTGTTTTCTCAAATTCGGTTCGCTCATTTTTCATAAAATTTCAATCAATTATCAGGCATATAATGGTCAAGTGCCAGAAATTTTTTCAAGGTCATCAGGTCATCATGACGTCATCCAGGCGCCATTTTGTGAAATCAGATTATCAATCATATCATCACAACGGATCATCAAAAATCAACCATATTTACAACACATAAACTTCAGGTCAAGTGTCAATGTAAAATGTCAGCAAAATCCGCGGGCACGTCATGACGCGCACGTACGCGCGCGTCAAAATTTAGAATTGCTCAAAATCACTTTTTAATCAAAGGAGAGTACGGTTCAGGACATTTTAAGCATTTCAAAATTTTCCGTCCGTGCGCGTCCGCGCGCGCGTTATGCGCGTACGCAGCGCGTATAGAACGTAAAAACTCCGTTTTTTTTGCATGGTTTGTATTCATGACACTATTCTTGACAATTTCCAACTATTTACAGTCATTCTCGACCTTCTGTATTGCCACACGCGCGCGTCAAACTTTCAAATTCGTGCGCGCGTCAATGGGCAATATAATGTAAAAAGTGCTAAAAACATGCCTATCTAGAATCCGCCATAGCTCGTTAGAATGCCTGGATACCCCCAAATTTTATTACATATTCTGAAAGCCTATGAATTGTAGATTTCGATTCATGCAAAATTTTGGCCGATCGCATTTTGTGACGTCATCATATTTGCCTATGAACTCAAAAATTCGATTTTGAAAAAATGACGTCATAAATTTTCTATTCATTTGACAATATTTCACTCATAGTTGGTCAATTTTCATCCAATTTTCGATATGTTGTAGCTGAGACAATTCTCTACAAGATTGGTCAGACAATTTTTCATTTTGACAAAGGTATCATGGCGTTTTTTTGCAATTAAAGGAGGCATGTCAATTTTTCACATTTTGCGTGTATTCTCTATGGGAGATGACTTTTTCTCAAATCTTGATTCTACATTCCCGTCTTCTTTGAGCAGTATCTTTGTAATTTCTGCTCGATTTTTTTCCAAATTTGAATATGTTATAGCTGAGACTATAAGCTTTCATAAATGTGTCCTCCAATTTTTGATCAGATGTCGGGATCATGCCCATTTTTTAACTACAAAATGTCATTTGAGAATCCCGTTTTTCGTCTACGTGTTATCTCTATTGGAAATATTTTGGTCCATTGGTAAAGCACTTGCCTCCCATTCCGGCGACCCAGGTTCGATTCCCGGTGGGTCCATTTTTTTTTTTTTTTTTTTTTTTGCCTTTCATTCTACCATCTTCTTCGACTATTATAAAATATACCATCACAAACAATGTAAAAAACTGCCTAATTTTGCGTGTTATGTCTATTGAAAGTAGTGTGCAGTAGTTTGTGTACAATCTCATTCCCTGTCGTGTATTAAAGCTAAGGGGATAATCTTCCACATGTCCTGCAATATCAAATCGTCCAGTTCGTTATCCCGATTTCTCCAAATCGGCTCAGTCTATTTTCTTCATATTTTCGTCAGTCATCAGTCCTAATAAGGTCAAGTTCCAACATCTTTTTCAAGGTCATCCGGTTATTGTGACGTCATCCAGGCGCCATTTTGTGAAAATCAACTTATGGTCATATGTTCATAACGAAATGTCATTTCTCTTTCATATTTGGCATGGTTAAAGCTAAAATCAATCCGGTCAATTTCAGAAAATTAGACGCGCGCGGACGTACGCGTCCGCGCGTCAGTGCGCCCGAAACAGTGAAAAATGCCACCCCCGATAACTCCCAAACGAGGAGGTCAATCTTTCTCAATCTTCCCATAGTCATCACATCTGCACCAAATATCATCCACACAAAAATTCACATTCATACCTCAATTCGTTTTTTTTTAATAATTCATTTTTTTCTTTTTTACCCCCCCCCCTCTTTTTTACGGGGGCAATAACTCAAAAACAAAACCATGAATCTTTTTAAAATTCAGCACAGTAATGAGGACTGATAAGAAGAATTGACGGTGAAAATCTGAGGTTCATGACGACATTATGACGTCATCTAGGCTTCATTTAGTGATTTTGGGGTGAAAAATACCCTTGGTCGGACCTTGAACGGGGCCTCTAACTTCAGTTTGCGGGGTGCTAGAGACTTGGGACTTGATTCAGATGAAAGAGCAGAAAATTCTACACAAAAAAGGCTCGTATAGCTCAAACGTTTTAACGGTTGTTTTCAGGCCGAAAATGGCTTTCAAAGTTTAAATTGCCCATTTTGCCATAGACACACACGTTATAGGTATTATTAGGTGGTCTGTCGAAGACAGAACACCTATTAATTTCGTCAGAATTTTCTTTATTATTAGGTGGTCTGTCGTAGACAGACCACCTCTTAATTTCGTCAGAATTTTCTTTATTTATTTCTTTATTATTAGGTGGTCTGTCGGTATCGACAGATCACCTCTTAATTTCGTACGAATTTTCTTTATTATTTATTTATTCTTTATTTTTATTTTTCTCCCCATTTCTTGTGACCGTGACTTCTCAAAATCAACTGAATCAATTTTCTTCAAATTTTCGTCAGTTATCAGGCCTATCAAGGTCAAGTGCCCCTATCTTTTTCAAGGTCATCAGGTCATCGTGACGTCATCCAGGCGCCATTTTGTGAAATCACATTATCGATCATATCTTCATAACGAGTGATCAAAAATAAACCATATTAAACACACATAAACTTCAGGTCAAGGGTCAATGTCAAATGTCAGCAAAATCCGCGGGCACGTCATGACGCGCACGTACGCGCGCGTCAAAATTTAAAAATGCTCAAAATCACTTTTTGATCAAAGGAGAGTACAGTTCAGGTCATTTTAAGCATTTCAAAATTTTGCGCGCGCACGCGTCCGCGCGCGCAGCACGTACGGAAGGTAGAAATGCCGTTTTTTTTGCATGGTATCGATTTCTGATAAAATTCTTGACAATTTCCAATTAGTTTCAGTCATTCTTGACATCTAATAATGCCGCACGCGTGCGTCAAACTTTAAAATCCGTGCGCGCGTCTATGGCGAAAATAACGTAAAAACATGCCTCTACAAAATTAACTCTAGCTCTTTAAATAGTCCATAAACCCCCCAATTTCTTTTCATATTTGGGTAGAGGAGGAATCATAGATATAATTTCATGGGTAATTTGAGCCTCAATTATATTGCAAAGTCATCAAAATGGCGTCTAAACTCAAAATTTCATTTTTTCAAAAATGACGTCATCAAATTTATGCAAATTTGACTATAACTCCTTTAATATTGGTCATTTTTCGCCCAAATTTGGATATGTTGTAGCTGAGACAATTCTCTACAAGATCAGTCACCACGATTTTTCATTTTGACAAAGGGATCATGGTGTATTTTTGCGAATAAAGGAGGTATGTCAATTTTTCTCATTTTGCGTGTATTCTCTATGGGACATGACTTTTTCTCAAATCTTGATTCTACATTCCCGTCTTCTTTGAGCAGTATCTCTGATGTTTCTGCTCGATTTTCTTCCAAATTTTGGTATGTTATAGCTGAGACTATAAGCTTTCACGAGTGTGCCCTCCAATTTTTGATCAGATGTCGGGATCATGCCCGTTTTTTAAGTACAAAATGTCATTTGAGAATCCCGTTTTTCGTCTACGTGTTATCTCTATTGGAAAACTTTTGGTCCATTGGTAAAGCACTTGCCTCCCATCCCGCCGACCCAGGTTCGAATCCCGGTGCGTCCATTTTTTTTTTGAAATTTTTTTTTCTTCTTTTTGCCTCATATTTTACCATTTGCTTCGACTACTGTAACATATAAAATCACAAACAATGTAATAAACTTTTTTATTTTGCGTGTTATGCCTAATTGAATGTAGTTTGTGTACAACCCTATGCAAAATCTGATTGCCTGTCGTGTATTAAACCTAGGGGTTTAATATCCAATGTATAATGCAATATGAAATTGCCCGATTTTCTTTGACGCAAGTCTCCATCCATTTTCAACATAATCAGGAATATTATCTTGCACAAATATTATCACACCTTAGCAATTTTACCAACGGGAAGACAGACCACCTAATTCGTCTTCAGTGACGAATTAAAGTTCTAGTTATTATTTGTTTCATTCTGTTTGATTTAGCAAATAAACTTGAAGAAGGCCAGGAGCCGAAAGCTTGTAAATACACCGAGTGACCTGCTTCATTCTGTTCCATCATTCTCTCTTCACATATCTAAATTTAACATGGTTCAACCGATTGGTACAGACATCCACACCTCTCTCGCTATATCAAGGGCGGATCCAGGTTTAAAAAAAAGGGGGGGGGTCCAAAGGGTGAGAAGTTGTCATTCTGGCAAACGCAAGCGCCGAAGGCGCTAAGCTCCTCTATAGCCATATATATATATATATATATAAAATAATTGTAAGGAAATAACATATACAACAGCTTTGGCAACTCTCGTGGAAATAATTATAATTGTGAGAAATGAAAATGAGAGAATAAGCCAACGACCCGGGTTCGATTCCCGGCGGAGACATTTTTTCAACCTTTGCAAAAATTCAAAAAGGGAGGACAGCTCTGGGGAACTTTGATTTAAGCTACGCAACCATTATTCTCTCATTTTCATTTCTCACAATTATATATATATATATATATATATATATATATATATATATATATTGCCTGTTTGACTATTTTAATGTTGAAATATAGTTGGGCGCAGAGCGCGCCACAAAAATTCGATAATACGAGCCTGAAAATGTCTTAGTTGTACTGAAATTACATTTAATCTATTAATATTACATGGAATTATTGTTTATTTGAGATGGAAAATACATATATAATGATTGCAAATTACCATCTTTTATCAAAAAGTGCGGGTATATTTGTACAGGCCACCCCCCCCCCCCCCGTACATCAGAACTGGGAGGGGGGTTAATGCATACCCCCATCCCCTCCGGGATTTGCGCCATTGGACTGTATTAATATATATATGTATATATTATTTTTTTTTAAGTTTTCCCAGATTTTCCAGTCTGCATTGCTCTGCAGGACCTCAGATGGCATGTGGCATCAACACAAACAGTCCAGTGAGATAAATAAGAATAAAATCTGGAGATTTATTACTTGAGATTGGTTCTTCAATGTTGAAGTACTATGTTGATAACCTAGGAATTGGGTGTGCGCATGCTGTACAAACACACTTAGTAAATTTTAGTGATACATGTACACATTTTACAGCAATGAAGAATTATTCACTAAATATCATCTATATTATCTCCTCCCATCCCTGAGATAACAATTCGCAAGTGTTTACATCATCACGAGTTATAAATCAAAAATCACAAAAGAACACAAAAAAGGGAAAGTTCCTTAGATTCAGGAGTTCACAATCAAGGCCGATCAACAACAGTACCAATACCAGTTTTGCTGAAAATTCACAGGATTTAACAATCAACCACAGCATCTACTCATTAGGCAAAATAAATAAGTTTTGTATCACAAAACTAGTCATGGTGCAATGTATCAGATTCAAGCGTTCCCAATCAACAACAAGAAAAAATATATCAAAAGTCCTCGGAGAAAACAAACCTCCTCCCCCCCCCCCCCCCCGAGCACCTGTCATTACCTTTGAATTTCGTGACTTTGACCTTTTTGTTGACTCTGACAGACCTTTGACCTTTTGTGTGACTTTAAGTCTTGACCTTCACAACTTTAACCTTTATATGGACACATGAAGTTCACTTCTTGCGATGTACAACCATAGGGTAGGTGTAGGGAATACCAGACCCTTAAGCACGTTTGCATAATTTGCATAAACATGAACACAGACACACACTAGTAAGGTTTACCAATGCTTTCAGCAACTCTTTTTATTTCTCAGGGTACCGAAATAATGACAAAAATTTGTTTACCTAATGAAATAATCTCCTTAATGACGTCATAGGTAAATGGTCCATTATTCCCTACCCATGAAAGTAATACGAGACCGCTACATTTTCAACCGAAATCTCAAATATTTGTTGAGGAAAATGATATTTCGTTGGAAATGTAAATACCAATAAAGAATTGTTTTTTTGGAGAGTATGTTTTGGTTTCATCAAAATCTGTTGCAATTTTAACCAAAAATTTTATAGCATTTATCATCGGATAAATTTAATTACCATTTAAACGGCATTCAACATGTTCAATGTGCCGTTACTTTTGCCTCCGGCAACTTTACATTTTGTTGTTGATGATTTTAAGTACATCAATATTGAACAATTGACAATGATAATTTTAAAGATTACAGAGAGTTGTAAAATGACATTGAAATACGTCTTAAAAAGAAAGATGTAAAATGACGTTAAAACAACTTAACACATCCAACCAAACTCTAGTAATCTCATAATGCAGTGCAAAAAGGTGAAAATTTTCTTCTTGCAGGTTTGAATTTGTTGAAATTTACTGTTGTTTAATGTTTAATTTGATTAGATGAAATAACAGGATGCATGTAATTTCATGATGAGTCAAAAATTTCCATTTCATGACCTTAAGGCTTTTAAAATTTCAGATCTAAATTCAGCGTGTACCAACAAATATTGCTTAATTGCCTGGATATTTCTTTATCGCCAATATTCTGAATATTATTTGATATTTTCTTTCAGTTTCATAAACATAAAAAACCCCTAACAGCAAGCTTACACAAATTATCAATACACAGTGCACAATTATGCATAACATTAGTCGCCATATTGGTGGTCTTGTATTACCTACACAAATTGATTGGATGTCCTCATTGAGGTTCACTCTACGCACTCTACACTGTGCACAATGGTCAATTGACCAGTACAATAGTTCACCAACTTCATAATAATGTTATTAATACCATTTTTATAGCACACCTCTTTATAAGTTTAACACACCACTATACGTTCCTTGAAAAACCAGTATTTATATCTACCGAAATTTTGAGCACGACAAACTCAACCTCAAAGGAGATTGGTGAATATGGACTTGTTGATGAAAAGTTTACTGACAAAGTAAGCAGAAATGGTAACAGTGTACCTATATGGCGCTAGAGCAATATTTTATTCCAAAGCCAGGGCAGACAGGACAGTTTTCTTCTGAAAAAACAAAAAAACAAAAAAAAAAACCGGCGCCAAAAAGGGGGGGGGTCCGGACCCCCACGACCCCCCTCTGGATCCGCCTATGTATGTATATATATATATATATATATATAAATATATATATATATATATATATATATATGTAGCAAAAAATTATGTTGAAATAATATATATATATATATATATATATATATATATATATTTATAAATTGGACCATATAGGGGGAATTTTCGTCTGAAAAAGAGGTATCTTAAGGGGAATCTGGTCTTACGGGGAAATATAGGATTCCCCTTTAGGTTTTCCAATGCCAGGTTTTCAATCTACAGAAAGGCTTTGCACCATCTTTCTCTTATTTCCTTTTACTATTCATTTAAGAAAAAAATCAGTTTCGTGTATTGTATAAAACACAACCTTCCCACTTACCTCCTCTGATATTTCTTATCAGGGTAAGAGATATCGGTTCCGAGTGATCATCGCAGGGTTTCAGAATGTGGCGATGAAGATTTCTGTTGATGGTCACAACCTAACCCTCATATCCAGTGATGGTGAGGATATTCAACCAGTAGAGGTTGATGCCTTTGTCGGTTACCTGGGAGAAAGGTGAATTGTTACAAAATAAATTACTTTCGATTTGGTTTCATGAACATGTATATTAATTCCAATTGTAACGAACATAAATTTTAAATTGAACATTAAATGTCCATTTTTTATTCAATTAAATTTGTAATTAGTACTTTGTACATCTTCTTCTTCCAGACTGGAATTTCTTTTTTGCTTCCCTTACCCTCGCCCCCTCTACTCCTGTCGTACCCACAAGCCAGCCAGATTTGAAGGGCTAGTGGAATGACCTCCGATTTTCCGGCTCAGAATTTAAATGTTTATAACTTTTTCTTGCCCTCAATATGCGCCCTTTAAAAAGACATTTTGTGCCGCCTCTACTAAGAACAGGGCCACTTCGACTATAACTCACACGTTAAACCCTTTCATGACAGGAATTATTTAAGGGGTAAATTGATCACATTTTGTTCTTCAAATTGGCAACAATAATATTTTTCTTTTAGTGCTACACGGTTCTAACAAAATGTAATGTCTCTGAAGACAATATGCATCATTAGAAGCTTAGTCGAAAGTTGAAAGAAATTGCCAATTTTGATAAAAACAGTGATTTTGAACCTCTCAAAGTGTTGCCAATCTAAGGATTTTAAAAGTTATTCTCCTTTTTGAAATTCCTGGTGTCAAACGCAATATGGTTATGCAACAAAAATGGACACAGTGTGTGCAGAATTTTTTGCTCTTTCTACTCTTGCATCTGGTATATTTTTTTGAGCTCTGAATCAAAAGTTATTGAGCCAAACCACAAAATGTGGTCAATTGTCTCGAAAGGTTAAAGATAAAGCTAAATTATTGTCATGTGATTACATTGTGAAAGAAACTGTCTCAGAGCAATTGAGAAAGATTGATCATGTACTGCTGTACATGTATACATAAGAATAATTGGTGTATACCGTGCAGGTTATGGAATCAACCAAAAATTGACCCAGTCTCGCTGAAACTCATGTACTGCACACAGAAATCGGTATAAGACACTGCACATACAATGTGGCATGAATGTTTGGCCCAAACACTTAAGCAATTTCTCGTCATATTTCGAATATGGGCATTTGAAGACCAGTCCTTTTAACCGGACATTAATTTCTACTACGACGCCCTTACAAACTGACATGAAAAGCATTAGTTTTCACTAAAAGATAACATCTTAGTTGTGCTTTTCCCGTTTTGACTAGATATGACTTCATCCTCCATGCTTCGAAGGATGTGGGTAACTATTGGTTGAAGATCAGAGATGACAGGCCTCCCGGTATCACTGAAAAAGACAACATGACTGTACTAGGTTTGGCCGTCATTAGATATGAGGGGGCAAACCAATCCAACCCTATGGAGGACCCGTCACTGGAAAGAGAAGGCGTCGTTTTCCAACAGTGGAATACTCCCTCTTCCTCAAACGTAATTACTACTGAGCAGCTGAGAGCTCTAGGTATATACTTTTACCATCCTTTTTCCTACAGTATCACCCAGATAACAAATCAACGGGATGGGAGTAAGGCAGAAAGATAGAAGGGGAATTCTGAAATGAAATGAGGTTTGGATAAAAATGAGAACGTAAAGAACGTAAGGTTATTACAATACAGAATCTTGGCCGGATTTATTTCATGAGCGATCTCCAATTTTCTTTGGGATTATACACCATCCTTTACTAATCACAGTTAGAAGGATATTGCGTCATCAGAAATTACCCATAGAATTTAACTGGCCATATTTTCAGCCTAGGGTTATTGCTGATGAAACTAGATTGCTATGGAGACAGGTCCTTTGCAACAGTTAGTTCTCTTGGAACTATTTCCTTTCGTACTTGAAGTAATTGATATTTACAGAATAGTTTATAAAGCTCAACTGAAAATACATCTCTTTAAATATCTATATTTTCAGCTCAGTGAACTGTGGATTATCAGTTGAAATTATTATTGTTTTGTATATTTAATATTGATGTGCCTTGACAGTTTTCGGATCATGTGCATATTATCAATTCATCATTATTATCATTAGTATTATTATCATAATTTTCATTATTATTATTATTCTGAAAACAGGATCAAGTCCGTATATTCTCGAAAGAATTTGCTTTCACAAAGAGCACTAAGTGCTATCAAAAACAACTTTCTATGATATGGTTTTACTGTCCAAGTATTTTCCTAATGAATCTCGTTGTGCCCATGCAGTATGGCTGCCTTCTGTAGGTCGTAGACTTGTAGATTCGGGGAGATCTTGGTGATGAGACTTTCGGTTCCTTTCTTCACCATGAATTTGTGTCCAATGGTTGCAGGGGTCACCTCTGCTTTCACGTTCTCCATTCTCTCTATCTATATTCTCAGGTCTTGGTATGTATGCCGTTTGTCTCATCTTTGACTGCAATGTTGATGTCATGAGGGATGGACACTTCGATAATGTTTACTTTATTACCCTCTCTAATGACAATGTCTGGCTTGTTGCAGTTGATGGCTATGTCTGTCATGATACCACAATTCCAATTATATCGTACTTTTATTGGTCAGGGTAGTCGTCTGCGGCTGATGATCCCAACAAGAATGGTCATAGGTTTCATTTCCTCAATCTCGCAGTATTTGCTAGTGGATATATTTGGCAATAGCATGTCGGCTGATACATTCTGTTTGGGGTATCCTGACACCATATGCATCAGCGTTTCAGGTTCTTTACCTCGCATTCTACATTTGTCCTCAATATTTGAACGAGGATTGACTTATCATATGCCCGAATTCTGACAACCCGATCTTATATGGCAAATATAAAGCCATCCGTTTCTCCCTTGAGACCAGCAGACTTCACCTATTTATGGGTGTCCTTTCTATCGACAAACTGCCGATGTGTTTTTTTCTCGTGATGGCCGTGGAGATGTTTCGCCTGCAGTTTTTCTTGTAGTTATCGTTCCAAAGAACTTTCTCTTTCTCACCATACGAAAGTGTCATCTGAAGTTTTTTTTTTTAAAGAATCCTTGAGGCTTGTTGACTGGAGGAGTAGATAGCTTGTTTTTTGGTCATGGTCTTTGAGTTGCAGTACTGAAAGAAAGAATCCCCATCATCTGTATTTTCAGCTTCGACTTTAGAATGTTCTAGTCCTTCATCGATATGATCCAGAAGTGACATCGAGCGCTAGTGTCTAGTGTGGGCATTTAGTTTTTTGCCGTCTTCCTTTCCGCTTACCCGATCTCAGTGTCTTCCAACATGTCTCGCTGCATTGTGTAGGTTTGTTTTGACATTTGTATAGAATTGGACATAAGCATTCGATTGGTGACACTTTTGGAATACATGCAGTGTCAGGATCGAGCGCAGACAACACAAAGTACAAGTGACCATAAGCTATACGATTCCAGTCTTATTTCATTTCATTAAATTAACTTCTCTCCAGTCTTGGTGATACAAATTTCTTTTGGTGCTTTCATAAATAAATAGCAGATATACATAACACTAGCCACATAACCTAATGCCGGCAGTACTCTGTGAAGTACAAAAGCACATTATCTGCAAAGTAATTACATCAATCAATTGTTACTCTCCTAAACGGTGGCCTTTAAATTTATAAGGCTTCTTTTCTAAATAAGTTACAAGTATAATAAAATGTGAAAGAAAGATAACAATTAACATACAAAAATGTCATTAAGAGTAATGAAGGCAATTTCACTGAGTTACTGAAGAGGTAGCATAACTCGGAATGGAGTTCCACATTGTCCGTTAAGTCAGTTTTGGAGTGAAGATAATTAGCTTAAATCATCTGGAGTATATCATGTTCATGGCCAATTCAAGTCCTGGTAAGGATTGTTACAAAATAGGAATGATAGGGCTTACCGCGATTGGGAATGATTTGGTCTCTCACATGAAGATATGCAGGGCTGGCGGAAGAACAACCAGAGTCAGGTTCCTCCATGCGACAATGGGTGAGGAGCACGATAACGAGTACTCTGGTCACACAGATCCAAAGTGGGTCACAAAGGAGCTTTCCCAGGTCACACAGTTCTGGGATCACTAAGCTGAATTGCCAGTCACTAAGTAGGCTTCACACAGGAGAGGAGAGCTCTGCCCAGTTTCATACAGCCTAGCCTGGAGACGGTCAATGGCGGAAGTGTCCAAGTCCCCATAAAAGAGGAGCCACAATTTAACTTGACAATTCTGAGCTTGACAAATCCTGTCAACAGCTTGCTGGCCAACAGGAGGAACAGGTCTTTCCTCTGTGAAAAAAATCAAAGGCTTCTGCCCATTTGCACAAAAACAGTCAGAGAAACCCCTCACATTACTCCCAGTTCACATTCTTTTATTCAAGTGCAATCAACCAACTATCAAGCTCCCTCACTGTCATAGTCTCATTTGCATCACAAAGTTGAATAAATTGTAGCTCCTCTCTGGACTGAATCTAGATAAAAGATAAAGAATGTGATAAATGCAAAGAACAGGAGAGCATCTGACATGCAGTAACTACTAATTCGTAGATGTGCTGTGTTCACCTGTCTTCAGTAGAGCTTGGATATCAATATGTTCACATCCAGGCGCGTAGCCAGGGGGGGGGGGCCGATGGGGACGGTCGCCCCCAAAAATTAAAAAAACGCCACCAAAAAAAAAAAAAAAAAAAAAAAAGCGAGAGCGAAAAAGCGGGGGAAGTGAGAGAAAAAAGCCTAAAAAGGCGCTAAGAGCCGTTATCTTTCTCTCAAAAATTTGCATTCGCGCGGGAAGGGGAAAAACTCCCCCTCCCTGCAGCCACCCCTGTTACATACAGTGCAGTATTGCGTCCAAATAATTGAAAAACTCCCTGCACCCACCTCTGTTACGTACAGTGCAGTATTGCGTCCAAATAATTGACAAGCAGTCCGGGTGTCGAACTTACTACTTTCCGCCTAAAAAAGGTGCTACGAGCCGTTGTCTTTCTCCCAAATTTGCTATAAAACGTCAGAGCTTTCGCGCTACGCGCGGGAAGGGGGGAACTCCCCTCCTACACCCCTGTTACCTATTGACAAAGCAGTATTGCGTCCAAATAATTGAAAAGTAGTCCGGGCGTCGAAGTAACTTTCCGCCTAAAAAAGGTGCTACGAGCCGTTATCTTTCACTCAAATTATTTTGCTATAAAACGTCAGAGCTTTCGCGCTTCGCGCGGGAGGGGAAGATCTCCCCCTCCCTGTACCCACCCCTATTGACAAAGCAGTATTGCGTCCAAATAATTGAAAAGCAATCCGGGCGTCGAACTAACTTTCCGCCTAAAAAAAAAGGTGCTACGAGCCGTTATCTTTCTCTCAAATTTGCTATAAATGACGGTCAGAGCTTTCGCGCTTCGCACGGGAGGGGGGAAAACTCCCCCTTCCCTGCACCCACCCCCTGGGGAGCACACTTCGCGTGCTCATCACAAATTTCGCACGCTTCGCGTGCTCACAACCGCCCCCCCCCCCCAAAAAAAAAAAAAAAAAAAAAAAATGAAATCCTGGCTACGCGGTTGTTCACATCCTATGTTTACTGTCAGATGCATCGCAATGTGGGTAGAAAGAATCTCCTTGATTCTCATCAACGTTATTCTGCTTCGGCAGTTTTTTCCAACTGTTCTAAAAGTATGATTGAGTATGTTCCACGCTGTTATCTCTCATTTCCCGTAGTCGGTCAGTATTTTCCAGTGGCGTATTTTGTGGTAATCATGGTAATTGGGCTTATTCACTCTCTCGTGAACCAATTCTTTCAATTGCTGCTGATTCTAGAGACTTACCATCTCTCTGGCCGCTTTGTACTTCAGCAGATGCATGCTTGGTTATGCATATCGAGATTATTATTATTATCATTATTATTGTAAGACTGCTTTATTATCATCATTTACTTTACTTGTCATGCTTGTATTTTGTTTGTCTACTCTCCTTTTGTTGTCTGTCTGGATCTTGAATTAATTCACATTAGTTTTCTTTTCAGCAATGCTTTGCAGTCTGGAATTAATTCAGTTTAATTAAGTGATATTCAGTTGTCACTACCACCACCACCACCTCACTCTAGATACCTTTCCTCTTGTTTTGTTTTGTCACCTTCATTCCTTTTCTATTCAGGTGTGTTCATTCATTTCATCCCACACCTGATTCCTTAGTTGAACTTAGACAGCTCCCATTCTTATGTGTTCATCCCAACCTACTTAATCAACTCATCCCCTTCTTTCCCTGTTGGTTCATTTATTAAATTGGATTTCCCCATTTTATTAGACTCCTCCATATTGGTAATGTTATCTCTTCATTTGACTATTTAAATATACATTATGTAATTTATGTTCTGGATATTTTGGGCAAAGCAGCCCCAAGTTTAGTTTAATAAAAACAGAGCACTACCAGACGTCATCGTGATCAGCGTCTCATGTCTCATGAGTTCTCTCTACATTAAGTTATCTCCCATCTTCATATGATTCTTAAGTTCGAGGATAGATTATTGTTAAACATCGTTCATTTTCCAACGCTACATTGTTATTATCTTTATTATTGTCATTATCATTATTATCATTGTCATTGTTATTATTATTATCATCATCATCATAATTATTATAATTACGGTTAATATACTTTCAACTCATCCCCAAGATCGTTTTCTTACCATATGATACTATCCTAAAACAGTTCCGTTCATGATGACGTTCGTCATCTCTCCGTAACTTTTCATATATTTTCACGCTATGGTTATTTTGTACCCTAGAAAATGCCAGCCTCCCGCAGGAAGGAAAGTTGACTGCATATGTTAATGTCGATTACAGTCAGGTTTGATCATTTATTATTTACCTTCTTATTATTATTGATGTTTCTTTTACAATATTTCCTACTAAACATTAATTTCATCGTGACAACATTACTTACTACAGCCAAATAAATTTTAGCATCTCACTTTGATCATAATATTAGTGAGGTACACATGAATGATTTGAATAGCCAAAGCTTCTAGCAGGATTGTAGTGAGGTACAATCCTGATAGAAATCTCTTCATGGCCTTATCCCAATTTTGTTCTCCTGATCATGAATTTATAGTAACTGTCATTTCTGATCACGATTAATATTTGAACCCTATCCCATAAAAAGGGGATTAAACATTTAACGTGATTTGTTTAAAAAATTAAATATAATCAATTTTTCACTCCTAATTTTTATTTAAGAAAATATTGGTATATCCTTATTTTGCCTTACGAATTTAACTGTGTGTACCTTTGCTACTGCCGTCACAAACACGACTGTGCCCATCCTTTCGTGTAAGTAACAGTTAGCATTTTATTTCTGACAGGCTGGGGACAACCGATACTGGGAAGACTTCCACAGTCCCCAGGTAAACTATCGTGCATTCACCTTCCGGGAGTATCCGCTGCTCTCACAATATGATGACGAGAAGAACGATGGTGAACTCTGTGATTTCTTCGACGAAGAGATGGACAACACTTGCAGAGGTCCTTCCACATTCTGCAAGTGTACTCAAGTACTTAATGTGAAATTGAACCAGGTATTGAAGGGGGGCGGTACGTCTTCTGGGGGCAGGGGAGGGGGTGGCAATGATTAGGGAATGGATTTTTTTTTTTTTGAGGTGCTGGTTTAATAAAGCAACATAATCAATTATCATTTTACACGGCACAAAATTGAATATCACTTGTTCTAGAACTGTCTTCAAACATGTCTTGCTCTTATTGCTGTTATAAGGAAATAGTAATGAGAATGGATTGAACACCATTTGTTCTATATTACTATGGTTTCCAAAGTGATTTGGTAACTTTGTAGAGGCTCGATAAAATCTGAGCTGCCTGGCCTTACATGCAATCAGTGTATGTAATATGGTGCAAAAATGAAGCCGGGGGGCATAGGGGAAGCATAGGATACTAAACAAATCAACTATTTTTCAGAATCAAAAAAAAAAAAAAAAATCGGTTTCAAATTATCCTATATGCGAACAACATAACGGAAAATAAGACAAAGTAGAACAAATTAAATATTACAAACGATTGTCGCAATAAAGTGTATGTCTCATAAAAACAAATACGATATGAAATTCCAGCCTAATTTTCCTGTGACAGACCATTATAATTCTCTAAAATTATAAAATATATTAAGGTAAGGGTACGTAGGAATAAAATCACAACATGTTTGAAGAAAGTTTGATAGTTTTAGATCAATATGTTCGAATGTGTCTTTTCTCCTATTTGTCTCATTCCTTGTCTTTATTCCTATGATTCGAACACATAAGCTTCATGCAAAATACACTTCAGTATATTTTGAATGTATATCTTACAGACTTTGGAACTTGTTCTGATCAATGAGAGGAAGGGTTCTGTTGATGTTCATCCTTTTCACCTCCATGGACACGCTTTCCGTGTGTTGGCACAAGAAAAGCTGGTCGATACAACAACCAAAGAAGAAGTTATCCAGATGGACAAAGGTAATCTTCATTCTTTCTCATGTATAAGGATATTTTAGTATTGGTATTTTCTTCCACAGACCAATTGTTCTGATTGCATAGCACCCATAAGCATTATGTAAAGTAAAATAAAAACATTTTTAGCAGATCCTTGTATGGGATGATATTACTATACGGCGACTCGTATCACGATTTCAGAATCTCAAAACTATAATGATATCACGAGTTTGCTACCCCCTTGGATTGTCTTATTACGATCAATGCTCATTACGTTTTCTGCAAATTAGGTGCAATGGAAATTTTGAAAATGATTTGCGTGTTCGGAGGGGGTGGTCTCTTAATTTTTGTTTAACGTCACCGCGATTGCAATTTTGCAGTTGTGCCTCTCAACGATATTGATAGGATCTCCATATACTCTCTCGATATCATTATGTTCAGATGGTTTAATCATCAGAAACTATGACAACCCTCCTAAGAAGGATACGGTGATCGTCCCGAGTCCAGGGTACACTGTCATCGAGTTCTTCGCCGATAATCCTGGCTGGTGGTTCTTCCATTGCCATGTAGAATTTCACGCTCATGTAAGCTATATTTTGAAGTTTGAGGATATTAGATTTTTTTTCAGAAAATCATAAATCAACAATAAATCGTTTTAATTAATTGGGGTTTCATTTATCAGAGTGTTGATCCTCTTTGCATTTGAATATACTTCACCCAGTCCCTTAATGTTCTTTTTTTCGCCACTCCCTTTCCTTAGTTTCTGTTTTGTTGAAATTACTCTGGAATCAACTCTTGCTGTTACAGGTATTCCAATCCATAAATGGAGAAATAAAAGAAAGACTGAATGATTGACTATATATATATTTTACTTTCACTAATTATTCAATTTGTCAGTCATAGACTGTCATATGATCATCACCCATTTTTCCTATATTTTTTCTAGACGGGTATGGCCCTTGTGATTCGTGTTGGTGACAAGTCAGATATCCCACCCGTGCCACCTAATTTCCCTCTTTGTGGGAATTACCCTCCCCAGTCTAATGGAACATCATCAGATGGATCTGACCCTAAGGCATCACTTTCTTCTCTCGAGATTGGTCTTGCTATCGCGACTGCTATTTTTGGCATTTTATCTCTCATCCTGATCATAGTAATAATCTACATCTGCTGCTGCAAGGAATCTGAGTAAAGCAACATGGCGATGACAGGACTTGACAACAAAGTAGACGATAACTGAAATTAAGGCAGCTTAACTGATGATCTGTGTAAAAAAAAAAAAGTTCTTGTAATGACTCTCATTTTAAGACTTACTTTCAATATATTATGTTGTACTAGCTTATGAGTGTTTGTATATTTAAAAAGGTACCTGCACTGTAAAATATTTTGCCGTTTTTTCACGGAATTTCCTGGCAGTCAGGATGCCGGGAATGCCCGTTTTCCCAGTTTTTTTTTTTTTTTAACCGGAAATCAGCATATATTTACAATAAAATTATGTAAATTTACAATAAAATTATGTAAATATATGTTGATTTCCGGTAAACCAACAAACTTGCTGTTGTTTTACAGGAAAAGACTGTAAAATTGGAATAACGGCAATAACTTGTAATTTCAAGGGCTAAAAAAACTGTCGTTTTACAGTATGTAGTATCAAAATAATGTTAGGACTGACACTGGTCGATTGCTTTCGATTGTATATTATACTGGAATAGTCATTTAGTTGCGGCTTCTTGTATTATATTATTCTCCTTTATCATGTTTATCTTGATGAGTTAATAGTCCCAGGGGCCCGTTGCACAAAACTTGCGTTTAATAACAACTCTTAAAAATCAAACGCAAGTCCTTAATGCGCACTTCTGATTGGTTGAAAATAAAGTTGCGTTTGATTTTCCCGAGTTGCGTTCAAACGCAAGTTTTGTGCAACGGGACCCAGAAATATTTAACAAGTTGCAGATTGTATATCTGTACATGACAGATCATTTTTGTAAGAATGACTCCAACTTACTCTCTAAAAAAAAAAAAAAATCGAGTGATCACTGACGTCAATCCCAGGGGGAATGAAAATAGAGTGAAAAGAGAGTGAAACTCCACTCTTTTCCTTTTAGAGACCACTCGATAGTCACTCGATATTCACTCCTAAACAAGTGATCACTGACGTTACTCCCGGGGGAGTGAAAACAGTGAAAATTCACTCTTTTTTTAGAGAGAGTAAATCACTACACTATATAACTTGTCAATTGTCATGGAAATCACTGTCATGGTTACTAAAAAATGAGGAAGTGACATAAACAGCAGAGAGAGAGTGAAAAAACGGATGTTAGTTACAAAAAGAAAAGAAAAAGAGAAAAGATTTGTAAGGGTTTTAAGTGAATAATATAGAAAAGATTCTGGAAAAAAAAGAAGATAATGTCAGTCTGAATATGACTTATGCATAATAACATGAACTTGGTTGTGCTTTTAAGGAAAAAATAAGAAATAATCTTAACAATTTCAAGGCTGCTTTTGTCTACTTAGACTTGTTGATGATGTAAATTAGGAGGTGTTTTTAACATGTCATCATCTTTATCGTGTTACATTTTGATGAGAAGCCTAAAGCATCAAGGGCTATGTAGGGCGGGTCCGCTCGCTATTCATAAGAACCGCTATTCATAGAAAACCGCTATTCATTTAACACGCGCAATGAATAGCGGTCCTTATAAGTAGTTATGAATAGTGGTCCTTATGAAAAAGTGGTCCTTATGAATAGCGGTCCTTATGACTAGCGAGGTTACCCCATGTAGGGCGGGTTTGATATAGCAAATACAGTTACAGGATCTGAGAGGTGTTTACTGTTGGTATAAAGTAAAGCGGAAATGTCAAAATATTCAGAATTTTATACTGCAAAGTCAGCCCTGTCAACTGCTGTGTGGCTTAAGAACTATGCTTAAGAAGTTTAGGTTACGTTTCGTTAATCGTTGCCTTTATAATTATGGAAATTAATACAATTCCTTGCGAGGCAAATAAGGCCAATTTTATGACGGCCTGAAATGCCGAGGGCCTGTAACAGATTACTATCCTGTGGCTCTACGGCAGCGACTTTGCCCCTTTTTTCCTTTATTTAACCTATATACAATAAGTGGTCCTTTTATATCCTTTACGTGAAAACGTGACCGCAAAATCAATATTACCGTCCCTTGATGAGTGATGACACTTATTAATTTGAAGTATGCATGGGCGTATATATATAAGGTGAGAGGATGTTTGGTGAGAAGGGCTGCAGCCAACCTTCTGCATGGCATCCGACATCTCATATCTGCACCGTTTGTCGATTTGCATTATATAATTTTAGTTTATTTCAATGGAAAATTACACTTTCACTCTAACAATATTAAGATGTCAAAATCAGAAACTGTAAAATTGATATTCTGGTAAGCGACGTCAGCCACCCCCGCCCCTTGCGAAATTGTGCCCATAGGCGCCGGAAGTGGGGGGCAGGGGGGGGGCGGTCGCCCCCCCCCCCCAAACGAAAAAGTGGGGGGGGGGGCAAAATGCATTTTCGCCCCCCAAAAAGCCCCCCCCCCCCATTAAAAAAAAAAAAATCAGTAGTAAAGGAGTAAAAATCGTGTGTATATTAAATGCTTGATTGCTTTTTTACGTAATTGTAAGCCTTTGTATTCATTTTTCGTATTCATGGAGATTCGTATTCATATTCACTGAAGACAGATAAAGCATTCAAACTTTAAACTTTAACGTAGTGGAGGTTTCGTATTAGACGCAAGGTTGCCAGAGTAGGCAGAATTCTGCTTTCTGGCAGAATTTTGACCGCTTAGGCATAATTTGACAAAATTTAGCAGAATTTTAGCATAATTCTGGTGTTTTTTTTTTTTTTTGCTTGTCAGAGAATTTTCCAGTAAAAAATACACCCAAAAAATGCTGATAACCTTTTGTTTTCTTTATTGCTTGTCAGAGAATTTTCGAGTAAAAATACACTCCAAAAATGCTTGTCAGAGAATTTTTGAATCTGTATTGTTGTGAGAGGGTGGGAAAGCGTGTGTGTTTTTTTAGGGGTGAGAAGACATGAGCCCTTGAAAGGTGAGCCCCCTTGAATGTTTGCCCCCCCAATCCCAAACTGCTTCCGGCGCGCCTGATTGTGCCCGTACTCGTATGCCATGCATGAGAACTGTCCATGTATGGTTTCTATAGCCCGTCATGAGCGGCTTGTGTTTATATATTTAAAAAAAAAAAACTATAAAAAAAAAACCTATTAAAAAAAACAACAAAAACAAACATAGGCGACATAGGCAGACCGGTATGAATGCATGGGGTTAATTTTCTCTCTGGGGGCCATAGTAGGAGCGTTCACGTCACGGTCCCTGTCAGGTTCTTCCAAGACCCTGCGAATCCTGCTACCACATCTCACACTGTTATAACCGTTTTCATTGATAAAGGCTGCTTCACTACCAACCAGAAGCCATGTTACCTCAAGAAGAACGTGAAGTAGAGCAAGACAGGAGGTCCTTTTCAGGACCAGTAATCACAGTTTTGTCTTTCAACGTTGAAGAAATTTCAACAGCTAAGCAGGAACTATATACTTGCTAATATTTGTGTCCGGAAGCAGTGTCAAGTGCTCTGTGTGCAAGAGACACATCGTAGCCTAGATGACATCCGGCCCCGAATCCCTGATATGAGACCGGTGGCTGAAAGGCCACATGAACAGTACGGAAGTGCGATTTTTGTAAAATCGGGCGTCCCAGTCTGCTCCACATATGTAGCTGCCGATAACAGTATTGAAGTATTGACAGTGCATCTTGATGGCGACATTTCAATCACATCCATCTACGAACCACCCACTCAAGACTTCCATCTTACCCCTGATGTAGTTGGTCAGTGTAGAAACAAAATCTTCATTGGAGATTTTAATTGTCATAGTATCCACTGGGGCTACAAAGACACAGACGAGAATGGAGAGTTGCTCGACGAGAATGGAGACTTGCTCGAAATCTGGATGGACTCAAACAATCTCCAACTTATCCATGATCCCAAGCTTGCACATTCATTCAACAGTGTTCGATGGAGAAGGGGATACAACCCAGACCTCATTTTCGTCAGTTCCAACCTAGCACCCATGAGCGCCAAACTTGTCCTAGATCCCATTCCCAAATCCCAGCACCGCCCTTTAGGGTTACTACTCCAAGCTGTTGTCCAACCTGAGATAACACCCCTGAGAAGGCGCTTTAATTTCAAAAAGGCAAACTGGGAAGGCTTTGCTGCAGACCTGGACCAGTCTATTGGGGATTTGGAGCCTGTACCTGATGCTTATGAACAATTTGTGGACAGGGTAAGGACATCATCGAGAAGACATATTCTTCGCGGTTGCCGGACAGAGTACGTACCTGGTTTTTCCCCAGATTCTGCTACCATCTATGCGTCGTATAGAGAGAAGTTTGCAGCTGATCCATTTTCAGCTGATACTATAGCTGCCGGGGAAGCACTCTCTGCAGCCATCTCATCTGACCGGCGTAAACCCTGGCAAAACCTGATTGAATCCGTTGATATGACGCACAACAGCAAGAAGGCCTAGTCTACCCTTAAACGAATAAATAAGGACCCAAAGAAAGCTACCTCATTGCATACCACTCAGCCCACTGCCAACCAAGTGGCACATCAACTTCTTCTCAATGGCAAGACAGGAACATCAGAGAAAAGGCAAAAACCTGTGGAATGCCCTGAAGGCAACCCAGAGCTTTGCCACCCTTTCACAATGGAAAAACTTAATGCTGCTATTTGCACAGCCAAGGCAGGGAAAGCTACCGGTCTGGATGATATGATGACCGAGCAGATCAAGCACCTTGGTCCAGTTGCAAAACAGTGGTTGCTGGCCATGTATAATAACTGCATGGAGAGATGTCACATCCCAAAGATCTGGCGTCGTGCACGTGTTATCGCTCTGTTGAAGCCAGGCAAAGATGCATCAGCAGCGAAGAGTTACAGACCAATATAACTTCTGTGCCACACATACAAGCTGTTTGAGCGTCTCATCCTAACCCGCCTCAGTGAAGTAATAGAGCCATCTCTGATTAAGGAAAAGGCAGGTTTCCGGCCTGGGAAGTCATGTGCGGGGAAACTTCTTAATCTCACCCAACATATAGAAGATGGCTTTCAGGAGGGTCTCATCACAGGAGCTGTATTTGTAGACCTCTCAGCTGCATATGACACAGTAATCACGGTCGATTAATACATAAAGTACTTGCTATGTCACGCAACATGCATTTCACAAACCTGGTGAAGTCTCTGGTTCAAAACAGACGCTTCTTTGTTGAGCTGTCGGGAAAGAGAAGTCGCTGGCGCAGGCAGAAGAATGGGCTTCCTCAAGGTAGTGTCTTGGCACCAATCATGACCAGCCTATCCACGATAACACCAGGAGCTTCATATATGCAGATGACTTGTGTACCACCACTCAAACTGTGGACTTCCCAGAAGCAGAAAACACCCTAAGTGAAGCACTTGCCATCTTGTCCTCCTACTACTGTGAAAATCACCTGAAAGCTAACCCTTCCAAAACGCAAGTTTGTGCCTTCCACCTGAAGAACAAACATGCTAAAGATCAGAAGGCTAAAGATCACTTGGAATGGCACCGTTTTGGAGCACTGTGACAACCCGGTTTATCTCGGTGTTACCCTTGATCGGTCTCTGACCTATAAAGCTCATGTCAACAAGCTGAGAGGGAAAGTCAGCACCAGGAATGCCCTACTTCACAAGCTGAGCACATCAAACTGGGGAGCAAATCCTACCACCATCAGGTCAACAGCTCTAGCTCTCTGTTTCTCTACTGCCGAGTACGCCTGCGCAGTGTGGGGACGCTCAGCCCATGCAAAGAAGATAGATCCTGTGCTGAACACAAGCTGTAGCCGCATCACCGGTTGCATAAAACCCACCAAGACAGACCACCTCTATCTTCTCTCTGGTATCGCCCCCCCCCCCCCCCCCCCGAGATAAGACGGACAGTAGCCAGCCAAAAGGAACGTCTCAGGCTAGTTTGCAGGCACAAACCCTGGTCAGTCGTACTAGAGAATCCGCGCTGTAAGACTACCATAGGCCATGTACTGTAGCTGCTCCTGACACGACCAGTAGGTAGCTGGATAAGGCTCCTCTCAAGACACAATGATTTTCTGATAAAGTGTCAAATTTGGGTCTGTGCTTGCAGACTAGTCTCAGACAATCAGAGGATGAAAGACACCCCCTTCCATGGTCACCCTTTGGTACCTCAACGCTTGAAATCGCGGAGAAGTTTCCTTGCCTCTTTAGAGGGCAGCAAAACATCTACATGGGAAGAAAGACTGGAGAAACTTCAAGAGGATACACACATGGCTATTGATCCATCTGAGTCACTCCTTGCAAGTTCTAAAGACGTATCATGGATCACATGGCGTAGCCCTAACAGACTGCGAACAGGCATGGGGAGGTGCAAGGCAAACATGCTCAAGTGGGGATATACCGACAACGCGGCAGACTGTGAGTGTGGGCAGGGCCTCCAGACTATATGCTCCATCTCCTGAGCTGTGACCGGTGGCAGTGCAATGACGTGGCTCTTGCATGTGCTAGACATTGGGAAACAGTAGTCTGATGACCCGAAATGATGATGATTTTTCTTTTCTCTGATCAAGAATAAAAAGCCTCTGGCAATTAAAATGAATTTCCAAGGCAAAAAAATAAAAAATAAAAAAATAAAAAATGAAAAATAAAAATCACCAACTGTTCTTATTTTCATTCTGCTTTTGTCATAAACTAGATGGTGACTAGATGTTCTCTGTAGGTTTCCATGGTGAGTGAGTATTCACAATAGATGGTGACTCTTCTTAATAATGCTTTCGTCTTGGTGATTGTTATTCTGTTGCAAGTTATTCAATTGATTATTTGTGATGTCATTTATAATAGTCTATATGCCAGGAAAATTAAAAATCTTACTTTCTTGTTCTTAAATTTCCCCTTTTCTTTTCCTTTTCTCTATCTCCTCTTTATTTCCCCTGCCACAACCGGAGGCACATGCCCGTGCACCACGTGGCTACCCGACTTCATGGACTGCGGAACTTTGGGGGGGGGGGGGGAGGGTAGCTGGGGGGGACTGCAGTCCCCACTTTTTTTAGTAGACGAGTTTCATAAAACCTCGCAAAAAAGGGTCGAAAATTGACATTAATGAGTGACATCAAATCAATCACCCCCCTTCCCACTTTCAAAAACGCCCCGCGGCCCCTGGACTAGGTTTACAAAAACAAAATTAAGGCTGAAAATAAAAAAAATAATTCCTAGTTTCTCGTCCCCTCCTTTTTTTCGGCTAGCCTCTAATTTTTTGCTATTTGATATTTTTGTTCAAAATGGACTAAATGCGACCTTAATTACAGACAATGAAATAACAAAAATCATTGATATAGATCTAATGCATCTAAATATGCAATTTCACATTGTTTTGAGCCTCTCAAATGCATGTCCAAATGAAATAGAATTGACGGTGCTGAAATTGACCTAACTAGAATCTAATCAATAGGAATAATATCAAATATTGAATACATGTATATTGGAACGCCCTCCTCCATGTTCGAAAAAATCCCGATGAGAAACTACAGGAATCAATTTTACTTGGCCTAAAGTACAAAATTTCCCAGATATACATGAATATTTTATAGATCATCTTTGAAATTCTTACAGTTCAAATAATATAGGATAGTACATTTAGTGGACTTTTTTGGTTTCCCTACATAAATTGCAGAAAGAGAAAGAGAGCGGGGGGGGGGGGGGGGAGGGGGGAGAGAGAGAGAGAGAGAGAAGGGGGAGGAGGGAGAGAAAGGGGGTGAGAGTCGGACATAATTATTTCAAAACATGTTCTGTCCAACGAACGTAGAGGGCGTCAACACTTGTAATCAATGCTTCTTTAAGTGATCTTGTACAGCATTTTAAATCTCTCTAGGAAATGTGTGTAAATCAGAGTATCATTCCGTGGAAAGGATGTCTTTGGATGCTGATAATGTGACAAAACAAAATGATTGTTTGAATGAATCCATCACATTAGAAGAGGTTGAATTAATGATTAATACAAATGCCAAAGCTTGTGGTAATGATTTAATCAGAAATTAATTTTTGAAAAATTGCCCTTTAGAAATGCGTATGATAATTGTTGATCTTTTTTTCAGTACTGTTTTAGACAGTGGAATTGTACCTTCTGAATGGTGTATAGGAGTGATTATCCCAATCTTTAATATAAGATACCAAATTTTACATATGGTCAAGAAAAAGTAGATTTGGTATATGATTTTGTTTATCTTGGAGTACAGTTTAATTATAATGGCACTTTCAAAAAGGCAATTTCAAAGCAGATAATACAGGCCAGAAAAGCTTTATACAGTATGTTGACTAAAGCGAAGCAAATGCAGTTGTCAGTTGATATTCAGTGTCATTTATTTGCCCATTTGGTTTTGCCCATCTTCATGATCTTATTGTATGGTAGTGAAGTCTTGGGGACATGAAGATATAAATCAGATGGAAGTTAATTCCATAGGAAATTCCTTAGAACTTTATTATCTGTAGGTGCATGTACTGTACCCCGGACTGTATGGTTTATGGAGAGACTGGACGAGGATTGATTTTGAATCATGTGAAGTGCAGAATAGTCAATTTTTGGTCAAGAATATTGAGAGGTATAAAGTGAGTAGATATTCATATGTCCTTTTGAGGTTCATTTCTGCCATTCATAAAGATGAACATTTGGGCTTTACCTCCTCACGGGCATGCTTAAAATTCATTGAAGACACGTTTAACCAAGCTGGTATAACCAATGTTTGGCTAAGCCAAAATAATGGATTGGGCTTAAATATTAATTCTTTGTTAAAATTAAGACTGAATGATATTTTTTGTCAGGAATGGAGAGACGCAATATGGTCAAATCGTATTTGCACAAATTACAGAATATTCAAAGGCAACCATGAATTTGAAAAATATTTACTCACCCTAAATAAAACTGATGCTTTTACTCTCTGTAAGTTTCGGTGTAGATCACATAAATTACCTGTAAACAAAGGTCGATTTAATGCGAACACACCACACTGTGATATGCAGTGCACACTCTACTTGTCTACTGATACGAGAGATGAATTTCACTATATTTTTGTTTGTATTTTCAAAAGGAGAGACGTTTATATTCTTGCCTAAAAAGTTACGTAAGACAAGGTTTCCAAGAGCTTTGCTCTTGACAAAACTTTTTGATACTAAAAGCACTTCTCAGTTGAAGAGTTTAGCAAGATTTACTCGCCTTATTATGTTGCAATTTTCTCAGAAAACAGAGAAAGAAGATTGTTCAAGCATCTTAGTACAAATAGAGTTGGACATAGTCCTCCCCATAGTCCTACACGTACTCAGCGGTATGATAGTGAAACAGCTTGCTTTATTACGTTTGTAAATAGACTGTATTATACTTACACATATATTATTGTCAGTATCTATGTATTCATTGTATTTACAAGTTGGTTACATTGTTCATGTTTGTACTCTTATACACTCTATTATCGTTTGTATCTTTGTGTCATTATCTATGTATAATGTACATGAATTGTATTCACAAGTTTGTTACAATGTTGTTTATACTTTATGTTTGTTTGTACTCTTATACCCTGAGAGGGGGTCGAAAAAGTGAATAAAATTCTAAAATTCTAATGAATAAGATAGATTATTCACTGGAAGCGTAAGCAAGTTAATAGTACCGCCTTAGGGAGAAAGGGAGCGGAGGGGGGGGGGGAGTGAGAGAGGTGGGGTTGGCTATGGGGGGAGGTCAGGAGAGAGAGATCGAGTGAGTGCGCAGTTACGCGTTGTTGTGGAAAAAGGCTATCATGTCGAAACTGGAGGATCCTACCTGGAAGAGTAAAATTTGGGAAGGAGAAAAATGTGAGATGGGGGAGGGATAGTGCGTATATTGAAATGTATGTGTTAAAAAGAGAAATTGATAAATGACAAAGAACACAATACTGACCAAGCAATACGATGTGGAATCCAAGGAGCAAAAGTATCCAGTTGGAGAACCCGGGTATCGATCCCGGTACCTCTCGCATGCTAAGCGAGCGCTCTACCATCTGAGCTAGCTCCCCTTCTTGAATTTCCCGGGGTTACTGTTATTAGTTATATGTGGTTTTTAAGCGCCCTAGCAGTCTTTTGAAAAGCGTTTTTATAAACAAATTCAAATTCAAATTCAAAATGAACATTTATTTCCATCTTCAATTAAACAATCAATCAACATTCAGAACAATTGTATAATAAACTGCAGAGTAAAATAAAGGTAGTCGTACAAAAGACTGAAGACTAAATACATGTGGTTCTGCTAACAATGTGGATAAACTAATTCAGATCATTTTGATATAGGCATGCTCAATTTTCATATAAAAATGATAATAATAATTTTTTTAAATACTCTTACTAATTTTTCTAATATATAACTTGAAATGTTGCGAAAATAGGGATTTTAATTCAGTTTGAATTCACAGTCTGGAAGTGAAGTTAGCAACCTTGCAGTGCGTGCACGTGTATTGTCAACTATTAAGTTCTGTGGTAGTTAGTGATGGCTGATTGAGTGATTCGATTCGGTAGAGACTAACGTCAGAACGTTAGAACGTTAGAGTAGTAGCTAGAGGACAGACGTAGAGAGACGTTGTGACGCAGTAAATGCAAGGACTGGGTTAATATTTCACATAGATTTCAGTAAACAGTTCTACCCTGTTAAAGAATATCAGCATTTCAAGTGAAGCTTCGCCGACATACTCCATCCTGAAACATGCATGGACCATGGTCCAGCGAATTTTCTCGCACATAGACTATATCTATAGTAAGTTAGTCTATAGTCAAGTATTGTAACTCCGAACAGATTGTATTACCGAACGTGTAAAGTTAAGCGCCTAAAATGGGTTTTCATACGCGTGGGATTACGCGTATGAAAACCACACTATTGATACCAAGGTTGTGTCTTTTTCCCATAGGTTTCACACGTTCGGAATTACGGTACCTTTTTCAAGGGACCAAAACGCCGCGTCGTTGGGAAGGGGTTCACTCGGATGGGAATATCGTATTAAATCTACGTTGTCTTTTTAAAATTCCATCAACTTCTTTTTTTGTAGGACTTTGAGCATTCAATATGTATAGTTTGACAGATATTCGTTTCATATTTTATTTGCTATCGTTGATTTTCTGAAAAGTGTTCGGACACTGGATCAACCACCATATATTTATAAATACGGTAATAATTACATGTATGGTGGTTGATCCAGTGTCCGAACACTTTTCAGAAAATCAACGATAGCAAATAAAATATGAAACGAATATCTGTCAAACTATACATATTGAATGCTCAAAGTCCTACAAAAAAAGAAGTTGATGGAATTTTAAAAAGACAACGTAGATTTAATACGATATTCCCATCCGAGTGAACCCCTTCCCAACGACGCGGCGTTTTGGTCCCTTGAAAAAGGTACCGTAATTCCGAACGTGTGAAACCTATGGGAAAAAGACACAACCTTGGTATCAATAGTGTGGTTTTCATACGCGTAATCCCACGCGTATGAAAACCCATTTTAGGCGCTTAACTTTACACGTTCGGTAATACAATCTGTTCGGAGTTACAATACTTGACTATACTTACTAGCAACAGTACCCGTGGAAAAATTCCACGGGTGCTAGCCAGGGAAGTATGGATTGATTTTTGCGATTCCATCTTCTTTGGAACACTGTTGAAATTATTACTGTTTTAAATTGTGGCTTATTAAACTTATATTGAATGGGATAAACATATTACAATGTTTTTGTTACCAAATAATCATATTCAAACTATGTTTTCAAATGATAGGTTTGTAGTGACTTGACCTTAAATTTTAAAGAACCTTTAGTATGGTAGATATTATTGTTTGGACTTTATTGTGTACAATGTAGATCTAGAAACCTAGTTAAGTCTTTTATTCAACTGTCACCTGTAACATTACTTTAGAGCCTCTTGAGTGCCACACATACTGTATGATGGGGTGACCATATTTCGCGCACATTTTAAAAATTTCTAGGAATGTGAAATTCCATCTGTAATTTCTCATATTCTACAGTAATTTATTCAAAACGATTCATACCAAAAGGAAAGCTAAATATTAGTCTGCAAATGTGTCCAAGAAGGAAGCTGATCGACTAAAAATTTCGGAGATATCCCGATTTCAAAATTTGATGTCGAATCGCTACGCGCATGGAACTGAAAATGGGTCATGAAAACAGCGAGACCTTATTTCACGCACGCGAGTTTGCATCTACTTAATCCAACATAACAATCCATCAAAGGTAAGTTATTTACATCATTTGCAAGGCAATTTTATCGTACAATCATTTGGTATAATGCTTTACTTACAAGTTTGATGACATCTTCTCTCAAAATGACGATTTCTAGACCCTTGTCGGTACTTCATATTTTCGGAAACGGACGCAAAAAGTAGCAAATTTTGCCGATTTTTCGTCAATATCTTCAAAACTTCTCACCCAATTTGAAAGAAAATATTGTCTCTAGGTAATTTTAGGTTCCTCTATCGATTGGTGCTATCAGATTTTCGAAATTCTTTATAGTTTTTGAGATATTACCCTGTGCGCGAACTTAGGACACGCGCGAAATATGGTCACACCACCATACTCATTATATACACCTGTACTTATCCTGACAAGTACATTCCACTACCTATTGTGTTAGGATGTGCAGCTACTCAGTGTACAATGCACTGCAATACATTATATACCATGTACATACACTTATTACACCAGCATACATGTGCCACACCTTTTTTCATCACTCCTTCTAAGCTGTTCTTATGGAGCACACGACTTTTAGAGAGAATTTTTCAACTACAATTCTTTAGCTGCATCTTCAAAGTTGTTTTCGCCCTTCTTCACTCATATCTCTTGGTAGTAAGGCCTTATTGCTTGTTGAGAAACTGAGTCACCCTTTCTTCATTCGCAAAGAAGCATCCTTATTTTGTATATACTTGTAAATATTCTTTCTACGGGAACTGTGCAATATTTGAACGGCTATACTTGTCAACTCATATATAATACTTCTAACTGTGAGATACGGTGACATCCAGGAAATACTGGTAGATTCAAGATCAGGTAGGAAACAAACATTTTTATTTTCCTAGTTAATTTAAATTAGAGGATACATAATCCAATTCCCTAAAGTGGTGACCCCGAATTTTTTGTTGTTGATCTAATCTACTTTTGTCATTACTATCATGACGGATACCACTAGAAAAGAACCACTGACCCAGGCTTCTGAGCCATTCCCTCCTGTCTCTTCTGTTAGTTTAAAGCTTCCACCATTTTGGTCAAATGACCCAGATATTTGGTTTGCTCAAGTCGAGGCCCAGTTTCAAACAAGAGGTATCTCTGTAGAGTCCACAAAGTTTGCTTATGTTGTTGCCTCATTACAACCAGAGGTGGCCACGGAGGTACGCGATTTTTTAATTGCCCCTCCTGAAGTAGAGCCGTATACAAAATTGAAAGCTGCTCTAGTCAAGCGAACTTCCGTCTCTGAGCAGAAGCGTCTGAACAAATTGCTGACGAGTGAGGAACTAGGTGATAAGTCACCCTCACAACTCCTTAGGAGAATGCAGCAATTACTGGGCAATAGTACTTTGGAGACTAGTATATTGAGGCAATTATTCTTGCAACGTCTGCCAACCAATGTACAGTTGATTCTAGCTTCGACAAGCGACGATGTTAGCTTGGTCGATCTGGCAGCATTAGCGGACAAGATTGTTGAAGTTGCTGGTCCACCTTCTATTTCACACATCTCACCTAAATCAGTACCAACACATTCTCAGGCTTATGCCACTTCTAGTAATTCTGAGGAAGTACAGCGCCTTTCTACCCAAGTTGCTCAACTTACTGCTCAAGTGCAAGCCTTAACTTGTTCTCTACAGGAAAACCGTAGAAGTCGCAGTCGGCAGCGCAGGTCTAAGGATTCAGGCCATCGCCAGTCAGCTTCCAGGAGCCCGCGTCGGCATCAACAGCATGCTGGGGCCGAATGTTGGTATCACTGGAAACATGGCAGTCAAGCCCAGAAATGTGTGAGTCCTTGCTCATACTCAGCAGGACGAAGCCGCTCTGGACAGACCCAGGGAAACGGGCCCGCCAAGGAATAGCGGCGACTAGTTCCCTTGGCAGTACTAAACCCAGTCGCCTTTTCTTTGTTCATGACAAACATTCAGGTACACGTTTCCTTGTTGATACAGGGGCTGAAGTTAGTATTTTTCCTCAATCCAAGTTGAGAAAATCGGCATTGGTAGGTACAACAAATATTCAACTTCAAGCTGTTAACAAATCACCAATTAAGGCTTTTGGAGAAAGATCTTTCACTCTTGATCTTGGGTTGCGTCGAGTTTTTCGTTGGATTTTTGTTGTGACGGACATACCTACGCCTATCTTAGGAGCTGATTTCCTTGATCACTATGGACTGTTAGTAGACATCAAGCATCGTCGACTGATAGACACCACCACATCTCTTACAGTACAGGGATTTGGCTCATACACAGGTATCATCAGCCCGATGTACGTGAAGCAAGATTCTTCAGAGCGTTTCCACTCCCTTCTTCGTGAGTATCCTGACATCACACGGCCGGTATACAAGCACTTGGAAGTCAAGCATACAACCACTCACCATATCCAGACTCAAGGCCCGCCTACTTCAGCCCGCCCTCGTCGACTTGCTCCGGATCGTCAGAAGATTGCCAAGGCAGAGTTTGAGCACATGCTTGAACTTGGCATTATCAGACAATCTGACAGTAACTGGTCAAGTCCTTTGCACATGGTTCCCAAGAAGACACCAGGGGACTGGCGACCTTGTGGGGATTATCGCACGCTTAATGCTCGTACTATTCCTGACAGATACCCTATCCCTCACTTGCAAGATTTCTCTGCATCTCTTAGTGGCAAGACAATCTTTTCAAAGATTGATCTTATCAGGGCATACCATCAGATCCCAGTAGAGCCTAGCGATATCCACAAGACAGCCGTGACCACTCCATTCGGATTATTTGAGTTCGTTCGAATGCCGTTTGGCCTGCGGAATGCTGCTCAGACATTCCAGCGATTGATGGATGATGTCACTCGCGGTCTTCCTTTCGTCTATGTTTATCTGGATGATATTCTGGTAGCTAGTTCTTCAAAAGACGAACATGAGACACATCTCCGTCAACTCTGTGATCGCCTGCAAGAGTATGGAATCATCGTCAACCCCTCAAAGTGTCAGTTCGGAGTGCCTTCACTGTCCTTTCTAGGGCATATGGTTGACGCTGGAGGAATTCGGCCACTTAGTGACAAGGTGAAGATCATCCGTGATTTTCCTCTTCCTACATCACTTACCAAACTGCGAGAATTTCTCGGGTTGATCAATTTCTACAGACGGTTCATTCCACGGTGTGCAGACATACTCCAACCTCTCACAGATCTCTTGAAGAATAGATCGAAGAAGAACCAGCCGATCGTTCTGGGGGAAAAGGAACTTTCTGCTTTCAATCAAGCTAAGGATCAGTTAGCTAATGCTACAGTTCTTGTTCATCCCAGGATTGATGTTCCTCTATGCCTGATGGTTGATGCATCCGACGTAGGAGTTGGAGGAGCTATGCAACAGCTAGTAGATGGTGTTTGGCAACCATTAGCTTTCTTCTCTAAGAGATTACAGCCTGCCGAGACCAAATACAGCACTTTTGGCCGGGAATTATTAGCAGCCTACCTCGGTGTAAAGCACTTTCGGCATCTACTCGAAGGTCGCACGTTTATCATCTTCACTGATCACAAACCTCTCACCCATGCTTTGAAATCAAAGCCGGATCGACACTCACCTCGTGAAATCCGCCAACTTGATTTCATATCTCAGTTCACAACTGAGATACACCACATAGCAGGCAAAGAGAACACAGCAGCAGATGCTCTCTCTCGCCTGTATATTGACAGAGTTGATTCATCCTCGGTCATAGATTTTGCGGCCATCGCAAAAGATCAGGAGGAAGAGGGTCATGTACAGGACTCCTCACTTCAACTCAAGTCAATAGCACTTCCTGGTTCTCTTACTACTATACTATGTGATGTTTCGACAGGTAATGCTAGACCCCTTGTACCAGTCAAGCACAGACGAGCTATTTTCGACGCCCTTCATGGACTTTCCCATCCTGGAATCAGAGCCACTCAAAAGCTCGTTACAGAACGTTTCGTTTGGCCTGGTATTAATCGTGATATCAGGAAATGGGCCAAAACATGTCTTGAATGTCAGAGATGTAAGGTCCATAAACACACAAAAGTTCCACTTGGCACTTTTACTTCCCCTGACGCACGATTCTCTCATGTCCACATCGACATTGTAGGCCCACTTCCCATTTCAGAGGGTAACATGTACCTTCTCACTTGTGTGGATCGTTACACCAGATGGCCAGAAGCTATTCCTATCCCAGATATCACTGCGGAAACTGTAGCACGTACTTTTGTGGCCAGATGGGTAGCAGTGTTTGGTGCTCCAACTACTCTTACTACAGATAGGGGTAGACAGTTTGAGTCAGCACTCTTTCTTGCTCTCACTAACCTCCTTGGCACTAAACGCATTCGCACAACAGCATACCATCCTGCAGCCAACGGGCTTGTTGAGCGATTCCACAGGCAACTTAAAGCCTCTCTCAAGTCTCATAACACAGTCCGCTGGACTGAGGCACTTCCCTTGGTCTTGCTGGGTATACGCACAGCCATCAAGTCTGACATTGGATGTTCCGCAGCAGAACTTGTCTTTGGTACTACAGTCATGCTACCAGCTCAGTTTGTATCTCCTTCACAGGTTGACTCTGCTGACGATCCAGCCAACTATGCCGACAGACTGAAGAGACTGATGCGTGAATTACACCCCACCCCTACCCGCAAGCAACAAGCTACTCCTGTACAGGTACACCCTGAATTGCATTCCTCATCCCACATCTTTTTGAGGGAGGATGCAGTTAAGAGGCCCCTTCAACCTCCATACAGGGGACCTTTCCGAGTCATTCATCGCTCTGACAAGTTTTTTACTATTGATTTCAATGGTAAACACGAAAATGTCAGTATTGATAGACTTAAGCCAGCTTTCATTGAACAAGATCTTACTGCTCAATCTACAAACTGTCGAGATCCACCTGTTCAGGTACCTCAGCAATCTAGCTCCGCAGACTTGGAAATGGATCCTGCAGTGAAGCAGAACACTCCCGAAATTCGAAAGACCAGGTCTGGTCGTCATGTTAAGTGGCCAGCGAGGTATGTGGACTTTTTCGAAATCGGGTGAATCAATGCTTGATTTACTGTATTTCTACAGTAATATTATTTTGTCATATAGTCAAGTCTACTTTTTCCTTCTCATCGATTTGTTGCTACATTTTATTCCACAACAAATCTAGAGGGGAGCTACTGTAGTGACTTGACCTTAAAAGAACCTTTAGTATGGTAGATATTATTGTTTGGACTTTATTGTGTACAATGTAGATCTAGAAACCTAGTTAAGTCTTTTATTCAACTGTCACCTGTAACATTACTTTAGAGCCTCTTGAGTGCCACACATACTGTACTCATTATATACACCTGTACTTATCCTGGCAAGTACATTCCACTACCTATTGTGTTAGGATGTGCAGCTACTCAGTGTACAATGCACTGCAATACATTATATACCATGTACATACACTTATTACACCAGCATACATGTGCCACACCTTTTTTCATCACTCCTTCTAAGCTGTTCTTATGGAGCACACGACTTTTAGAGAGAGTTTTCAACTACAATTCTTTAGCTGCATCTTCAAAGTTGTTTTCGCCCTTCTTCACTCATATCTCTTGGTAGTAAGGCCTTATTGCTTGTTGAGAAACTGAGTCACCCTTTCTTCATTCGCAAAGAAGCATCCTTATTTTGTATATACTTGTAAATATTCTTTCTACGGGAACTGTGCAATATTTGAACGGCTATACTTGTCAACTCACATATAATACATCTAACTGTGAGATACGGTGACATCCAGAAATACTGGTAGATTCAAGATCAGGTAGGAAACAAACATTTTTATTTTCCTAGTTAATTTAAATTAGAGGATACATAATCCAATTCCCTAAAGGTTAATATGTGTACACTGTGAATATCATGTATTGTTTTAATTAATAAGACGTTCAATGCTTAATAATTATGAGATATGGGTAATGGTTTCTAAAAGAAATATTTTGTAATTTTTGTTTTTCATCTAAGTTAATTTTTAGTTTCTCTTGTATTTATCTTAGATTCTTTTAGTGTTGTTTCATTATGTAGTTCAAGAGAATAATACATGAAGTATTAAGAGAAAAATAAGTTTAAGATTACAACATGTCATTCTTACTATAGAATATGTCACATGCTTTTTTTGAAAGTTAAAAGTCTGTTGGGTTTTTTTTTTTATTGGTTTTGGGCTAAAATAATTTATCATTTATAGAAAAGTTCCAATTTCTTTGGGGGTGATTTCATTTTTTCTACAATGAACATAAACAAATTAATGCCCACCCCCCCCCCTCCGCTTTTTACGCCCATGAATCCAGTGATTACATTTTTTGTACAATAATATAAAATTGATGCATTCACATATCCCAAATCAGTGGCGGATCCAGGGGGGGGGGGGGGGGCCTGGCCCCCTCCCCTGGGGAAAAAAAAGACAGCCCAAAATGCTGATTTTTTTTGTTGTTGCTTGTGAGAGAATAATGAGGGAAAACTGGAACCCATAAAATCTGGTAACCCCCTCCCCCCCCCCCCCCCCCCCCCCCAATGAGCTACTTTTGAAGGGCTGGAGAAACAAAAAAATTCTTGGAGGGCTGGCGAATTTTTTTTTTTTCACTTACACCCCCCCCCCCCCCCCCCCCCCCCCCCCCACCCCCAATGAGGGACTTTTGAAGGGCTGGCGAAAAAAAATTCTTAGAGGGCTGGCGAAATGGGTTTTTTCACTTACACCCATCCCCCCCCCCCCCTCAGCTATCTATGAACATGACTCCAGTGGTTTCTTTTAAATTTTTCTACAATGAAGTTAATCATATCCCCCATCGACCACTGCACATGACCCCCCCCCCCCCCCCCCCGCTATCTATGCCCATGACTCCAGCATACTCTATTATTTCTTCAATGGATTAACCGTTAAAACGCCCCTAGCACGTTTTCCCCTTAAACTGAAAGAGTGAATATTGTGGCCAACTTTCATCAGCACTATTATTAACGAATTAAGCTTGATCTATAGTCTTAAGCCTCTTTCACACCGGGCCTGCGTAGGGTTGCGTTGTGCGGCGTACCGAGTATGCCAAAATTACGCGCAGGACCGGCGTAGTCCCTGCATATGTTTTGCATAGGCTGCCGTACGATGGCGTATGGTTGCGTACCCTGTGCATAGGCACCGCGTACCTATGGCATATGCAATTGGCGTACCTCCGCGTAGGATTGCGTATAACATGCGTATGGTTGCGTTCGAATACGTATAGGTCTGGCGTAAAGGGTACGTAGGTTTGCTTATGCTGAACCCACACTAAGCAAAAGTACGCAACACTACGCCCTTCCTTACGTAACTCTACGGTAGTGTTGCGTAGACTTGCGTAAAACTGCGTACTTTCTGCGTGACGCGTCCAGTGCTCTTTAAACAGGTTTAATTTTTTGCGTCCATCTCGCGTACTCCTTTGCGTCCCTCGGCCACGTAGGCTAACGGAGGCACTGCTTGGGGCAGAGTAAGCTCGGCGTAGTCGGTACGCCACACTACGCAACTCTACGCAGGCCCGGTGTGAAAGCCCCTTTATTACGCGCAGGATCGGCGTAGGCTGGCGTATTGTTGCGTACCCTGTGCATAGGTACCGCGTACCTACAACATATGCAATTGGCGTACCTACGCGTAGGATTGCGTATAACAGGCGTAGGGTTGCGTACGTATACGTAGGTCTGGCGTATATGGTACGAAAGTTTGCTTATGCTGAACTTACACTAAGCAAAAGTACGCAACACTACGCCAGCCTCAAAGGATTTTTCGTCGGACTGGTGTAGGATAGCGTACGGTAGCGTAGTGTTTTATACTTGCATAAAAACTGCGTACTTTCTGCGTGCAGTGGTCTACGCCGAAAGTACGCGAAAAAAATAAACACGTTAATTTTTTTGGTCCATCTTGCGTACCCCTTTTCGTCCCTCGGCGTATTGCCACGTTGGCCAGCGTAGGCGATACTCCGCACTACGCAACTCTACGCAAGCCCGGTGTGAAAGCCCCTTTAGATCTATAGTCTACAGATCTACATCTAGACAGAAAAATCCGTCTGGTTTTAAAACACACATACTTAAAATAGACTCTGCTCTTGCTGAGCAGATTCCGGAATTACATTTTTAGAGTAATAAAATGGATGTAGAATCTACTCTAATATAGGGTATGATGAATTTAATACCATCTAATAAAAAAGGACGATATTCGACCTAAACTTTTTCCAATCTTGAAATAAGCAGCTCAGTATTTACTGCCGGACTCCTTCCCTCGAGTTCATCCAGCCTTCCCTCGAGTTCATCCAGCCATCCCTTACAACAGCTCAGCTTCAGAGAGCAGGCGCTGCCGTGACAGAGTACCGGCTTTGTAGAGAAGAATGTGATAAGTTTTTAACTAATTCATTACAGAGAAAATAGGGACAAACAAAGTCCATAAATACTACACTGCAACATTTTTGTTCCCAACAATACCACTCACGTCCAAAGGCAACCTTGGATATCTCAAAATACCCCTGGGTCTCACCGTTGTCTCCTCCCCCGGAGTTCATATCAGGCAGCCAAGGCTGCAGCGCTGGTACTACTCAGCTCACAGCGTAGCGCCGCCGTGATGGAGTCCGCAGGCTAAAAAGAGAAGAATTTAATCAGTTCTGAGCTGTTAACTAAATACAGAAAAAATACGACAAAGGAAGTCCATAGATGCAGTTTCTAACAGTTTTTTTAGATCTAAATAATGTCACTCACCTCCAAAATCAACCTTAGAATGTACATGTATTTGTAAGCTCGGGAAACCGTAGTCGACCCATGTTGATTGTGTATGCGGGTGTATACAGTATACAAATTGCATGTATGCAATATGCATCGTCGCGTCGCATGCATTGCATTGAAATCGCATCGCAGTACGTGGGTGCTACTCCTATGTTATACTAATCACAAAGTGTACTATGAAACAATTGAATACATACGTACATACCATGGAGTTCTATTGAGCCTGGAACAATGTGGGACATACCCATGCCATAATTGTTTTCTTACGGGGGTTCCCCCCGGTTAGAGCAAGATTAGCAAGATGGCTAACGCGAATCGTCTAACACGGTCGCACATATGCAAGTTGATACTCCTCGTGCACGACGTTGTTCGTCACTTGCCATGCCGTGCCTGTGATGGGCATAAAGGGAGGTTGCACGGCTGACGACACCGCCGTCATGCGAGGTATCCACACGGAAAGCAGCCGTTAATTCGGCCTGCCCGTCCTCCCCAATCCCCCAAATCACGTTTATGGACATCAACGGCGATTACGGGGTCGACGTGACACGCGGACTACGGGTTACACGACCTGTGGAATTATGCCACCGATCCCGCGCCACGGCGAGGGCGGACACGGCGGGGGGAAAGAGTTTTTGCTTCCACAAAAAAACGGCCTTTTACGGTTTTGAGTATTAATATATAGATAGTACATATACAAATTACAAGCTTATCTGAAGATAACCTTGTACTCCAGACTAGCTTTTATTGGTGAATAGGCTTCAATAGCTTTTGTGTGTATCAGCAGGCCCTTTTCCAATTCCAGGCTAGATCATTCATACAGGAGAGGAAATTATCTATTTAAAATTTCACTTTCAATTCTGAATCCCCTAATTTGTGGCACAGTAAGAGTTGAAGAGTCCATGAATCAGGTAATCCAGCAAATTTAATAAAATTAAATCTCGCTTGGAGCAATTTTGTTGTCTGTTTTTAATTTTGACTGCTGCAACAGTGAATGTTGGACACAATCCCACATAGGCAAGGGCCATGAGTGGGTAATGGTGGGGGATTCACGTGTGGTGGATCCAGTTTCCGAACACTTTTCAGAAAATCAAAGATAGCAAATAAAATATGAAACGAATATCTGGCAAACTTAAATAATGAATGCTCAAAGTCCTACAGAAAATGAAGTTGATGGAATTTTAAAAAGACAACTTAGATTTAATACAATATTCCCTTCTGAGTGATCCCCTTCCCAACGGCGACGACGCAGCGTTTTGGTCCCTTGAAAAAGGTACTGTATTTCCGAACATGTGAAACCTATGGGAAAAAGACACAACCTTTGTTTCAGTAGTGTGGTTTTCATACGCGTAGTCCCACGCGCATGAAAACCCCATTTTAGGCGCTTAACTGTACACGTTCGGTAATACAATCTGTTCGGAAATACAATCCATGACTATAGATCTATATCAAAAATGGATCCTAATTAGTATTACCGAACACTTTTCAGAAAGGCAGTGTATACAGCCACTCGCGTGTGGCCGTAAGGTAGAGACACACACGTGTGGCTGTATACACTCGCCAGGCCTGAGGATACAGCCCCACGTGTCTACTTAGAATCTATGCAGCGGCGCGGCACATAGCAAGTGCATAGCACGAGCGATGTGTACCGTATATTTATGCAATGGTACATGTTGCAAAACTTCATCATGAAGGTTTTATCTCTTGAAATTCACTGACATAGAAAAATATACAATGTTTTTACCTTATTGCCATCTGAAAGTAAAAATATTGTTTGTATGTCAGTGAATTTCAAGAGATAAAACCTTCATGATGAAGTTTTGCAACATGTACCGTTGCATAAATATATGGTACACATCGCTCGTGCTATGCACTTGCTACGTGCCGCGCCGCTGCGTAGAGTCTAAGTAGACGCGTGTGGCTGTATCCTCAGGCCGAGCGAGTGTATACAGCCACACGCATGTGTCTCTACCTTACGGCCACACGCGTGTGGCGGTATACACTGCCTTTCAGAAAATTAACCATCTGACCATAGCATATATACAATTACAATATCGAGTGAATATCTGTCAAACTTACATATGCTTAAAGACCAACTGAAAAAGAAGTTGGTGGAATTTGAAAAAGACAACATAGATTTAATATACGATATTCCCTTCCGAGCAAACCCCTTCCCAACGATGCAGCGTTTTGGTCCCTTGAAAAGAGTATTGTCAAGGGACCAAAACGCCGCATCGTTGGGAAGGAGTTCGGACGGAAGGGAATATTGTATTGAACGTGTGCCTCCCATGGGAAAAAGATACAACCTACCCTGATTGGGGGCCAACGGGCCGGGGTGATGACTGGGGATGATGAGAGAGCAGGTTATGTCTACTTGTGGTTTTTTGCCTTATTTTATGATCTTCTGCCCTGTGTTCTCTGTGTCAAATGGTGTGGAGAATGTACACGTAGTCGTAGTCTCACACGTATGAAAGCAATTTTAGAGGCTTAACTGCATGCGTTCGGTAATACCAAGGAGTTATCACAGAACTGGAGTTACAGCAGAAGCTCTTTGAACCGGGTTCGATGCCGCGGCAATAAACTCAGTGGGTGTTCTTCCGTGATTTACGACAGCTGTGTACCTGGGTCTCGTGCCGAGGCTGGATCTGCGCATGTGCTTATGCGCATCTTCGGATCGGCCGATCGAGTAAGATGACGTCATCTTGCTTTTTATAAAAATCACAAACCCAGGGTACACACGAGGATAATTTGGCTTTAGACAAGGAATTACTGTTCTTGTCCGAAATTGACGAATTGTGATTTCAACTAGATGAAAGGGAAATTGAAAAGAGTGGGGAGTAATTTCTTAACTCCAGATATCTTCGAAAAGAAGAGTAGACTACAGTACCTCCTCCTTGATGTAGCTCTGCCGGACTCGATGGTTCTTTCAGCGGAGCTGCCCCACGCCGCCAGTCCTGCCGGTGCGGTGGAGTGGCTGCGCGGCGCGAGGTCCGTGTGAAAGCTGTCATGTTGTTACTCTGTTCTCAGATCTCTATTCACATTTTGTTGGTTAACCAAGAAGCTATAATTATACATGGGCATGATGGGGCTCCTCCAAAAAAGAATCTGTAACTTGTCATGCTGGGGGTAGAGGCAAATCTGGCAAACTTGTTAATAACACACTTATGTAGACCTACCGGTACATGATTTATACTAGATCTAAGACTAAGTGATTAATAATAGATACTAGCTGGAGCATCACTAGGTGTTACCCCCCCCCCCCTCCCTTGATTACTTTTTTTTTTTTATTGCTTGCTTGTTGAATAAAATGTGGATCATCTCTCGTCAAATTTGGATATTCGACATTATGTTTTTCCTTTGTCGGCAAATTTTAAAAATCTGAAGACCTTTTTTTAAATATATCATTTAAATCTACTTTAACCCTTTCAGGACATGAATTATTTAAGGGCTAAATTGATCACATTTTGTTCTTCAAATTGGCAACAATAATATTTTTCTTTTAGTGCTACAAGATTGTAATAAGGGGTAATGTCTTTGAAAACAATATACATAGTTAAAAGAATTGTCGAAAAGTTGAAAAAGTTGCCAATTTCGATAAAAAACAATGATTTTGAACCTCTCAATGTGTTGCCAATTTAAGGATTTTAAAGCTTATTCTCCTTTTTAAAATTCCTGGGATCAAACGCAATATGGTTATGTAACAAAAATGGACATAATGTGTGCAGAAATTTTTGCTCTTTCTACTCATGTATCTGGTATATTTTTCAGGGCTCTGGATCAAAAGTTATTGAGCCAAACCACAAAATGTGGTCAGTTGTCTCGAAAGGGTTAATTTTTCATTTTGCTTCTTGGGGAATTTTCAGTCAGACTGTCACAGTGAATTTGATAATGGTATCCCCATTCAGAATTTTCTACTAGTGACGCCACTGAATACAAACTAAGGCCAAGTGAATTTGATAAATCATCTTATTCAGATTTTTTGATAAAGAGGAGGGATTCCATGTTATCTAAAATTTTATATTTTTCCTGAATTAGTCGGCATAGACTAGACTAGACTAAATTTCAACAATATTTTCTCTTAGACTTAAATTAAAAAGTTTGTCTTAATTTGATAACATTTAGGCTGACATATAGGCCTACTGCAGACACTAAAAACAACATAATATATATGATTTTTGTTACCTAATTTTCTGCATATTCTCAGACTCTTCTTTAACTTAATTTTGAAACATCTAGGGGTCTGCAAACAGATCTGGAATCTAATGTTAGATGGGGGGGGGGGGGGGAGAGAAAAAAGGTAGAGGACAAGAAACTAGGGATAAATTTCATTTCGGTTGACCTACTAATACTCGCTTATATATTAATCTAGCAAATCCACCTCCAACTTGACATAAACAAAGAATACGCCACCAAGTTTAAAAACAACTAGATGATCTAAAGAAAAGTGCCATGCCATGCATCATTATTCATGACACTGGCATTATTATTGACTTGGTGAGTCAGTCAGCGTTATACTCGGTCACAGTCACAGAGACAGACTCACTCTCACTGTCTCACAGAAGTGAGAGACATCTACTTTGTCATTCATTTCAATAATTGGTAAAAAGTAGTAAGGTGCAACTGGGAAACAGCCAAATTTTCTTAGCAAAACCATAAAAATAAGTACGTAAAAGACAACATACACAGAAAAGCACAAGTGAGCTGAATGAATCCCACTAAACAAACGACAAAAGTATTAGCAGACGAGAGTCGACTACGTGTGAACGACCATTTCATTCGTGTATTTTCTATATGTTGACACTCGTTGACACTCTAATGACAAGGTGGGTCTTGATCAAAAAGACTTGCTCTTTCCGAAGAGATATTTTTCGAATGTCGCATGTCGCAGAGTTTCGGAACATATTATTACATAAATATGAAAATAATATCTAAAATATTAATATTTACAGAAAATATGTCATAACTCATCCATTTCTGGCCCAATTTTGACGAAATAAGCTTCGGTGAACGTAGAATTTTGCGGAGCTCAAGACACAAGCTACTGCGCAGCCATTGAGAGCAACAAACTCTACTACGCATGGGTAAACCGCTTGTTAGTTCACATTCACTGAAAAAATTATTCCCCCACTGAGGTTGAGAGTCGGGCAGTTGGGATCGAACCCCAGTCTTCAAAGACTGAGGCAGCTGTCGCCGTGGGGCAAGATCGAGCGATAAGAGCGGAGCGGTACTTTGATTTCAGGTCTTATCTCTTGCGTTGCGTAACACTTTCGGTCGTAAAAAATTCTGTTGTGACTCCAGTTCTGTGATAACTCCTTGGTAATACAATCCATGACTATACCGGTACCACTAGCCCTGGGATGCTGCCACTTCATGGCAGCGCGCCGCGTCCTGAATGAAATTAAACCACTATTCCGTGGAGCTCACAATTTAACAGTTGTGCATCCGGAAAGTACTGTAAGTACGGTACCTACACGTAAAGTACTCACTTGAAATTCAACACAAGTATTTGCGATCACTCAAACTCCCTGGGCTAACTCACTGCGATTTTCCGCCAAGGCCAAGTTCGCCCTAGTGCCGAGTTAGCCCGGATCTGCCTTAAATGAAGTTATGTCATGTTTCATGGCATAATTTTGACCAACGAGCTGGGATTTAAGAGGCACCCCTCCTTTCAATTAGGCCCGTTTTGAAAGGCCATTTTCGGTAGTCGTTTACTCGGACATTTTTTCGGACGAGTAATCGACTACTCGGTATATTGATATTGCCAATAAGACAGGCCGACCGCTCCGGCCCCGAAGCCCGCAACCTTTTCAGGCCGGAGCATCAGCGTAAAGCCATGAAACCAGTCCCAAACTGCCTGTGCAACTACCGTAACTAATGTCCAATTTCTGTATTTAAATGTTAAAATTAAACAAGTTTAAAACGATCAGTGTTGGTTATAAAATTCAGAGCAATGCAAATTATCACCTCCTACCTACTTTCGTGAAGACTAAATTAAAATCAAGGTAAAATAAAGCGAAATAGATCTTCATTTCCTTCCCCCTTTTCATCACAGTCGTAATCATCATATTGCAGTTGTTTATCAGTCGCCAAGAGGTGGCGCTCGTACCCGGAAGTACAGTTGGGTTCGGAGCGTTTTAGTACACGAAATCCCATTCATCTTTCTCCGTATTGAAATGTGCACATTCTGAGCATGCGATCGACATCAAATTTAAAGCTCATAGGCAGTCTCGACAGCAAAAATCATACTGGCAAGAAACTTATCTAACATAGTCACATACTATTCTCCTTTTATCATAAGACACATGTACGAGATTATTTAACATTCCATTCACGATTTCGAACAAATTTTAGTGTAAATATCTGTAAGAAACGCTTGGTAACGGCTTTTCACTGACTCACGCTGAGACCATATCCACCCGAAGGTTCCCCACACAATAAACCCAGCGCTTCGCACTATGTGTAGCGTATTCTATAACACACAGCAATCCTCATGTGAGTAATGTGTGTGGCCGTTGTTTGAATTTACATCCCCTCTTTTTTGGGCCAGGGATTTTTATTCATTTCACCTCTAATTCGATAAATATTTCACTTGAGGAGGAAAAAACTTCACAGCATCTTAGTTATGTCAGTACCCTGCTATTTATTAAGTAAAATCAAAGAAATCTCACGAAAAGTTTTTGAGGGCTTCCCAAAACTATCTAATACCTTTAATGCCCTCGTCAAATCAACACGGGCATGCCCGTGCATGACCCGTCGGCAACGAACAAGCGCGCGTTAGCAAGTAAGAAGTATTTCAGTGTCGTTTTGTTTTCATCTATTGCTATCTTGAAAATATTCTGTGCTGATAAGCGTCCTTTCATTTTTGCAAAAACTTGATAGGCATGTATGCGCACCGCTCCAAAAACACACATACTTTGTGGAAATAGCAGCGCGCGGCCATTTTGTGACATTTCCATAGAGATCAGTGCCTAAATTTCACCTTTTCGCGCGTGGGTACGTTCTTCTCGTCTTCTCATCTTATGCATATTCATTTCTTCCCCGTCCAGCTGTCGAATGAAAATTGGGGTTTTTAATCGTACTTCTAGGTTCAGTAAATCAAGCTCGTTCCAAACATATATAATTTGCTATAATTTAATGTCATTAAAATACAATAAAATTGACTTTAAAATAAGCTTATTCATCATATAATCGATTCATAAAATCATGGTTTAATTTTGGTTTCTATGGTGATTTTTCTACGGTTTTCCAGGTATCGACATATATTTATTTCGATTGTTTATCATCCACTCTTTAAATTGTTCATTTGGTGTTACAAGTCTCATTCTCTAGTTTTTTTGTTATTAGCCCCCAAAGTCAAGCTAGTTTCGTCAACTTTCCTCTTTATTTTGACCTTCATCCGGAAATTCGTCCAAAATTACGCAATACGGATCCAAATAGCAGTATGTGAGGTTATATTTCATGTTTTGGGATATTGTTACCGATTTAATAACAATGTTACGTCGATTTGACTTTATTTCGGTGGAATTTGATGAGTTTGAAATCACAGCAAAAGCAGCAATCCCCCATTTCTAACGAGACGTGGATAAGCCGTACGCCGCCTACATTGGGGTAGCAGAAGTCCACTTTCCCGTAGCGAGAGCTGCGTTTCATGCAGGCTTCCGAGTCATGGACAATAAACAAGCATCAACCTCGGATATAAATTTATACTAAAATTCCATTTAAATGAGTTACATCATGATTCCTCCATATTCAGATTCTTTAAAATGTAATAATTCGATTTTGTATATGTTTCAGGTGATACATTAGTTTGATTTTGAGAAAAAAGGAAATTTCAAGCTACTTGTATCCAAAAATATGAAATGTCCCACTTCCCCATACATAATGCACTGCTCTGACAAAAACACGGTCAAAATCATCTTAGGTTGCCACAAATCAACTTATTTCTCATAATTTTAGGAGTTTTAGATCGAAACCATTTCAAAAATCGAATCATTACATTTCCATGACATGAAACTTGGATAATTAATGTCATAACTAATTGACATGGGATTTTAGTGGGAATTTATATCTGAGGTTGATGCTTGTTTATTGTCCATGACTCGGAATCCTGCATGAAACGCAGCGCTCGCTACGGGAAATTGGACTTCTGCTACCCCAATGCAGGCTGCGTACGGCTAATCCACGTCTCGTTAGAAATGGAGGATTGCTGCTTTTGCTGTGATTTCAAACTCATCGAAATCCACCGAAATAAAGTCAAATTGATGTAACATTGCTATTAAATCTTTAACAATATCCCAAAACATGAAATATCACCTCACACACTGCAATTGGATCCGTATTGCGTAATTTTGGACGAATTTCCGGATGAAGGTCAAAATAAAGAGGAAAGTTGGTGAAACTAGCTTGACTTTGGGGGCTAATAACAAAAAAACTCGCGAATGAGACTTGTAACACCAAATGAACAATTTGAAGAGTGGATGATAAACAATCAAAATAAATATATGTCGATACCTGGAAAACCATAGAAAAATCACAATAGAAACCAAAATTAAACCATGATTTTATGAATCGATTATATGACAAATAAGGTTATTTTTAAGCCAATTTTTTTGTATTTTAATGACATTAAATAATGGCAAATTATATATGTTTGGAACGAGCTTGATTTACTGAATCTAGAAGTACGATTGAAAACCTCAATTTTCATTCGACAGCTGGACAGGGAGAAAATGAATATGCATAAGATGAAAAGTCGAGAAGAACGTGCCCACGCGCGAAAAAGTGAAATTTAGGTCACAAAATGGCGGTGCCCTGCTAATGCCAGCGGTGCGCATACGTGTAGGAGCTCGCTTACACGGTGAGCTATACGGTGTATACGGTGACCGATGTGTGTGCGGCTGGCTCACACACCCGCTTATAACTGCAGCTTCCGATGTAGCGGGAGCATACATAGCCAGACTTTGTTTTTACTGCTCGATCCTCGAGAACTTAGCTACCGAAAAGAAACACTCTCGTGTGAATTTTATTGATTCAAATGACATTGAAATATCTTAGAACTAACAATTAAGTGATAAATTTCTATATTTTATTCTGAATTAGAGGTTTTGGGGGGTTATTCACAAGTTCCAACTATGTTACCGAGTAGTCGATGGAAATTTCATTAGTCGAGTAGTGACCCTATCGGGCGAGTACACGGTTAATCGAGTCCTCGAAACGGGCTTACTTTCAATGACTGCTGTGTGTAGCCCGAATTTTACGCGGTCGGGCTGCCGCAGTAACACTACCACATGCATCAGTAGAGGCGCATGGCCGATATTGGAGACTGTTTTCTATTTGGAAGACCATCTTTATTGTCAAAGACTTATGTCTACATTTTTGATAGCCTCTTTGGGGAACAGTCTCCCATTTAGGAGACCAGTTTTCTTTGTTTATATTTGTGGCAAAGGGATTACCTTGACTCAAAACTTGACAAGCACAAAGTACGATAATACGCCAGCAGTGGACTGTATCTGACCAGAAGAAGAAGAAGAAGAAAATGTGATAAGCAGATTCCTCATGAAAAAGTACCTCTTTTGACCGTCTACTTTAAAAATCCACCGTCTACTTTTGTTTTCATATACATTTTTTGTTATGATCCACACACAAAACAAATGGGCTTCTGATTTCTGAGAGGAAGCGCTGGTGCCATGCCCATGGCATGGGCTCCCGCTTCGTGATAGGACTCGCTGCGTTTCCGCTGGAGTCCACTCTAGCCACACGGGCTTGATGTTTTATAAATTAAAATGACATTGAACATCAAGCCACACAGTAAAAGGGGAAGCAGTCTCCCATACGGATAACTCCATGTTTCTCCTGATCCGATAGTTGAAGTGGTCGTATGGGCTGGAAGAGGAAGAGCAAACGCCAAAGATGGTTTGCAATGTTCACCGTACATGGAAATGGATGAATCGTGCCCATTGATTTTTTTTTGTTTACTTATCTCTCCGTACGGGAGACTGCTTCCCCTGTTTGGCTTGATGTTCAATGTCATATTTTATAAAACATCAAGCCCTTGTGGATAAGTTCATTCACAGAACTGTACATTTCATATTTGCATGATTTGCAATGTAATATGAGTTTTTAGGAAAATAATTTGGAGGGTGAATATGTTTGGTATGAATGAAAATAAGCTAAGGTCATGTGATGGTTACGCGAATGCGTTCTTGCCTAATTTGGAAAGGTGAAAAATAAGTTGTGTCTTTGTGAATTAGTTGTCATGGTTGTGAGTTTTCTCAGTCATTCTTTTTACATCAGTTTGGAAGAACATCATAGTAGAAATGTCCCTTGAAAAGGATTGCTCTTCAAATGCCCTCATATTTGAAATATGAGAAATAGCTGAAATGTTCGGGCTGAACATTCATGCCACATGTGTGTGCAGTCTCATATACCCATATCTGTGTGCAGTGCTTGTGCTATTTAGCAAGATTGGGTCAATTTCTTATCATTTAATGATTCCCAAACCTCACAGTATACACCAAATCTTAATTTAGAAGTAATCAACCTTTTCTAATTGCTTTGAGACGGTTTCTTTCACAATGTGATTGCATGACCAGAACTCAACTCTGTCTTTAAAGGGAAAGTCCACACTGTCCCTCATTACAAGTTGGTTTTAAAAGAAGCAGAGAAATTTGAGAAACAGATCAGTGAAGGTTTGAGCAAAATACAATTACAAATAAGAAGGTTATGAATGTTTGAAGTTGTAATCAATCAAACACAAATTGGCAACTCCATGACGTATCTTGCGAGCTCCTCTCCCATTTGACCTGTACCCCAAAAATCATTAATTTACATTTTCTCTAAAGAAAATATTCACTCGTACATGTACCTTACATATAATCATTGCTCAATATGTTTTTACACAAAACATGTATGAAAACAATGTATTCCTTATCATGGTAATCAAAATCTAAGAAAATTGAAATTTATGAAATTTTTTGTACTGAGCAAGTAGGAGAGGAATTTGCAAGATATCTTTTCAACTTTTATTGATTCAATCATGCAGAACAATAATCCCTTTTGTTTAATATCTTTTGTTATTATTACATTTTCATTCAACAGATTTACTTGAACTGCTTTGTAGTTGAGCTCCTCAGAACTTCACATTGTCAGTTTTGTGAGTAATAGATTGAGAAATGGCCAAGAACAAGAAAAGACGAAGCTTAACCTCCAGAGTGGAGCAGCGAAGCAAGGCGACAGAGACTAAACACAATCCATTTGAAGTTAAAATCAACAAACAAAAACACAACATCCTGGGAAGGAAGAATAAACATGGAAAAGGAATGCCTTTAGTATCCAGATCAAAAGGACTGCAGAAGGTACGTACATGTACCTAAGGAATGTTTAAGTCCAGCTTTCTCACCAGTACATAACATGTTAACAATGTGGGTGTTGATACCAAGGGTGAGGAATTTCAGAAAATAAAAACGCATGTGTAGATTCCTCCAGCAAGGGTACCGACAAGGGTTATAAATCAGTCAATGCCTACTTTCAATCTCCAAATTTGTTTTGGTCCTCCCAAACCACCTCACTGGGATGTCATAAGGCCATATTTCACTCAATATGAAGCAATAGATATGTCAGTGCATACCATCAACTTGCAAAATTGCTTTGGTCCTCTCGGATGACCCCATGTGATTTGGTAAAGCTATATTTCTGTCAATTTGAACCATGCATAAACTTTTTTCTGTCAGAAGCCTGCTGAAGTCAAAACACCAAGTCACATTCATGGTCATTTGGGGTAAAGTAATTTTTTGTTTGGTCTATAGTCAGTCTGATGTTAGGTGTAACTTGGGTATTGAGATGATATTGAAAACCATACAGATGTTGAACTATGCCCTCACAATGAAGAAGTACCTTGGTGATAACTGATAAATCAGAGACATGACAAAAAAAGTTTATTGCTGCAAAATTGGCTGTCATTAACAATTTGCTTAAGTTTTTTGTTGTGAAAGTTACTAGTTTTACAGTAGTGCTATTTGCAAGTTTATCTCTTAAAGGGAAATCCAACCTTAACCTGTTAATTAATGAATTATCTCATTCCCATAGGCTTAATACAGGGATCACCTGGTTCCTGTGGGCAATGGGTTAAGAGCAAGTTGCTTTGAAAGAAAGAGGGAAAATTAAAGAAGCAGATTGGTGAAAGTTTGAACGAAATCGGACAAGCAATAAGAAGTTATGAATGTTTGAAAGTTGTAATCACTATACATATATGGGAATTTTGATATAATCTGGAGTAATGAAATAGCATTTTTATTGATTTTATTGTATTTATAGTCAATTTGAAGGGCAATATTTGAAACGATTCATGTTCATTTTTCTTTCAATGTATGTTTCTTAACAATTTATTGACATATACTGTACTTGTTTATGTAATATTTTCATAGTTATTATGTAAATTTGTAAACTTTGTATGTATCAGTCTCCAGACTGTTTTTACAAGGTATTGCTTTTATCAATAAACCGAAATGAATTGAAAAAAAAAATTTCAAATTGGCAGAATAGGTAATGTCACTGTGATGTAGCTGTGGACAACTCCCCCATTCGCTACAACACACAAAATGACTAAAATGTCACTTTTTTCAAAATGTATTACTTATAGGATCTTTTTCTTTCATGAGGACCTATAACAATATGCTATCTCCAATACATTTTGAGTACTGCCCCGATAGTAAAAGCGCCTCGAAGAAAACCGCAAATTAAGGATATTTTTGTGTACGACAAATGGCAGAGTTGTCCACAAAAATGTCACAATCGAATCACCAAATTGCCAGTTTGAGATTCGCATAGATGTAGTGATCTCATTTTTCAAACATCCATAACTTTCTTATTCCTTGTTCGATTTCTTTCAAACTTTCACCATCCTGTTTTTCTTATGTTTCTGCTTTCACACAAATCATCTCATTACCAAGGTTGGATTGCCCTTTAAACATCCATTTGAAATTCAAGTAAACTAGTATACTGAAAGGATTTATTTTGTTTTTATTTGGTTCTATATAGAGAAATGCTACCCTACTACAAGAATATAAGCAAAGGCATAAAAGTAACAAGTTCCTGGACAGGAGATTAGGAGAGAATGATCCAGAGATGTCAGTGGAAGAGAAGATGATGGAGAGATTCACCCTGGAAAAACAGGTTTGTGTGGTCTAGCTCTCCTTTCTTAGAGGAATTGTGATGTCTTAACACTGTTAGATTATGACTGTCATGAGGTTCACTTAAACACTTTGTGAAAACAATCTCTGTCCATGTTAACAATCCAGTAGTTCCTTGCTAATTTTCTACATAACCCTATGGTCAAAGAGATTTCCAGTATAAAGTACCTTAACTACATGTATTGAATAAGCTCTAAATATATATAAGAAGCTGCAGCAATAGAACAGTTTAATCCATTATGAAAACATTTTGTTAAAACTGTAATTATCTTCCTTAGTATGCTCATGGTATATCATTGTATATCAGTTTTATTTTCTTGCTAATGTACCTATCTTTGCTTCCTAAATGTTCATAGAGACATACTGATTTATATTTATTTTCACAGGAATATTGTCTTACTTTAACGTTTCAATTTTTTATTGTAAGAGAAGCCATGGGAAGTCCAGCTTGTTTAGCCTGAATACAGATGAAGACTTGACCCATTTTGATCGGTCTCTGCCCAGTCATATATATTTTATTAACTATATGTCCTTATTTGTTATTCTCAGAGAAGCCATGAAAAGTCGAGCTTGTATAGCCTGAATACAGATGAAGACTTGACCCATTATGGGCAGTCATTGTCCAGTCTAGAGAAGTTTGAAGAACCAGATCTGGAGAGTGATGATGAGGATGGGGGTCTGATAGACAGTAAGTAGACAATTCATTGTAGATGTGTGTTGTAGTCTAGTGGGTAAGTCACTGCACTGTGGGTCACAGGGTACAGGGTTCAAATCCCGGCACTAACGTCCTCTGGGAAGACATTAACCTACATTTGCTACTCTCCACCCAGGTGTTCATTACTTTGGTAGTTTGGCTATAACCAGGGAAAAAATGTTAAAGCACCATGTGCGTCCTAATGTGACCGATCTCTATATAACTTATAAGAAGCCATTATTATTAATTCACTGGAAATTTACTAATATTCAGTTTCTTGCATGTACATTTCACATGTGAAGTATTGTTTCATTTTTTGTATAGAACTGATCCAGGCATTTTGAAATAGAATTAGAAAAATACAACCACAGCTGGTGCTTTAAATTGCTTTCTAATGTTTTATGAAATATGATATATGTATGTTGGTACACTTTGTTTGTATTAGACTCTACCACTAAAGATTTTAAAGAACGCATAATGTTTTCACTGTCATATATCTATCAATTCATTCTGTATTCTATGTAAATATGTTATTGCCCCAATAGTTTGAGAAAACTGTGATGAACATACTTTAAAGTGTACCAATCACCTGAAAAAATAATTTGTGTACAGCTAGAAAGTATAAAATCAACTTCAAAGAACTTTGTCTGGTATTCTATAGGTCAACAGTTAATGAGTATGAAAGAAAAAAAGGATAACATGAAAATGCTCGCGCGGAACCGAACTCCGAGTTTGGTTCCGTGCGAGCTTTTATCTTGGCGAGCGCATACGGGTGCATTGAGTAGTCTACTCACGAGTCGCTTTTACGCTTATAAAGAGTGTAATTGAAATTGCAATATCTTCTTTATATAATTAATATTTGAAGCCCATATTTTGAATATAGTATAACGACATGAAACCTATAACATACAGAGCAAAATTATTTTGGGCGATTGGTACCCTTTAATAAATGAAATGTAAAAAAGGTAAAATTTGGCTTATTTATTTGGCCTACCTTGCAACTTGCTTATTTAGTTCTTCAAATTTTAAAAGGCTATTAGCCTGATGTCACAAGATCGTCATGTTTTAAATTTCAATTATTTACCTATTTCAGAGAAGTTTGTAGCGGAAGAACATTTTGGTGGGTTTCTGACCAAGAAGAAAGCTGATGAGGTAAGAAATGATGTTCAGTGATCAATTTGAATAGCTATGAACTCTTAGCTATAGTGGTAATTTTTAGCTTCAATTAACATTAGGATCCTCCAGACTAGAGGGGAGTATATGACAAGGGAATCAAATATAGATTCTCATATTGATACTTATATGTAAATAAAAATGTCCAGATAGTATTTCATCTTTTTCTTTAAAAAAATATAATTCAAATGTATAATGAATATTATTTTTGTTTGTGCTTGTTGTTTTGTTTTTATTGTATGTTAATGATAATTCTAGCAGTGACAGAGTGAATTGAAACTTGACTAAAATCAGAAGTGATATGTCAGGTGGAATGAATTACTTTGATATCAATGGGAAGAAGAGAGTAATCAATCAAATTTTATCAGGCTAGATATAAAACCCTTCAACATTGAATCAACAGCCTTGGAAAACTGGTGGTAAATAAGGTGAGAAAAAATATCTTTGAAAACTATAGGAAATCAGTTATGAAATATATCATTTCACTTTGTTTATAATTTGATGTTGTCATCTTTATTTCAATCCTCACTTGTATTTCCTAGGATGGAAAGGCAAAGACCAGACAGGAAATATTTGAAGAAATCATTGCCAAATCTAAGAAAGACAAGGTAAAGATTCACTTTCCCTCCCATACACTGTGTCTCATCTATCTCTCTCTCTCTCTCTCTCTCTCTCCTACCCTCTCTCTTTCTATTTCTCTCATTTACTTGTGTTCTCTTTCTGCATCATATTAATTATGTGTAATTGATGAAGAGTTTGTCGAGATGTTGGGAGGGAAATTCTCTTGTTATATATGAACAGAGTAGTAGGATAGTAACTTTATATTTCATGGAAATGATCTACAATAAATCAAAACAGAGTATTCCTAGCTGATGTGATCCATAGTAGACAGTATGCAGGAGGAGATTGAGCTTATTTGGAACATTAATAAAGATGGCTAAATTTTGAGAACAGACTACATTTTTTTGAAAAATATGTATATTCATACCAAAGTGTATCTCTCTTGACCATGAATACAACTGATACATGTAGATTACATGAATCATTACTTATTTCTTTTTGTGTTTTTTTTAATGTACATTTTCTTTCATATTTTTTATCTTAGGTATTTTCATTCATTTTCAATGACTTAATCATGATTCATGATGTTTTTCTATGTTTGCAGTTCAACAGACAGAGTGAGAAGGAAGATGTAATGAAGCTTACAGAACAGTTAGATCAAGACTTCTATGATGTCTCACAGTTAATATCGAAAGCCAAGGTATACCTTATTACCGCCAGGGCTTTGTAATTACTATTAATCCTTGTATGGTAAAGTAAATTGTGATACAATTTCATTTTATAGGTTTAAATTTTTTATATATGGAATTTACAAATTTACTGCTAGTTTACTCTTATTTTAGTATTTAAAAAAAATATCAAAAGATCTTTAAAGGAGAATTAACCCCAGAATATAAATGTACTTACATTCAAAGGTGTAATATATTATTAATCATTGGCCTGTATCACTTTAGAAATAAAATATTAAAATCAAGACATTCTGGCACACGGTATCATGTGCTAACACTTTACATGGGGGATGCCATTTTCTTGATGATATGGAGTTGTACATGAATCATTGGAAACTGTTCCGGTCAGGAAGATATTTTTAATACTAGAGCTAAATTGCTTCTCTTCATTACAAAAAGTCCCCATATATGATGGAAAATATATAACAGGTGTATAAATATATTCTAAAATTTGAAATTTATAGATTTATTTTTAAATTCTCTGGTTTTGCTAAATAGAAATTGATTTCATGGGCTTGCCTGGCAGAGCAGAACATAATTTATACAATGCGCATTCAGACTATTGAAGTCCATTATCTCAAAGCAGGTGAATGCATACTTTGTCACTATTGACGCTTAGGAAAGTTATCATCCATAAATTTGAATTAATTTGCTCTGTCGCATACGTCATAGTATCAAGAAAATAGATTTCTATTTAGTAAAATAGTAATTTTCAAAGAAATATAAAACACATTTTCGTTTTTAGAATACATGTATATATCTGTTTGAATATTTTGAAAATCAAATGGGATTTTGTATCAGGAAGAAAGACAATTTTGCATTCGGATTAAAAATATCTTTATGTACACATCAAGAAAATGGCATCCCTCAGGTATCGCTAGCAGACAATAAATTTTGCCGAGAAAATCTTGATTTATACCAGTATCGTATATTTTGATGCAAAACTATGTAGGACAACAAGAAGGAATAGATTACATCTTTAAATATAAGCACATTTATATTTTGAGGTTAATTCCCCTTTAACAATATGAAATAATGAAACTGCTTATGCAACATTGAATGCTTTGAGGTGATTTGATATTATGTAAAAAAAAAAAAAAGAAAACATTATAGAATGACTTTATGGATGTGGAATCTTCTAGAATTCAATAATTAAAACTATTTCTTTTATATTGCATAGGTTTTTTTTTTAAATTTCATTCATTTCTTTTCTAATTTGGGGAAGATAATTTGTACTTACAAATTTTGTTAAAATTTCTTATTTAGGGATGTAAATAATTGTACTTTAGAGTTGTTTAAAAATTGTACAAAGTAGCAACTATGTTTACATAATAAACTTCTATATGGTATTCAAGCTTGATTGTCATTTGATTTGTTTACAGGGAAAGGAGGAAGAGGAGAGGAGAAAACCAGATGACTATGATATATCAGTGAAAGAACTCATCTTTGATATGAGAGCTAAGGTAATTACATACACTGAGATTATATATCAGTGAAAGCAGTATAGTGGTACTCTTGCCCATCGCATTCAGTTATATCACGAGGAGAGACCTGATGGTTTGTATATTTTCTTTTCCCCTCCCAGGTGCAGGGTGACTCCAATCATATAATAATAATGTTCCTAACATTTCATCTTTGATATACATTTATAGGAAAACAGTTGTGTATCCAATGAATTACAATTGTGGTGTCCCCAGTAGAAATGCACAAACACAATTTTTGTCAAGTTTCTGAACTGTTTGATTTTTATTTCTTAAGTAATATCACTGTTAATTATATGATGTGTAGGTGTAGTGAACAATGAAAAAAAAGATAATAACTGTGGGATTTGTTCTTATTTTATAATTGTACATTCATTGTCTGTACATCTATTTGTGGCTTTCTACCAGGCACATGGGGTTATGAAGATATGATGCAGATATTGGGGAATGAATGATGTAGTATAATTTTTTTTCTAATAGGCTTCAGATAGAATGAAAACCCCAGAGGAGCTTGCAAAGGAGGAGAAGGAGAAACTGGAGAAGTTAGAAGCAGATAGACAGAGAAGAATGAAAGGTGTCACAGAGTCTGAAGAACAGGAAAATAAGAGAAGGATGCAGTATATGTCAGCTGATGATCTTAATGATGGGTGAGGACTTAGAATAAATGAATATATGTTGGGATAGGTTTAACCCTAAAAAGGCCGGGTTATTTTGGTGCTCTCTCAGCTGGGGATCTCGGCCATGGAATGATGAAAATTTCTGCAACTTGGCACACAGATAGAGTATCTTATAAAGAATAACCCTGTAAAGTTTCATATTGTGTACATTGTGTACAATACACATGGAGGAACTATCATTTTGGCCGCGCATAGCGCAGCAATTTTTGATGCTGCGCCGTACCCATTGGTCAAAATTTTATAAATTTGGTATCAAAGGATGCGTAAGACTGTAGGCAATAAAGTCATGAAAGCTCACCTTGCAGAAAATTATTCTTGAACTTATCGCGGCAAACGTCCAGGGTGGATTCCAACCCCCCAACCTTCCCCCCCCCCTGGCCCTTTTAGGATTAATAGGATGTATTTAATCTCCATTAAGAGGACATGCAAAAAATGATGATTCGTTGTACTTTCATGTTCTCTATGAAGACAGCCTAGAGATCAAATGAAAGTTGTAAGCATAGAATAGCTAACTAATAATGTAGATGGACAGATTTTTGCTATCATTGTGAAGTCATGGGCTGGAATTCACAAAGGTGGTTTCAATTCAGACCATGGTTTATGCAGATTTCGTGGTATAAATAATCTTGATTTAGCGCGTACACTTAAAAAGATCCAATAATGAACGCGCGCCTATCGCGCGTGGTTGGCAAAAGCGCTAAATTCACGCTTGTTGCCATGGTTCAGACCATGGTTTATTTAAATTAAACCATGGTCTGAACCATGGCTACAAGCGTAAATTTAGCTCTTTGCCAACCACGCGCGACCGGCGTGTTCATTATTGGATCTTTTGGAGTGTACGTGCTAAATCAAGTGTATTTATACCATGAAATCTGCATAAACCATGGTCTAAATTGAAACCACCTTTGTGAATTCCGGCCATGGAGTCTGACTTGATTGGTTGATAAAAGAACATTGTTGTATGACATATGCTCCCACAACAATTGCTCCGCGGTCAATTTCCAGTTCTTAACTTCATCCCTCTACCAAGTGCTATACCTAACCCTAGCAATAATACTAAAAACTTAAAGATAAAATTGAGTTCTGGTCATTAGATTGAATTATGAAAGAAACTGTCTCAAAGCTATTGGGAAAGGTTGATTATATAGCACATAAGAATTGGTGTATGCTATAAGCTTTTGGAATCACCAAAATGATGAGAAATTGACTCAGTCTTGCTGAGAGTCCCATGCACTGCTCACAGAAATGTGTATATGGGACTACAAATGTTAGGCCCGAACATTTCAGCTTTCTTGTCATATTGTGAAGGTGAGAGCATTTGAAGAGCAATCCTACTATTATAATATTCCAAACTAACAAACAGATTGAGAAAGCTCACAAATTATTGTTTACCTTTCCCAGAACTCAAGCTTCCCTTAATATTAAAGGGGGTACCCAATGCTGAAACAATGTTAGTTCATTTAAAAGATCATGATTTTATTAGAAGAAAATCATCTGCCTTAAATTTTTTTTTTAATTCGTGTTGCCAGAAAATCCCCGAAATATGGTAAGATTTCAGGATATTTTGGCCCCTCAGCTGTGTCCCAATTTCAGCTAGGTAACCACAATGACGTCAAAGTGGTTACCCAGGTTCGCGTATTGCACATGTGTTGCGCGCTAGACTGTACAAAATGCATTACACCTTGCGCGCACTTTGCTATAATTGCGCGACAAGGTAACCACTTTGACGTCATTGTGGTTACCTAGCTGAAATTGGGACACAGCTGAGGGGCCAAAATATCCTGAAATCTTACCATATTTCGGGGATTTTCTGGCAACACGAATTAAAAAAAAAATTTAAGGCAGATGATTTTCTTCTAATAAAATCATGATCTTTTAAATGAACTAACATTGTTTCAGCATTGGGTACCCCCTTTAACCTAAATATATCCTAACCTAATATCCAATATCTTTGATGAATTAAAGCACAGAGCCAATGTCACAGGATCAAATTTCAGATCACCTAAATCTTGTTTCATTTGATTTGATTCCTTATTATCCAGGTTTGAGTTAACCCGAGACAACCGTAGCATTCTCAGCTATAGTGATGGTGTTCCTTCGTTTGGTATTGAACAAGGTATGATATGATATCTCCAATCTGTTTCAATTCAAATCTACTTTAAAGTAGCAAGAAACTTGTTAGAATCATTTACAAACTTTTATAACAGATAAAAACTGAACTGTTTCTTATTTATTGAAAACATGTTAGCAATTCTAAGTTGTGGAGAAAGAGAGGAGGGATTGGTAACTAAATGACTAAATATGATCGTATACTATTGGGAAGAAAGAGATTTTTCAGAAGCTGTAAGATGATGTAATGATATCTTCTTACATTTTACAGGGGGATCTGACTCTGAGGAGAAGGAAGAAAAAGGAGAAGAAGATCAAGACGATGATGATGATGATGATGATGATGAAGAAGATGAGAGTGAGGATGAGGAGGAGGACAATGCATCTGACTTGGAATCTGAACATTCTGAAATTGATGATGAAGATGAGGATGATGACGACGACGACGATGGTGATGCAGAACCTGATAGGACTTTGAAGGAGATAAAGAGCTCACTGAAGAAGGGCAATAAGCAGAATGTTACAAAGAAAGTATCCATTCAAGAACCTATCAAGAACATTAAGGTATGGTATGAATGGTTAGTCAAGAATCAGGGATCTGATTACAATGTCTTCTACTTTATGCTTCTTGGTTAAATTGACACAGTGCTTAGGGAAATGCCCTAGCATGTACATTTAGTTCTGCAGATGTTTATATACTAACCTTATTAAGGAACTTGCACCCTGAAATATATCTGTACGAACACTATCTCAATGCTGTGAATCATTAGGATTGTCGAGCCCACATTGATGATTAACGTTTTTTTGGAAATCACATCCAATATTCCTGCATGTGAATTCTTCATGATATGGGAAGAAAAGACTCATTAGCTGAATATATTGATGTGATTTACATGTAACTCTGTACAACATTGAAAAAGCATTGAATCTGTCGCATAGATGTTAACCTTTTCTTTCTGTATTTTGTGTAGAAAAGAGAAGAGATGATGAGACTCGCCAAGGAAGAGCTTCCTTACACATTCAAAGGTAAATATATTATTTACTTTTTATGTTTACATTCATTGGACTATATTAGTGAATACCTTTTTTATAAACTTGATTATCTGTGAAGTATTACAAAAGGATGTATACTTAGCTTTATAATAGAATATTGTGGTAATATATTAAAAAATCAAGGATATGCATTGTGATAAAATTTGTGCTATTTCTAGTAATGTATTGTGGCTACTTTTCAAAATCAAGAAACTGTTTTTAATTTGAGAACTTATTAACTGATATGGCAGCATCACTCCTATGTACACCAGAACAAATACTCAACTTAAAAATGAACTGGACGGAAGGAAACACTTTTGTGTATTATAAAGATCAAAAGTGTGTGTTTTGGGTTGTATTTTACTCAGTCTACAAATATTACATTGATTTGACACTTGAGAATCTATGTATGTCTTGTGTACCATTTCTTGTATTGTGCTTTAAATATTGTTGTAAGTCTATACCATTACATGTGTGTGTGTGTGTGTGTGTGTGTGTGTGTAATGACTTTTGTTACTTTTTTATATGGTATTGAATTAAGAATGATCCTGTTAATGTTAATATCTAACAATTTAATGAATTATAATTTTGTGTTCTATATCATTCTTTGAAACTCAGCACCAACATGTTTAGAAGAACTAGAGGAAGTATTAAATGACCACACCCCTAGTAACCAACTTATCATCATAGAGAGAATGATTAAATGTCATCATCCAAGTCTGTCTGAGGGTAACAAAACTAAACTAGAGACTCTCACTACATTACTCTATCAGTTCATGGGGAAGTATGTCAAACAAGGCAAAGATTTAGAGCCTCATTTCATCAATGGACTCACAAAGTAAGTAATAAGCTTTTAAACATTCCAATAAATACATGACATAGACAAATAGTGGGCCATAAGTGGTCATATTCAAATTAGGAATAATCTTTATACCAATATTTCAAACTATGCCAAAAATGCTGCAAAAGAAGATTTTGCGTTCACAGAAAAAAGACAACTTTCATTAAGCGGTTGTAAAAAAAATGAAATTGTAAAAAGTGAAATCTACTTGTTAATATTATTTGATGATGTTCAAAGATTAAAACTCAGTTCAACTGCCTGTGATATCTCGGGCTGGAGAAAATGTTGGTTAAATCATATACAAGTCAAGGACATGAAAATGCATACATGTGCACCCTTCATATTCTTTAGTTTTATCACAAAGTGTGTAAAAATTGTATGTTAAATTACATTGCATTGATAATGAGAAATATATCCTTTGATTTTGCAATTATCATATCAGAATGACTTTCTAAGATTGAATAAACATGAATTTGTCTATTTTCTAGGCATTTATATGACCTGACACAAAGCTGTGCATTAGCATCAGGTAATAGTCTACAAGCAATTATCAATGAGAAGTATGAAACATTTAACAAGGAGACTGAAGACAAAGGAAGAGCCACATTTCCTTCATTAGATGTGGTAGGTGAAATACTCCCTCCCAAATAACATTGCTGCATCCAGACTTACGTTTCATGAATTTCCATTTTCTTAGTTGTAAATGAACGAATAGATCATTTCATCGGGGATGTGTCAAATGATATAGCTAGGGCACTGCTACATATTGGAGTATTTTCTTGGGAGAAAACTTATATTTTTGAAATTTTTAGTACAGATCTGAATAGGAGAGGTGCTCGCAAAAGTACATCACAGAATTGCTGATTTGTGTTTGATCGATAGCTAGTCAAAACGTGATAACATTCTTATTCTTTATCTGTTTTTCATCAAACTTTCACTTATCTATTTCTGTCATGTCTGTGCTTTCATTGAAGTTCAGCTAATTTACTGCCAGTGTGGACTTTCCTTTTGAGGATAAATATCTACATGTAGAGAGATAATGGATATTGTTATTAAGTTCGTTCCTGATGTGAGAGCTGAACAGTTTTTGTTATCATCTTCCTTATAGCTAATGTACTTCAAGCTTGTTTCAGTCCTATTCCCAACATCTGACTTTCGTCACAGCGTCGTCACTCCCACAATGCTTTTCATGGGAGCCATTTTGAGCCAGTGTCAGGTGAGATCCTTCCAAGATGTGACCTTTGGCCTCTTCTTCTGCAATCTCTTCCTCAAGGTCAGTAGCATATACGCTAATCTCTACTGTACAAACTCTAATACTCTCTGTAGAAACACCAAAATGGCTTTCAATTTGATTCAAGAAATTCAATTAAAGGTAATGTCTAGTTCTTCAGTATTTTTGAGATATACATTGTTGCAGGATGTGGTTATATACTTAGATAATATTTCATGCTTTACACCAGAAGCAATTGTTTTACAGGAACACTCATTAGAATCCACTTTTGATGCCCAGTATCTAATTTGATACTGCTGTGAAACTGTTTGGTTTTTTTTAGTCATGTTACATGTATAATTGAAGGATGTCATATTTCTTTCTCAGTACGTGTCATTGTCCAAGCGTCTTGTTCCTGAGGTCATCAACTTCTTGCGAGGTATTCTATACATGGCATCAGACCATGAGAGTAAGACAGCAGGACTTGTGGTGGCACCCTTCAAGCATTCAGGTCGATTTGCTAAGCTCCTTAGACATGAAGGAACAAGGTCAGTGTAGAACAGTCAGCCATTTTATTCCTCTCATTCTAGCATTATCTTTCAAGTTATCATAAGAAGCTAATATCAAGTTTGTGTTGATGACCATCATACATAGCTAAGAAGACTCCAATTAGAGACATTTCAAGTTTGAATTTCAAATCTTTATTTTCTGGTTATCATTAGAAACTAAATTTTAATGTGCATGCAATGGTTATTATCTTCAGGAAACTTGACAATTCAAATCAGTTGAGAACATGTTGAAGGAATGCAAGTGAAATAAAGTGAAATGTCTCTATTTATAGTTTTCTTCTTAGCACTGTATATTTCTTTATGGAAACTAGATTATCACCATCATGGTTTGGTCTATGTTATAACATAAACCAAATTCAATTAAAAAAAAAAAAATGCTTTTGTTTTAATTTATAGTGAAGCTCAGTTGAGACCAGTGAAGATCCTGGAACTGATGACAAACCCTGAGGTCCTAGACCAAGCAGAATCCTCAACCTGGGCTGTAGGTCTAACCTGTCATCTTCTACATCAGTTCTCTAAGCTCTATGTAGACCTACCCAGCTATCCAGAGATATTCTCTCCTATCTACACTCTTATACAAGACAGAGAGATGCTTCTTAATAAATATGACCAGGATATTCAGGTGAGGCAACAATTCTAAATTATCATTCTTCTCATGTCAACTTTCTTTGAAAGTATGATCTTTCACCTTTAATTGTATTAGATGTTTATTCAGTTGAGTACTAATCTTTAAAAGTTCAACAAAGGTACAACAGTTTTGTAAATCTTAAAAATTAGGCTTCTAAATGTATGAAAACTTAGAATAATCACAGAAAATTAACATACCTATTGTTTCTTCACTTGTGTAGATCAGTACCAATTCTTAGAGATACTCAGCTGTATTTATTACAAATTCCCTTTAAATTCGTAACATATTTTAAAGAATATACAAGCTCATACTATTTTAATCACTCACTATTTTCTGACTAATCACATTGTTTTGCACATATAGTCACTTGGAGATGAGGTCCTTTCGCACATAGAGGGCAGCAGACAAAGAACGAGGAGAGTTCTTGAAGTAGAGAAGAAGAAACCAGCTCCTCTCAAGATGTTTGAACCAAAGATTGAAGAAAAGTAAGCAACAAAATTTCTTTTTACTAGATTTATAACAGTTTTCGCCAAATATTTGACCTTTTTCCCCCCAGTGGGTTGCAGTATTTGGTGGTATTTCTGGTTGCTTGTAGTTATGTAACACTGATTATGGTAGAGAAAAAGAATTAGAGGCCAATCTAAACTTTGTTGTAACTTTTTTACAGGAAGGAGATGGATAAGAGAAAACGGAGGGTGCAGGAGGGAGTACTATCTCTTGTCATCTTTAATCCCTTTCCCTTTCCTATTTTCCCCCTATTTTTTTTCTTGCTCTTGTTTTGCCTTTTGTTTTAGAGACCTTGTAGCTATGCATCTTTGTAAGTTATTCACAGTTTAAAGTCTGTAATCTTTCCATTGTTAAAATTTGAAGGAAATAAAAATCATTGCATGTCTTCATTTCTTACAGCTATGATCCTACAAGGAAATATCGTAGCACAGGTAACAAGGAGCATGACGAACAGCAGAGGTTAGTCCATCGTCATCGTAGAGAGATGAAAGGAGCCATTCGAGAGATTCGTAAAGATACACAGTTTATTGCTCGACAGAAACTCAAAGAGCAGAAAGAAAGGTGAGCCTTTTACATAACCTTAACACCTTCCATGCCATGGGCAGTAAATCTGGTCAAAACGTGGTTGTCGTCAAATGTATTTGGACTAAGTACCCTCACTGTAAAGTTTATTTACAGAATAGACCGGTTTACTAAGTTATTCAAATTTATGGATGTTTCTTTCCGGAGGACCTAGTGACCAGGTATTCCACCAACCTGTTATTAATAATGGACTACAATACTAGGAATCCAGTTTGCATACATTACTTGTTGCTATGTCGGGCAAGCATCGGGCAAGCTTTCAGGTTGTCAAGAACAACCTTTGTTTAAAAAGCATGCATAAAATTTGAATATGTTAGTAAACCGGCCTATTGAATAATTTTAATCCCCAATTGACAATGCAATCTGCATTTATTTCATTTCACTTGGGAGGCTATGTAGGCAACTAGAATGACACTGTTTTTCTTCAGTACAGCACCATTTTCCTTTGTCAGTCTTGTGTAACTTCTTAAAGTGATTGATTAACTTTGTGAAAAATTGTAAAATCAGCTCAAATGCCAGTGAATTGTGTGCAGTCCTCTAACTACATATAAAATTAAGGATATGTGACAGTATGAGAGAAAATGGAACCCGTTTACTATCCTAAAAAAGAGAAAATCGCGATTAATCGCTAGCGCAAGTCGCTCAGCTTCTTCGCTGCGCTGCAGTCACAAAAAACAAGCACCAGCGCTTGGCGATTTCAGAGCGGGTTTCCAGCCCGAACGGTATTCTGTGATAGAGCGAGGTATGCCAACCGTAAGAGTTCTTTAGGGTTCGGTGGTACTCTATCCCGACATCAATGTTCAATCATAAATATCTTGATATATAAACGACCGATCAGCTTATAAAACTCAGGCGATTCCTGTCTGAGCTAAAGGTTTACAATTATGATTACAGCATTAGCTGGAACAGTGATTTTTTTTTTCAATCCTGGGCAAAGTTAATCAATGCCTTTAAAGGGTACCAATCACCAAAAGTAATTTTGCTCTGTATGTTAGAGGTTGTATGTCTTTATACTATATTCAAAATATGGGCTTCAAATATTAATTCTATAAAGAGATATTGCAATTTTAATTACTCTCTCTATAAGCGTAAAAGGGACTCGTGAGTAGACTACTCGAAGCACCCATTATGCGCTCGCCAAGGTAAAGGCTCGCGTGGAACCAAACTCTGAGTTCGTTTCCGCGCGAGCATTTCCATGTTATCCTTTATTTCCTTCATACTCATTAACTGTTGACCTATAGAATACCAAAAAAATTCTTTGAGGTTGATTTTATACTTTCTAGTTGTACACAAATTATTTTTTCAGGTGATTGGTACACTTTAAGAAGACATCATGCTTGAAAACCATTCAAAACCAACAAATCTGTAAAATAATATATCTTGAAAATAACATATCACAAGCCTTCTGATTATTGCAAACCTTCAGTTTTATTCATTCACTATACCAGTCGCTCTCATTCATTTTATTTTTCATTCACTCCGTCTTTTATTCACTATGTCTGTATGTCTGTCTATTAATCCATCTATATGTCATTAACTATCATTTTCGTCTCTGGTATTGACTGCATAATTCACTCTATCATTTGCACTATTGCTTTTCTTGACTATCATTTACACTCACATTCACACTGTCACTATCCTGTTACTTGTTCTTCACTCTATCATTTTATGTGTCTGTCCATCTGTCATTCACTGTCTATAATTGACTGTCTTGGTATCATTCGTTCTGTCAATCTTTCTTTCATTCACTGTCTATAATTGACTGTCTTGGTATCATTCGTTCTGTCAATCTTTCTTTCATTCACTGTCTATAATTGACTGTCTTGGTATCATTCGTTCTGTCAATCTTTCTTTCATTCACTGTCTATAATTGACTGTCTTGGTATCATTCGTTCTGTCAATCTTTCTTTCATTCACTGTCTATAATTGACTGTCTTGGTATCATTCGTTCTGTCAATCTTTCTTTCATTCACTGTCTATAATTGACTGTCTTGGTATCATTCGTTCTGTCAATCTTTCTTTCATTCACTGTCTATAATTGACTGTCTTGGTATCATTCGTTCTGTCAATCTTTCTTTCATTCACTGTCTATAATTGACTGTCTTGGTATCATTCGTTCTGTCAATCTTTCTTTCATTCACTGTCTATAATTGACTGTCTTGGTATCATTCGTTCTGTCAATCTTTCTTTCATTCACTGTCTATAATTGACTGTCTTGGTATCATTCGTTCTGTCAATCTTTCTTTCATTCACTGTCTATAATTGACTGTCTTGGTATCATTCGTTCTGTCAATCTTTCTTTCATTCACTGTCTATAATTGACTGTCTTGGTATCATTCGTTCTGTCAATCTTTCATTCACTGTCTATAATTGACTGTCTTGGTATCATTCGTTCTGTCAATCTTTCTTTCATTCACTGTCTATAATTGACTGTCTTGGTATCATTCGTTCTGTCAATCTTTCTTTCATTCACTGTCTATAATTGACTGTCTTGGTATCATTCGTTCTGTCAATCTTTCTTTCATTCACTGTCTATAATTGACTGTCTTGGTATCATTCGTTCTGTCACTCTTTCTTTCATTCACTGTCTATAATTGACTGTCTTGGTATCATTCGTTCTGTCAATCTTTCTTTCATTCACTGTCTATAATTGACTGTCTTGGTATCATTCGTTCTGTCAATCTTTCTTTCATTCACTGTCTATAATTGACTGTCTTGGTATCATTCGTTCTGTCAATCTTTCTTTCATTCACTGTCTATAATTGACTGTCTTGGTATCATTCGTTCTGTCAATCTTTCATTCACTGTCTATAATTGACTGTCTTGGTATCATTCGTTCTGTCACTCTTTCTTTCATTCACTGTCTATAATTGACTGTCTTGGTATCATTCGTTCTGTCAATCTTTCTTTCATTCACTGTCTATAATTGACTGTCTTGGTATCATTCGTTCTGTCAATCTTTCTTTCATTCACTGTCTATAATTGACTGTCTTGGTATCATTCGTTCTGTCAATCTTTCTTTCATTACTACAGGGATGATGAGAGAAAAGAGAAGGTCATGCGTCTTCATCAGATGTTAGCAACGCAAGAAGGAGATTTCAGGGATATCAAACGCAAGAAACAAAAACTGTGAAGACCTTCCAGACCTTCCACCCCATAACTTTTTCCTTTCTGTTGTGTGCAGGCATAAGCCATTTTCAAGCGTATCATGCATTAGAGGGTCTGAACTGTAAGACTGTGGAGAACTGCTGCAAAAATAGTCAATTTTGACTAATTGACAAATAAAACCCAAACAACAATGTAGGCCCTGTACTGTAGCTGCTCTGGAAAGAGTTAGACTAGGCTTTACGCTTCATGGAATTTTGTTACAGTTTCAAAATAGTCTGTGCCTGCAAACTATATCTTCTCACCTACGTCTGACATGGAACATTAGAGAACTAAGCTGGTTTGTAGCATCCAGTTTGGAAAGTTCAAACCCTAATGCCTGGAGCAGTTTCAGTGGTTAATCACATCTCCATGTTGAATTGTGCTTTGTTGATGGACGCACAAGCTCTCATGAAACGAGTTCAAGATTTACAATTGTATTCGATGAAATAAAAGGAGCATGAACTTGAGAGATTGCAGAAGGAATGGCTGATAATGTGAGATACAGTCTGACATCTGTTCAAGCAAATAAAAAGACAGTTTATTATTATGCATTTTTCACAGCTATGAGGACCTTTATCCACTCTGATCCAGGGCAGTGTTTCATCAACCGTCATAAGTACAAGTTCGCTGACATCCTATTGAAACGCGTGTATTGAAATTAACATGCGTTTCAATGGGATGTCGGCAAACTTGTACACTTATGACGGTTTGAAAAAATGATGCACAGGTGGCCAGGTCATCGTGTAGATAAACTTTGATAAAGAAAAGTTTCTAAAAAGCTATTTATTTACAGTTCATTGTGCAAAGATTTGAAAGGATTTACATGATACAGAAAGCAAAGGCAAGTAACTATCAGCCAAGTGATCAGGGTCCTATCTTATGAAGAGTTGAGATTGATTTGGAATAATCGCAAGTCATCCAATCAATCGCAAATTTACGGTCTCTTATATCTCATGTACAGAGTTGCGATTGATATCAATATCAAATTAAATTGCAATCAATCGCAACTCTTCATCAGATGGGGCCCAAAATCATTGTTATTCCTCTGCCATGGAAGCAGTCTGTTTGGCATTACATGTACTAATACCATACTCCACTGGTATCACATTGAATGTCAGTATCTTTTGATGGAGTTCTACAATGGTTGTACAACACATGCTCTCGTGACAATTGCTCTGCGTCAATGTTGTAAACTAAACAAAATCTAAACTTCAACCCTTGACCAAACACTATCCTTAACCCTTAACCTAAACCTGAAATCCAATTGCACCCCTAACCCTAACCCCCTATCTTTGACGAAATAAAGCCAGGAGCAAAAGTTTGGTCACCCTTTAACAAATAGTTATGCTAAGACATGATTAATATGAATTAAAAACAGATAAACTGGAAATTATTTGTAATTTTAGGGAAAGGAAAATTATTTGTAATTTTATTTAACTATTCAGGATGAAAGGTTTCATGTTTCATTTGTTGCTTTGGCAAGAAATAGATAATTATGTTCCATTTACATCGAATACATGAAATTTGAGAAAACTTATGGATTACATCATACCATTATAAAGTTTGTTTCTATCCCTAAAATACATGGTTTACTTTGTTACGTTAGATACATGTATGCTATGTAACCTTTTCATGACAGTGATGCAAATTTTTATGTCAACCACCTCTTGATTTACATGTAGCAATATTGAATACTTACAGAGTAGCACTGGCATTCATGCCGCCAGGCTAAAATCTTTTTTGAAAACAAGTTTTCCTGAAATAAAGTATGTATGATGATTTATGATATTGTAATTGAAGTTGTGATATGATCATATATTACATCTTCAGATCAGGGAGATGGGATTTTCAAAGATCTTTGCTCATGCATATTCATGTTTTACCTGGCTACTTGTCATGTTTATTCTATTAAACCAAAAATTTGCCTTTTTCTTAATCTTTGAGAATGTTTTTAATTATTTTTGTTCATGTAGAACCATAATACATGTACTTCTGTACTTGTCTATAAATGTTTGATAAAAACTATTCATCTACATTTTGAAAATATTCTACATTGATATGGACTTTAATTTGTATTATTTGCTAGTTCTACCCCAGACCCAAAACTGAAGAAAAAAACTGATCTCAAATCTGAAAATGTGTTTAATTAAAGCTTACCACTGATCACAAACAACCAAAGTAAACACAAGAATAATGAGTGATGACAACCCATTTGGGGTGATGAAAGACACCATTCCAAATTTTTTATTGAAAATAACCCTGCACCCTCAAAAAAGATACACAGAACTCCCCAAGATATATTCTACAAATATTTCACATTTACATCATTTAGTTGTTTTAGCACATTTAATACTAGACAAAGGCTTTTTTATGGTGCAATTTTAAACAACTTGATTCAAAACAACTGCTTTCATATGAAGCAAAGGATACTGGCTTAAATATAAGGTTTTCGGCAGAAATACATATACTATATCTTGCCTGTAGATACACTGAATTTAAAAGTGCTTGTAAAATTTTATGTAAAAAAAGGTATTAAGCTACAGGCTACACAAATTCTTTTAAAAAGAAAAATCTTAATGGCAACAATAATTGCAAACATGATAAGATAACAATTGTTTGATTATGCCGTAAAATTCTTCAACAAAAACCAACCCAGTTAATATACACCATCACCATATAATGGCATGATAGCATACGCTTCCGTTCTTTTTATTCAAACTCGTTGCATGGCAAATAACAGAAGAGAGAAAAAAACAAACCCTAAAATGATTGATACAGATAATCAACTTCAAATCTTAATATGAGAACCCTCACCCTCTGGGATTTAAAGAAAAGAGAAGAAAATTCATTAAAATATAGGCATTCCAGCAAACTGAGTGTTCAACACAATAATAATACATGTACATATCAAATGAATTAATATATTTTGGTTTATATATTAGTTATATTGCATGATATTGTGTCAAATAATCCCATACTCAATAGAAATAAATGACCAACAGGTCCAATATAGTACAAATAATATACAATTTCATTCACTACTTGAACATATAAATATCTGAAATTTCAGACATGAATGCAGTTCACTTGGTCTTGTATAGCTCTTGTCAAGTGTCACCGTATGAATGCATGGTGATTAACCCAGGTAGAGGGGATAATCTTTGGAGTATAATACATGTATCTTGGCTGAATTGATTTGAGGGAAGCAGAAATATCTACAACACATTTTTAATGCAAGGTTGTTTTTTGGTTTTTTGTGTGTGTGTACATTAGTCAAATAATTTTTTTAATGAAATGTGGACAATATCAGTATTATTTTTTCCATATACATGATGAATTCAATAAAAAGAAGAAGAAAAAAAAGCAAGCAAAAGTAGATTGGCTATATGTTACATGTATGTCACATCCTTGCCTAGTATTATGTACAGTGATGAGCTGAAACCTGAACACTAAGCTGGCCTAGTATCAAACAATAGCAAGGATTTTCAAAGCATTATACAGCTCTTTCCATAAAAAGCTACAACTTTTCTTCTTTTGCTTAACAAGCTAGCATTGAAGTGTTCTATCCTGATCACAAATAACACCATTATTCTTATGATCTTCCATACACAGTATGGATTTGTACAAAATTCAGGTGTAGTGATGCAGCATTTTGTTAGCCACCATATTAATTGCATATCAAATACATATATTACCATGAAATGAAAGAAGTAAAGAAGTTTAATACTTTGATCTTAAGAATAACTACATAGGAATAGTAATTTGTTCTAAACTATATATTCACTTCATTGATTTTGTAATTGGGACATCGCTTTACCTACTCACAAAACTAGCATATAAATTTACTTTCCTGAATATCATATAACCATTAAGTTAGATTTAACCCACAACATAAAACATAAACTTACTATCTTGTATATTCTAAAATGATCACAGGGAATTGAAATCTGTTTCTTTATAGACAAATTGGCCCCTCTTACCCAAAATCAAGTTAGATTTTTTTATATGAACATATAAATATCTTATTCTCAGTTCACTGCATTTAACGTTACAATAAAAACAATGTGATTCAATTTTCCTTGCATATGTATTTCATTATATGTACACATCTAAGTGAAAATGTGGTTAACATTTTTAAGGAATATTCATTCATCATAAAAACAGATAATTTACAGGTACTTTTGCAAAATATCAAACATAATACTCTCCACAAAATGACCTTCACAGACAAAAGGTGCTTACATTAATTACATATCATACAGACATTTATACATATATATACTAATACAATCTCTGCATTATAAAATACTTCACTTTATATTCTGATTAAAAAGATTCCTCCATTCTAACTAATTTATAGTTAAGTCTTCCACTGTCATAATAAATGCATGTCAGTGATATTCTAAAATAATTTCAATTGTTCTCTATGTCAAAGGTGCATCTAGGTATAGTGTCTTTGTGACTTGAACACAATTTTAAAAAGTTTCACCTGTTTAACTTGGTTTCAAGGAGAATTGTACAACAAGGTAAATACACTAACTTTCTCCGAAGACAGCATGGAATTATTATCTTGTAATTCATAAGTTAAGTTTAAAAATTAATATATCTAAAATATCAAAATTCTTAGATTACTTGTGGCAAATTCCATTCTGCAATTCCTACATGCTTTAGAAAATAAAAGTAAAACAAAAGAAAGCAAAAATTTACAGACGATAAAACCACTGACCAACTATGCCTTTAAAATCTTGTTGTGTGATTTTTTTTCAGAGACTTTGAAATAGATGTATACACAATTCAACCAACCTTCTAATACATGTATTACATTTTATATGATGTTCAGTAAAACAAGTCAAATGTCATCTTCCATATTTGTATTAAATAAGTGTACTACTGGAAAGACTATAAGAAACACTTTAATAATTAATGCAAAACTTCAAGGTAAATCAATAAAATATCAATTAAATGAATTAAATATTCCATCATGCAAATTCCTGAATTATTTGATATCAATGTTGAATTACTTGCTTTTAGACTGGACGTAAAAATTAATTTATTAAAGAACAAGTTCTTATGGTTGAAGCTGAATTGGAATAAAATCTGTTCAATAAAAAGTGAACACGCGTTTAAATACGCAAAGCTTAAGACAACGGATGTATGCGCGCAGCCCTTGCAAGATGCTTGGGTACGGACAAAATAATGTTTTTCTACCTGTGTTTTATGTTGAAGTTAATACAAAAACATAAGCACATGTAATGGTGAAAATTGAGGAACTAGGTTTCATACAATTAATAATATTGAATGACTTTTCTTTCGTGGGACACAAGGGTATATTTCACTTGTTGTGCCGACTCGTGAAATATGTTCATAGCTCGTGCGATGTACCCTTGTATCCCACTCAAGGCCAGTCAATATCATATAATGATAAAATGTATTATATTGCACAAATCAACTCAATCAATGTCTATGTTTAAACACAATTCATAAAGGAATGGGTGTTATTTTGGTCAAAACTCCAGGTTCAAAGTTTGATAAGAAAGACCATATTCATTTCACACACCACTCACCTGTAACTAAAAAAGGGACTAAAACAATTTTTTAATTATTTGCTTATCAATAAAATGAAATGTGGCATTTTTAAACTAGAATTCAAAAGAATCTATGCTCAAGTATTCTATTAGTATACTACACCAAATTTGGATTTATTTTTGACCCTGAGAATATTATATGGCTATTTATTTTAAATTCATAGATTTTTTTGTAACCGGTGTGTATCTCAAGCAAAATAGTGCTTGGATCTTTGAGTTCAATAAGTTAAGATCTTTTGTGTACTTTTTTGGCATCAAGATAAAGTGTTAAAAAATCTAATAGGGAGGAGGTAGGACTATCTGTAACTTTGTCTTTGAATATTTTATTGTAGATTACTATAAATTGTTTTGGCATGGGTTACTGCCTTGCACACAAAACTATCCAATCTATCTACTTTAAGCATTTTGGTCTAATTGATAGAAGCAAGGTGCATAGCAAAAATGAAGTAATATACAGATTTATCAGTCTATATTTCAAGGCAAAGATGAAAGTCACTATGCTCTATGTTCATGAATATCTTCACTAAAAAAAACCCAACTTCATGTGAACATGAGAGTCAGGGTTTATACTTTGCTTCTACAGCTCAACATTCCTTAGTAGCATTATCATACAAACGAACAAATAAAATAGAACAAAGATAATCAAATTACAGCCAAATGTAACTTTTTTAAATAGCATATGGATAATAAGTGTATATCTAAGGTGATGATTGTAGAATGTATTCTGAATACATTTGCTACCATGCACATTCAAAATGTTTCTTTAAACATAATAGATTGAATGAAATCTCAAAAGGTAGCCATATAAGTAAGAATAATAAAGGCTAGTATCTATGAATGAAGAGTCTCACATCTATCAGTGCAAGAAAATATACATAATACTTGGTATATATTATGCCCAAAGAGCTATTTCTAGTACAACTACATAAAAATGCACCATTTTTTAACATGGCACAATAATATTCTCTTTCTCATACCCCTAAGTGAGGTATAAAAGATATCACAAAACACTTTAGGGACTTGGCTTTACCTTCTTAGTTTTATGATGAAAGTTCAGCAATTTTTGGTCCATTTTAAATCAATAAACCTAATTTTCATTTCAGACATGAGCAGTTATGTGATCATCTGCATATAAAGCATTAGTAGCAGTAAATTATAATTCACCACCATCAGTCACATGACCAACCACCTGACAGGGTAGATTAAATTTTACAGGTTGACCTCACTGTAATAAGGCTCCGGTTCTGGTGCGGGAATGGATGGTTGTCGCCGTGGCGATGGCACTGGTTTCTCCGGTCTCTCTTCTACCAGGGAGTAGTCTCCAGATTCCCCAAAGTCACTGCTGATGGTAAACTTAGCATTAAAGGCTCCATTCGGATGGGAGGCAGAGGAGTCGGGTGGTGGGATGAAGTCTGCCGAGGCATAGCTACGCTCATCACCGCTATCATGGATGAAGGCGGGGTTATTCTGAATCTCAATCTCTTGAGATGATGATGAGATGATAGAAGAGAGAGTGGAGGATGGGGTAGAAGGAGGACTATCATCTTGATGTACAGTGCTATAGATAGGTTCTGGTACAGGTGGTGGATCACTGGTACTAGTGGTAAGAGGGGATCTCTTGGGGGCTACTGGAGGCACGTTGGTAGTCCTGTTTGGTAGAATCCCACTGTCTAGACTAGTACTGCTTGTTAAAGATCTGGTAAAAAAATAACAAATATGATTCATTAACTCACTTTGGACTCCAAAGCTGCATGGATTTCTTACCAAATCAAGTCAAACCTGTCTAAAGGCTACAAATGGGGAACACTGTAAACTACTTGCCCATTAGACAGGGGCAACAACACATTTAGTCCTAGGGTGACCACTATATGCAGGTGGCCACAAGTGAGAGGCGGTCTTTCTAGGAGGATACTGAGACAGGTATATATTTAGAGGTATATTTCAAACTATTATATTTACTTTAATTTATTTGCTTTGCTGTTTATTATAGAAAATACCTTATTGATTCTGCTAAGTAGAATAAGAATGTAACAGAATGGGTACATTCTCATATCCTACTTCATTCAAATATTATCTTTCTGTTGAATGCAATTGCTAAGAAATGCAGAAGAAATCGAAAGAGCAGCATGTACATGTATGCATAGGACACTAAGCAATGATTAGAATGAGAGCATCCACTAAATGTGAAAACAAGCATCTGTTCTAAGCAGCCCAAAGCTTGAAATGTTTGTCATATCTAAATCTAAAGTATGACTTCTAAATCTTCAGTATTAATTGTCATGTATAGAGGAATGTAAAGCCATCATTACACACAACCATTTAATAATATTGCTGTGACATTTTCAACCAGTTATACTGTTTTGATCCTGTAAATATACATTGTCATTTAATTTGGTAAACAACAGGGCCCCGTTGCATAAAACTTAACCATTAACGGTAACTCTGCTCTCAATGGTAACTACCATGGTAACATCACTCAACAGCCAATCAAAATCAAGGTTTCCATGGGAGTTACCGTTAATGGTAAGTTTTATGCAACGGGACCCACATGAAACAGATCCATGCATATACATGTATTTCAGCCTAGGTAAAGAATGCACACGAAACGGAGAGAAACGGATGGTCTAAGCTGGTATTTGTTGCAGTAGAAGTAGGGGTAGCAGGATCAATTAGCTTGTAATAAGAGAATATGGTAATCCAAAAGGAACAATCATAATAGAGAACTAATTAAGACATAAATGAAGGTTGATGATGAATGAACTTGGTGATCTACATCAACATTGGCTTATCTTTAAATGTTGGTAGAATGCAATCAATCTATTTTCAGTAGACTAAACATGAATTTTGAAGAAAATCATTACATAACATGTTGCAAAGCATGATGCACATTCTCAGCAAGCACAATGAAACCAAAGATAGACTAGATAGCAAGCAAACCAGAGACGTTCAGATAAAATATGAAAGATGTTTCTACCAGGGAAAAAAGAGCAAGCAAGTACTATAAAAACTAAGGATAGACACCATAGCAAGCAAAGCAGAGAGACATTCACATACAATCTAAAATATTTTTCTAAATCAATCACTATGACACGGAAGCTAGACATGAAAGCATGTAATCTGACAGCAAACAAACAGAGATGTTCACATATGTAATCTGAAAGATGTTTCTACCTAAATGAAGAGCATATTTAAAACAGGCACTAGGAAAGATAACCAACTAAGCAAAACAAACTAGAGAGAAGTTCACACATTAATTGACTGCAAGAAAGCTAGAGATGTTCATGTATAATATAAAAGAAGTTTCTATCATAGGAAGAGTACATTTAAAACAAGCATGATGTAAACTAAGATAGACAAGCAACTAGATGCATTCACAAATAATCTGAAAGACGTTTCTACCTGGGGGATGAGCGTGGGATAGCTGTGGATTGTGGGGATGGTCTTGCACCTGTTGGGAAACAATTATTAATCTTTAGACTTTCTACATTGTCTAATATACTTATAGACCACTCACAGGCACATCTTCTCAAGAAATAACTTTTTGCTGGTAAATCAGCTGATCTAACATGTAACAATTCATTTCAATTTATACTTGTTTTGTAAAGCAGGGTTCATCTGAAAACAAAGCAATTTTGACCCAAACAAATTTTCATTGTTCACTACAGACAGGGGAGTACAGCCACTCTTTATTCTAAATATTTTGCTTAATTTTCCCTAAAAAGCCTTGATTAAGAACAAAGCACTTTACAAAATATATTACACACATTCATAATGCACATATGCATGTTTGTACTGTTTCTAGGCACAAGTAAAAATGAGGCAGTTGATAATGAAATAGAATAATTCTTTGAATCCTTGTCTCACTAGATTGCAATGATTTGTTTTTCCTTCTCATAATATTAACCATATCTAAATTTTGATGAAATATAGATCCTGCTGACTTGCATTCTGATGTATAAACAAAGTTTTGATGAGTTGTCAGGTCTTGGTGATAGTTGATGTCTTCATGGTTACTTGTTTATTGGTGTACTGCTTACAAATAATTTCCACAGAAATGGCCTTAGCATGTTAAAACTAATTGATAACAATGATATTTTTGAGCTTTCTTACATTTGAAATCCTTATAAGTGATTAATGAAAGAGCAGAAATACATTTTTTTTCCTGAAAACAATCAAGATTTAATTATATGAACACACGAAACATATAGTAATAAATTATATGTTTCACCTTCCATGTCTTATTCTCTGTTCAACAAAAGAAAATAAAAGTAGAAACTCATAACATTAAAGCTGTCCAAGCTTATTTCAAAGAAATTACAGTGTTTGCCAGGTTCATAAAGGTATAAGTATTTTTTGCATTGCATCTTCACTGTGAGTATAAGCTCATAAATATTTGTATGCTTAAACATAAAAACTGAACTCCTGAGATACTATAATCAACTTTTTATAAGACCACTGTATTCTATTATAAATGGAATGTGTTCATAAAGAGATAAAAAAGAATCATCTTTTGCTTGTGCCCTTGAGTAATATGGTGTTTCAAAGTTTAAAAAAAAATAATTTTGCTCTTATGTTAGGGGTTCATTGTCGCTATACTATATTCAAAATATGAGCTTTAAATGTTGATTCTATAAAACGATTTTGCACGTTAAAATACACTCCTAACAAACATTACAGCGACTGTTGAGGAGACTAGTTGATGCACCTGTACATGCTCGCATAGAATAATGGCCCCACTGAACCGAACTCCGAGTTCGGTTTCGTGCAAGGGGTTTTTATTTTTTTCTTTTATTTTCTTCATACTCCTTAACTGTTAACCCATAGAAGCTAGGTGTTTTGAGGTTGATTTTACACAGTCTAGCTGTACAAAAATAATTTATTTTTAGGTGATTGGTATGCTCTTGATTTGTTCCTCTGCTCAGTGGCAGAGCAGTGGTCTCATAACTGGAGGATCCTGGTTCAAAACCAAGTGGAATGCACAAGTGCCCTTTGGTAAGGCACTAATCCTCATTACCCAATCCCTCAGATAGGACTGAAAGCCGTCAGTCCCCTGGCTGCTTACTTACAAGCATACACACACTTTCTTAGCAGTCAGGTAAAATAAACCATCAACCTTTTCACCCTTATGAATCTCACTTGTTTTCTTCTATGATTAATAAAAAAAAGTATTATCATGATCATGAGAAGCAGGGTATAATGTTATTCACTCATGTCATATATATTGAATACACACTCTGTACTTTAATAATACAATGTGACAGTATAGAAGCGATGCATGGATATGTACCATGTGGTATATATTCTTCATATCACATACAGGATAGTATGATGTACATGTATCACTGAAATATACTGTGTGTATGGGATATATTTACATCAGGAAAATATTCTATATGTGACATATGAAATACACTGCAAATTACATTCATGTTCAACACAAGACTAGATGATCCTAATGAGTTTGATAAGAAGAGACAGAATAAAATACATCTAGGGTAGTAAGGAGTGAGTAATTACTAACTCCCTACTACCATGTCCGTCAATGGTCCTATACTATGGGAAGAGAAAGATATATACTCATGAAAGCTTCCATGACATAGATTTTTGTTCTACCTGTATATATTGTATATAGATACAAGCAAGACTGTACTAAAGTAAATTAATACCTTACAGAGTATATTAACATGAAAGTAAGATGAATGGAAGATTATGAACAGGATAGAATATATCTATGGGATATAGGATAGAATGAATTACTTGTTGCAGGGGGTTGCTTTGAGCGTTCCTTTCTCCGTTCCATTATTTTCATGAACTGTGAATCTGGTTCAGTCTCTGTTGTTCCTCTTGGTAATGGTACTCTGGGTCTGTTCTTGTTTTTATTCTTCAGATTAACCTGCATCCAAAACAAAGGAAGAGATTAACAACTTTTAAAACCCTTCATGCTGTCAAAGAATGGAGATGTCCAAATAAAACTTTGATTGAAATTGATTTTTCTTTTCATTTGTCTTCCTGAAAAAGAAATAAGTTATACAGTGTAAAGTGAAGGCTCCTTAAATAGAAGCTCTGAAAGATTCATTTTCATTTTCATTCTATAAATCATCATCTATGACAATCAGTTTATTGCTGAACCATGACAAGTCACAAAATATTAATCTTTGCAAAAAGATGTTTAATGAGATTTAGTATTACTCAAGGATAATATTCACAACTCCTTTTCTTCAGAATATCTTTTAACTTGTTGGATACAATCTGATTTTGTAATAACATACATTTTCCATATACTCCTAGCCAGAGATATCAAGATTTATTATTCAACAGGGTAAAGGCCATAATCATCAATTTCTTACTTTATTATATTAATTACAGACATCAAAAGAATATAATTAAGAAATATAGTTTATTATATTATAGAATTTTTCTTAGAATATATTTCATTATTCATTTCAATATAAACATACTATAAGAACAGTTGCATGCTTGTTTAAATGATGAAGACGATGCTAGTATTGACTAACCAGTATGTTGTCGAGTTCTTTGACTGCCTGTGCTCTCTTGATACTAGATTGTGATGATGCTCCTCCTACTGGTCTATCATTAGCAGGTTTCTTGACTGGTCTCAGAGCAATCTGACCTTTCTTAATCCTGGTGATCATATCCTGCATTGCTGTCTCAAACTGCTTCTGATAACAATCCAATTGTCCTTCAGGAACAAAACAGACAATAGATTGAATTGAAATTGAAATTCACATTTATTTATTTCTCATGACCAATACAATATGATAAACATAATAATGAATGCAGTATATATTTCAGAAAATAGAAGGAGGTGAAAACCTGAAGAGTAGAACTTGTCTTGGGATTGCCCAGAACAGAAAAAAGACAAATTCCTGTAGGACCATCACAAGAAAACATTTCTCTAGTAAGGAAATCAAATGTATGAAAGAAAATACAATAGATGGGAAAAATGGAAAAGAAAAAAGGCATTGGAGGTTCTTAATACTATTATTAATAATTTGGCATCACCTGTGCCTGGGAAGGGAGAAGCGAACTACATTATAAATCACTGTAACCCTTCAGGTCATTCCTCTTGGTATAACTGGTTGGGATGTACAGGTGATTGGGATATGCAGGTGTACCACTACACTGGGAATTCCCGCTACTCTTTTATGAAAAGTGCAGTCTAAAAATAACAGTACCTTACATTTAAGAAATACATAATGTTTCAGAACTTTTGCAAAAATATAGAACTATTCTCAATTCACTCTGCAATGACTGTAAAAATGTCTATGAAACAAATAATGACATAGACTTCAGAAGATAAACCATTACATTTATTATAACATTATGATGATGTCACCAAGCAGAGCAGAATGGACTAATTAATATACTCACTGCCATCTTCAGTCTTTTTGTTGTGATGTTTTCTGTTAATGATCTTCTGCAGCATTCTATGAAAACAAATAAAAACAATCAGGTAGATATTATCAATCTTACTCCATGAATGTAAACATAATAGAGAGAATGACTAAATGGAGACTCAGAGCTGATGATTAAAGGTATTGGACAGCTTTGGTAAAAGTAAAAGGTGTGAAAATTAGATTTCCCTGGAAAAAATTTTTAGGGTAGAACACAACCTCTAAGATTTTGCTTTGGAACATCTGCATTTTCAAGAAGTCACATATTAATTGCTGAATATTTTATTTATTGGTGTTTCCGGATAAGTTTTTTTATGAGCGATTGCAAAGACGATTGTAACTTAGCAGTTGATCGACAGGCTTTCAATCAATGAGGATCAATCTTAACTCTTTATAAGACAGAATCCTAATTGGTTACACAATATGTTCTATGGACATAGAGGGCAGTATACTCACTCCAGTGGGTTTTTAGGTAGAGCCGGCATGGGTGGAGGTGGAGGCGGGGGTGGAATATTAGGAAGACTGGGTTTACTTAGAGCTTCTTTCAGCTCATAGGCCAGTTCCTTAGTCTTGAGATCCAGGTCCTGGACTTTCTTCTCTAGAGATTCGTTCTCTTCCTTAGCGATGCTCAGCTTGTTCTCCAGCATCTCCATCTTTTCACGATTCTCTGAGAGCTCCAACTCATCCCGTAATCTCTTCACCTATAATCAACCATTTTACACTGATCATTTCCAATTCAATTCAATTCAGTTTTGGGTTATTAACAACAACAACAAAAATGAAAAAAAGTCAGAGGACCAACACTGTCATATTTACAATAAAAACATTAACATTTTTATTGTATATCATAGTATTTTACCCAAAAATGTACAATTTGTTATCATCACTTACATATAAAAAAGTTCATAGAATTCACAACAAAAAATTGTACTAACCCTGCATGTTTTCCAGAGACTCTAGTCCAAGATATCTCTGGCTTAGTAATTAATAGGTTTACACTTGGATCCAGATTTTCCAATAGTTTATTCAAAAAAGGAATGGTCTATTTGGGGCTAAACACATGAGACATTAAAAAGATTCTTTCTATATTAATAAACCCATAAAATGATTGTGCAAGTTTAACAGTAAGATTATTTATATGTTTTTGTGTATATTCTACACTCTGTGACATTCACGCTTTACTTTGTTTGCTGATGCTAATCAATTAAAGACACTCTAACTTTTCCCTGCAACTCCTTAGAAAATACCCTAGAGCTCACTCTAATGCATGTATCTACAAGAGCACCTGTCTGACATTTACGAGTCTCTTCCATCATGTGTTGTACATGATTTATTGTAGTACCTTCGATCCTTACACCCACCCACTAATAATGGTTTGCCTCGGAGCATGTAACCTATCAGTCATTAAGATGCTAACACATAGTGCATCTACATCACTTGAGTATTAGTTCTTTCTTCACAATCAGAAAGTGAAAGCTTACCAAACAGATAATTTTCATACTGCTTGTGAAGAAATAACTAATTCTCAATATTGCATAAGCAATCAGATGAAGCTTTTCAGTCATCTACATAAGTAGTTTTGAAAACATATTTTTAAAAAATCTTCAGGTCTTTTTAAAATTCTTTTTTAAAATGAATTTTTACTAGGAATAATCACTGAGTCGGTTTGAGGAATAACTATGCAAAATTGTGATATAATGTAGGGATGATTGTTTACAAAGTATTGTCACAGACATTTATACCTCTAGTTTATGTTTTTCTCTCTCCTCTTCCAGTTCCTTTGTGAGTTTCTCCATCTCTGTCATGCTCTGAATGAGTTTATCATCTCCACTGATGGCATCACTAACTAACATTGCACTCTGACGTTTGTAAGCTTCTGCTTCCTTGTTCTTTGCATAATACTACAAAACAACAACAAACACAAACATGTAATGGTTAATAGCAATCTGAAAACAAGCATAACAGCCCAAACTACATTCTTATTTCATAAAATCCTCTGTTAAGTAGAATTTCCTATTATACAACAAACATGCTGCACTGTGGCTGCACTGCTCTGAACTTACAGTATATTCACCAGATAACATTTTTTGATAGTACAGGAAAAGATGATTGATAATTACATTTCAGCATCTCTTTACTATTTCATGAATGAAAATCTGACAATTGCAATTATCAGTGAAAGAAGCAAAAAGAAAAGTGAGAGAGAAAAAAAAGCACTAACACTTCAACAAGAAACTTCAAGAATTATATTCTATTCTATTTTCTGATACAGTGGATACTGTAACCACTGCTAATCACATTTAAACAAATTACATCCATGCTAAACCAATATACTTGTTAATGTATATCATAATTTCAAGCCTCTCTATTTTCAAACTGCAATGTCAAGAGAATCTCAAGCAATCATTAATGTTCTATAATAATAATTATACATGAATGTGATTACCTCTGATGCCATCTTTTCTGCATGTTCCCTCATGGCGGATTCCTTCTCATACAGGCTCTGAACCTCGTTGAATTCATTGTACACCAGTGTGGATACTAAAGAATACAAATAAACAAAAGAATATGAATATTATAAAAACAAATAAAGTCAATATAAATTTCATATATGAAAATAGACGATAAAGTAATATCATAAATACAGAATAAACAAAAATAATATGAATCATATTAATAATTCCATTTCTGACTTCATGTTTGATTCTAGTACTGAACCTGCTAGCACTTACAGGGAAACTACATCTACCTTCTCATTCATATATTTCTGCCCTTTCTTCTTCCATGTAATTAGTCTAATTGTGTGTGGGGGGGGGGGGATCCCGGGTAAGTAAAAAATTTGGGTAAGTTGATATAAAAAGTGACTGGAATATACTGCAAATTTAGGTAATTTGAATGGAAGATCCACTCAAAGAAACTTATTGTAATAAAGAAAATGCTTACATGGGATAAGTTGGGCTCATGTTTCACCTAAACAAGTCTGAAATGTGACATATATACATTATACTAAGACTGATGCATGCTTCACAGCATGTCAGTGTTGGGAATACCTTTACTTGCATGATAGAAAGCATACAATATTGATTAACATATAATCCAAAATACCATTAATCTAAAAGGAACTTCAATTCATGTGATTCTTTGGAATACTTTTATACTCTGTGTAATTTCATGTTGAGAGGACACAGTGGCAGGTCCATGATTCTTTGACCAGAGGAGGGGGAGATAGGTCTCTAAAAATCTCTGACAAACAACAACAAAAAAGAGTATGTTGTACTGAGGTGAGTATAGCTGATTAATTCTGGGGATCTCTAGTGAGATCTTTAATTGGTAAGACATGCTCTATCAGAGCACTCATTCTCTGTGTCATTTTAATATAAACAGAGTGCACATGCCCCTAAGCCCCCCCCCCCCCCCCCCCCCCCCAGCATGGATATGCCACTGTAGCAAGAAGCCAACCATGACTATAAGATCTCATCACAGGACTCACTCTCCATGCATGTCACTTGAATATAAACAATCTAACACTTGCAGACATCAGATGCATTTATTGAATTCAGACATTGCAGGTACATCCAGATGTCAGGGATACTTTTCATATTACATCTTTTTAACACGAGCTAATTTATTGAAATTTTAAGATTTTGGATTAAAATTTTCCAAGTTTATAAATATCCCTTTCTAAATATATTTCTTTCTTTTAAATAACTTAATATTTAAAACCATGATTCATGAGATTTAGTTTCTGATTTGTAAATTCAAGGCAAGATTACTGAAATAAAATTTGTGTGAAATATTACACAAGGTCATGGCAATAGTATACATTCTGAGCTCAAGAATGTCTACTTGACTGTTTTCAGTATTATCCAATAATTATGCTTAAAATATATAACTTTATCAAGGAACAATAAACACAAAAATACATTGTCAGTTTCCTCTTAAATAGCTAATAAGAAATTAATTCAACAGAATATACATTTAAAATTAACATTTCACACATATAAGAATGAAAAAAATGATTGATACTGACCTCTCTTGAGTTGATTGATGATATTATCTCTTTCTTGTAAGGCCTTCTTGGTTTTCTCATGTGATATATTCTCCTGCTTCATCTGATAATACAAATTTTTTAAATAGCTTAAATGAGGGGACATTTTCAAGAACAAAGAAAATATGACTGATACATGGACAATTTACTCTGATGAATGCCAGAAAGGCTGTTGGTCATTGATCAATGGAACATTTGATTAACTTGTCTGTTGAGAGTCAGAAGGTCATTAAATCTGAGTTAAAGTTTATGGCCCATATTCTGAACTCCGGTTTAACTTAAACTCCAGTCTAAGTTAAACCAGAGCTTTAATTAAAACTGACTTTAACCGCAAGTCCAGTCTAAATTTCTGTACAAAGTTAAACCACACTACAGTGCATCAACAAAAAAAGTTAACAGTTAAAAAAATGTCTCCCAAAATGAATATTTCAAAATATTTGTAGGAAATGTTCATACCTGTGGATAGATTAGGGTCTCTTCTATCAAATGCCACCAAAATATGTGGCAATATTTTGAGCTCGAGTAATCAAAAGCGACTTTTGCAAAAGGATGCAAAATTCAGACTTGACAAGAATTGGTATTTTGTGCTGACTAGTGTTTTCAAATTTGAGAACTGTAAAAAGTTGATAGTTGGAAAAAGTCTCCCCAAATGAACTTTTCAAAATATGTTCATGAAATTTTCATACCTATGGATAGCTTAGGGTCTCTCCTGTCAAATGACACCAAAACATCTAACGATATGTTATGCTTGAGTGAGCAAAAGCCATTATTGTGAAATGGTGCAAAATCTATGGTTGACAAAACTTTGTATTGGTTCTGTCTGGTATCAGCAAAGTTTAGAGTTTTGAAAAGGCTTAGAAACTTTCATATTCTGATCATTAAAAGGCAATTTATAAAAGAATAGGCTTTGTTTTCTGTATGTCTTGACATATCCCATCAAAACTTTATGGTTGACTGAGAAAACCAGCTTGAAATAAAACCTTGCCAAAACTAATATTTCAAAACACTCAGTAAAGCAGTTAATTGCTCACTGAAACATGAAAATATTGATGAGATACGTAAGGACATACAGAGAACAGAACCTCTTCTTCGATAAATTGTCTATTATTGATCAAATATGAATATCTATAAGCCTTTCCATGACACTCAACTTTGCTGATACCAGCCAGAAGAAATACCAATTCTTGTCAAGTCTGGATTTTGCACCTTTTAACAAAAGTGGTCTTTGCTCACTCGAGCGTAAAATATCGCCAGATCTTCAAGTGTCATGTAATAGAAGAGATCCTAAGCTATCCACTAGTATGAAATTTTGCTTCAAATATTTTGAAATATTACTTTGGGGATAATTTTTTTTGACTTTTAACTTTTTGGGGGATGCACTGTAGACTGGAGTTCAAATTAAACTAGAGTTAAGAATGTCATTTTCTAAAACTCTGGTTTAAAGGGCAGGTTTAGACGAAGTTTAAACCATACTTAGATCGCGGTTTAAGTTAAACCGGAGTTCAGAATACGGGCCTATGAAATAACCCTCTCGGGACAAGTGACCATATTTTGTGGTTCGGCTAAATAACTTTTGATTTAGAGCTCTAAAAAACAACAGATGCATGAGTAGAAAGAAAAAAAAATTCTCCACGTACTATGTCCATTTTGTTACATGACCATACTGTGTTTGACACTAGGAATTTTAAGAACGAGAATAAGCTTTAAAATCCTTAAATTTGCAACACATCGAGAGGTTCATAATCATTTTTTCAAAATTGGCAATTTTTTCAATTGTTGACAAAATTGCTAACCATGTAAATTGTTTTCAAAGACATTACACCTTATGAGAACCATGAAGCACTAAAAGAAAAATACTATTGTTGCCAATTTGAAGAACAAAATGTGATCAATTTAGCCTTTTAAAAATTCTTGTCCTGAAAGGGTTAACACCCTTCTGGTTTCCAGCAAACAAATTATATGAAGAATGAGATCAATGATGCTACATGATATAGATGGATATTAAGATAATATAGCTCCAGTATAAGTATGAAAAGAAAGATAAACCAAAATATGGATAGAGAGGAGGGGAAAATAATGAAGAACAGAATAAGAAAAAAGAGAAAATATAGCAAAATATTGAAAATATTATTCAATGCTGTAATGGAAGAGACAAATGGGGAAAGTGGAAGACATACTAGGTAAAAATGAGATGAGTTAAAGAAGGAGAAAGAAAAAAAAATGATGGTGATAGTGATATTAAAAAAAGAATGAAAAGGATCATTTTACCAATACTGAAAGTGAAAAGGATTTATATTATTACCTGTTCTTTGAGTTGTCCAATCTGATTATAGGCAGAAGCAAGATTATCTTGAGCTATGTCTCTCTCTTCTATTGCATACCCTATATCCTTCTTGGCACTGAATAGCTCATCCTTCAAAACTGTTTGGGGGGGATATACAAAATTCATTATCATTTTCAAGAATTCTGGAGAATAATGAATGAAAAATTATAAAAATAAATTTAAAGAAATGTTTTATGGATTTCATAAGTTGACCTGACTTCTTGAATATTTATTAAATTAAAGTAATTGTGTAAAATGATGCTGGAAGAGATAATTCATTTTTCTCAACTGAAAAAATGTGTCTCAACCATAGGTGAGCCAACATCTCCTCAAGGCTTTACATCATCAGAGCTAAAGGATGAAGGTTTGGTATCATGTTTGGTACAGGGTTGAAGGTAGGACATTGTCAACAGAGCAATGGATGCCTACGCATATATCATAGAACCCATGCATATTGACAATTCAATTCATTTGTTTTAAAAATCCATAATATTAAGGAATATATGAAGAATATTCACTCCAGACAAGAAGAGGAGGATATAATTGGTATTCTACATGTAACCTATCCTCAGGTTCTACTGGCATATCTATGTAAATTAGATGAAGAAGAAAGCAGACACATAGCTTTGATTTATTTGGCTAGGAGGCCGTTACTAGCAACCAGTGTCTCCATGCTAATAACATTGCACTCAGGCTCATATAGGACTGCCTTAAGGGTATCAGTAATATTGCAGGACTAACCTAGAAAGAATATCTTCCCTGGCCATTTCATAAAACCAAGAGAAGAATATAAACTTTTGGTAAGTACTGAATTATATTCCTTTGGTAAGTGATTAGTCTTTACAAGTACCCATACCAATTGATCATAATAAAAACATCTTAAAATTCATACTGGTCTTTGAGACCCATTAACTAGCATCATGCAGACCCAAAAATGTTGCAGAGAAATAGAATGATTCTATCTTCCTCATACTGATAATGTAATGTAGAAGGAGATATTTTTGAAGCATTAAAGAAAACCTGAAACTGCAAGACTGTATGCATTGATCAATAAGTCTAAATTGAGAATTGCTATTTTTCTATTATATCCTATTTATCAATATTTCTACATTTACATTCATGATTCATAAGCAATCCAGTTTTTGTTTATTTTTTTACCACTGCATATGACAAAAATTACTCTTGAATGCAATGAAATACACAAAGAATACAGTAGCATACTTTCACTGCTTCTCTGACTAAATTGGAAGTGAGATTAATATGAAGCAGATAGATTCAAAGAATTCCCTTGAAAAGTGCCTCTCTAGCATGGTAGAAGACAACATCCATTATTTGAATGAGCACACTAAGGACCACTTCCTAATGGCTGACATCCTAAACTCTGCCATATCTTCACAATTGCTCTTCTTATGCACACAGACACACAAACAAAGTACAGTACAGTAACATTCAGGAGTCTGCACTTTCACAATTTATAAACAAGCAAGCTTGAGGAGATGTTGAAGTAGCAAAATAGATTCCACTATTAAATAAAAAATTAAATTTGTAAGAAAATTTAATCTCCTTTCTTTAAAAAATCTTTATGCTTTTCTATTTTGTGTTCTACTGTAAGGGAATATGCTCGATAACCTAAAATAGTGAGTGACGTTGTGTAGCATTTCCTACATACAAACAGTTGCAAATTAACCTACAGGCAATTTCATTATCCAAATGCATTATCCATAGAAATGTGCAAACAATAACACATTACAATACCCCAAATGATTTCAATAGGCGATACTTTAAATTATTGAAAATGCTATGGAGTTGTTGTTATCATTGTTATTTTTGAAGTCTTCATGATCATGTTATATATATCTACCATATAAGCACAATCATCATAAAATCACCAGTGATGGAAATGAATTAAAATAGACTAAAGAACCTGAACAAAGAATCTGGTACTAACCTTCAATTTGAGCTTGGTATTCCTTGGCATGGGGGGATTCTTGTACCCCCTCCTCCTCCAACGATGTATCCCCTGGATCTTCATCAAGATTGATATCAACAATCTGGGAGAAATCAATTCCATTCTGAGCAAAAACCATTTGACTTTTCCTTTTGAGCTCCTTTATCTCTCGAACCGTCTGCATGAAAAGAAAGAAATTATAAAAAAGTCCTTTGGTTTATATTTGAATTGCATTTACTAATTATCATGTTATTTTTAATATGTACTGATTTAATGTGTACATTTTTAATTAAACTGTATGAAGCCACCTTTCATCAATTCACTAAATTTCATATAAGGCTTTAAGTAAATGGAATGAAATAAGATGGAACAAATGGACATCCAAAAGCAAAGCAACTCCCCCATTAGTTTCCTTGTAACCTGCCTATATATTGCATTATTGACATGCACTAGACATCTCAGATCTATAAATGCCTATTTTCATGGATCAATTAACATGTCAAATGAATCCTCGCTATCTCTCCTCTCTCTCTCTTGCCCCCCCCCCCCCCCTCTCTCTCTCCCCTCCCTCTCTCTCTTCCTGCCTGTTCTCCAGATAATTAAAGTTTAATCCTTCCCCTTCTCTTTCAGCTTCTCTCTCTCTCTCTTTCTCTCTCTCTCTCTCTCTCTCTCTCTCTCTCTCTCTCTCTGCTTCGCATATATTCATATCAAATGGGAGTGCAAAACCGACCGTTCATAAATTTCCATTTCTCAACATGAAGTAGAGAAGAGTCCCTTTATTTTCATTTTTTTTTCATGATGCTCCTCTTTACTTATAAGTTCCCCTGACATATATTTCCTCACACCTCTTACATGAATCATAAGAAACGCTCCATGACATCCAATTTTCAGCATGAACTACATTGCCATTTACACATCCCTCCCTCTCTAACTATTCTGTGGTAAGTTCATATTACTCAAGAGCTAAATATAAGAATGAGAATGAGATAAGAGAATCATTTAACCCCTTGAATTCTAAAGATGAGATGATTCGGGGGGTACTCGTTTTTCCGAAGTTTCGTTTTTCCAAAGGTTCATAATTCCCAAGATTTATAATTCCGAAACACAAATTTTCCATAGCAGGGGTTCATAATTCCAAAAATGAAATAGGGTTCATAATTCTGAAGGTTCATAATTCCGAAAATGCAATAGAGCCCTACATAACTTTTCGGAATTACGAACCTTCAGAAATATGAACCCCTTTTTCATTTTCGGAATTATGAACCCTATTTCATTTTCTGAATTATGAACCCTGTTTCATTTTCGGAATAATGAACCGTCGGAGTAACGAACCTTTGGAAATAAGAAGCTTCAGAAAAACGAACCTTCGGAATTATGAACCTTCGGAAAAACAACAACGATGATTCGGGCTGAAGTCTATGGAAAATGTGTATTACACCAAAACCAAATTGCACCTAAAGGGTTAAGGGTTTGCATTCTCCCTCTCTTTGCATTATTCTTCAGCATTGCATAAAGTTTAAGAGAAACTCACATATCAACTTGTAAAGAGTTAAACATTTGATCTCAATACAAAAAAATGTTTACCTCTTTAAGTTCAACTCCTAAACATCTTATGACCATTAAAGATGAATTTTCATGAAAGTCACATATCAACTTGTTGGTTATTTTTTTACTTTGGGATAACATGCACTAATCTCATGTTTGTCCTTGTTGTTTGTAAAGAATTTTAGAGATAATAACTCGTTTTCATATTCAATTATTGATTGATTGATTGATTTTTATTTATTTCTTCATTTTGGGGGTTGGTAGATATTTGGACATTGTGCCTCCTGTAACCACTTCCATCAAAGAATCCTTGATCTACTAATTCATTCTCAAAGATACTGTGGTATAACTATGCATAGATAAGAAAACATACAGGAGATCGAGCATATACTACTATACTGGATGAGAGATATTAGTGAGACAATACGTGTTATGACTAAGAGCTTCTTCGTATTCAGAACGATGTACTGTAAGCATACACACAAAGCAGTGGAATAATTCATAATGCTGAGACTGAGTATATAATCCTCTCTCAACAACACAGCGTTCATCTGTTCTTTTTTCAAGCAACTAGATGAATTAAAATCAGCTGAAAAGATGTTATCTATTCTTAAAAACCCTGAAAAATTAGGAATGGCATAAATTTCATTAGTAGAGCCCATGAATGTGTAAAGTCAATTGACAGAGCAATCTAGTATGAGAAACATTGATCAATCTCCAGCAAGCTAGTCTATATACTCTTGATGAATCACTCTGCATACATGATGAGAACTTGGGAGACAAATATAGCTCTCTCACATCTACGGTTCAGTTTCTATTCACATTTGAGCTCGATCATCCCAAACCCACCCATGTACTATTTCTCACACTTCTAAATATCTTTGTTAATTTTGCATATAAAAAAATGCTTGCAAATACAAACTAATTTGATGAAATGACACAACTAATGGATTAAAGAGAATTTCATCTTTATCTATTAAATGACTTTATGTTGTTGTTTTCTACATCGACTTGACAACAACAGCGGTGTCTAAATTGCCATCATCACATACTGACATCATTTTGTTAGCAATATTCTTTTAAAAGCAATATTTCTTGAAAAAAAATGATATCTGCATGATTCTAACTATAAGAAGTATCTCAAACTAAGAAAGAGGCATCTAAAATTGTACATTTTATGTATACTAATAGTTTGGGGGGGGTTTTTACACAAATATTTATATACATTCCATGCATGAAAACATATGTGAAGTTTCACTAATTTTGCTATCTTCATGAGATAGTAATATGTTTCTGAACCAGAAGAATTCCTGTCATACTTCTTCTTCAATGAATTTCAAAAATGTCTTTTTTTAATATATCAAAACAAGCTACACTTCAAGCTACACTTCATCCATAGTACCACTAAAAAACTATTTCCACAAGCTACTTGTATACTGTGTGTTAAACATTTGTTCTATGGCACACAAAAAATAAGTTATATGTGCATTCAAGTTCTCAATCGAATATATTAAGAGCTTTAAATTATACAACTGTACTGAGGTTTAGTTGTTGATAATAGAATCATATCTACTTTAAGGGGGAGCTATCCCTTTAATACATCCCCAGTGACTAGAGATGGACAAACTCAGTAGATCTCGCTTCATGAATATTAGAATACCCAGTAGATACAGCAAGCTGCGCTGAGGTGTAGCTCACCCAACCATTCAGGTGTAAATGGTAGCTCATATACCAGACGAAGGGTAGAAAATCCTATACAGCTACTACTAACACACAATCCACAACTGAAACTATACACAATATTATTCTTTTATTCTACTATCACACACAGAATCTACAGTGCACCTTGTGAAACACTTACAAAGCAAGAGTCTGAAACTCTGCAAAATATCACTCCTTTTATCTGATGTGTTGCTTTGAACGTACAGTCATTTTTTTTTTTGTTATGAGTCAGAAAGGAGTTACTCTACTTGATGTAAATTAATAATAGTAAGCTGATCATCTAGCTCTTGGTACACAATATATGAACACCAGGGCCCTGTTTCATAAAAACTTGTTATCAATAACAAGTTACAATGATTGTTACAAGCTATTGAAATAATTAAATCTGATTGGCTGAGAGCAAATTTGTCATAGAAATAAGGCAGCTGTTATTGATAACAAGTTTCATAAAACGGGGCCCTGGTCCCTCATTGTACAAAACTTTTTCAACATTCAACAGCCAAAATAGAACACAATTCAGAAGGGGAAAAATCTTATATGGGAAAATAGAGCACTAATTGAATCTAAATAGCAACATTTATCCAGAAAGAATTGAACATTTTGCAGGACCAGTCAATCTGTACTTCCTGTATGTTCTCATGAAAAGGAAACTTTTTTCCATTGTGATGTGATATTGAATAAATAAGACAAGTGTTTCCTTTAGGAATTATAAAATGTGAATGCACATGGTCTGATGCAATCATAGTTTGACAAATTCTTATACTTATTTGAATTAATTAACTCTGACTTTATAGAAAAGGTCATCACTCCAGGCTGTTATATAAAAAATATTTTGATGAGATTCAGTCCAATGTACTCCTGTGGTATACAATAAAAACAATTGAGAGGCAATATTGAAACATATCACCAAACCCTCAAACCCTTCCTTGATTAATTGACGTAAGTGACATTTATGCTGCATTGTTCTGTTATGGATTACTTACTGCGGAATAATGACTATATATGTTTCCAATAAAATAATGAACTTTATATTATACAGGGGTGAATAACCCACAGATACAACACTAACACATTCATTGGGAGGAGAATAAAAAGATGCTTTCAAAATTTCTGCAAGAGTAATTTACAACAGCATTTTGCCCAAATAAACATCAATTTTGTTTAGAATAATAAGAGATTACGTGCTTAGTATTTGTAAATTATGCATTTCCCCTATCAATTGAAAAAATGCACAAAACAAAAATCTCTCTTGCAGGTCTCACTAAGGACTACTAATCTAATTGCTAGTTATTTCCCAAACCAATAGATTAAATTGAAGCTAAGGTGATGAGGAGGGTTGGGTCTTAATTAAGAAGGGTTCTACAGTATACAAGCAGTGGTCAACATCACAGGAGTAAATAAACATAATAATTAAATTAAAATCCAATATGACATCAAATTGGTTGATTTATAATTTAATCCCAAAGTTAAGCTTCTGAGATATCTATAAGATCAAATGAGAAGTCCAGAAAGTTGGCAACCATCTCAAACTGGAGCATTTTTTTCTTCAGATGATGTATCAAATCTCTTGACCTATTTTAATAATCCATTTCAGCCCTGAAGCTGATTAAAATCTTCTTCAGTGAATGTCTGCTCCAATTCTTATTTTTAGGCCAACATTCATGAATATCAAACTCCCCCGTATGTAAATGGAACAAGCCCACTGGCACCTTAGCAGGAAGAGGTGCAGAAGAAGAGAATCAAGATAATGATTCCTTTAGGAATACTGTATCAAAGAGAAACATGAAAATGGAAGAAACATGAATACTGTTCATTTCTAGGTTTCAACAAAGCAGAGGGATTTACTACAAGCTTAACGATAACAAATGTGTTTAATTGATATCAAGAGTGATAACATTACTACAATTCTAGCTTTCTTTCTGGTAAAACAAACCCAAATACCTTATTTTGTATGTTGAGGAAATGAATTGAGGAAGTGTAAGCAGATGAAGGGAAACTCCAATTATGTAAAATACATTGGAGCAAAATTTGTTAGGTACATTTTCATTTTGTCCCGTATCAACAAAAACAGCAATATGCAAAATAAATATTCTGTCCTCATTTTGAGAAAATAAGTTTTTCATTTATACCAATATATTTCTCTCTCTTCAATGCAAACATGAAGTCAAACGGAGACAGTCATGCATATCCAGATCAAGTACAAAACATATTTAGAATGGGAAGGTCTTCCATGTATGAAATATTTTGACAGAATGCTCATTGCAAAACATTTCTTCTCAAAGATTTTCTTTATTTAAATAATAACATTATTTCCTGTATGAAGCTAGAATGATACTCATTATGAAGATGGGGATATGTATATATTGGTATTACTAATTGACTGACACACATCACTGATTACCTGAATTCACTTCTGCATTCAAATTATCCCAATATAGTATTAAGAAAAGAAGGTTAGACTAAGCAGTGATTTTCATAATCGTAGAGGTTCATGAGAGAACAAATTTAAATAGAAGGGGGGGGGGGGAGCAACTCTAAGAAAGGGGTGGGGAAAGGGGGAAAGAAAAAATGAATGGAAGGAAAACAAAACCTAAGAGATCAGTAGAGTTTGTGTGAATGTAAAGGCAAGATCAAAACATATATTGTAAGGAAAGTTGAAATGTAAGTGGGTTCAGTCTCATGGGTGCATAATCTTCAAAAGAAATCAGAAATAGGAAGGAAGGTTCTAGGTGACCTTGATCAAGAAAGGTTACCCTCGGAGGAGGGGGAGGATGTTCTACAAATACGATGTGGTCCCTAGAGGGTATAAAGGCTGTTTGGATGGATGGTTAAGGAAAACTTGAGAAGAGAGGATTTCCATTCAGCTTGGAAGTGGAACATTAATATGAAAAGAAAATATTGTGGACTTCAACAATCACTTAAACACAGAAGTTTAGTTATATAAAGTTTGCAATGTTCTTCTGTGTTCTAAATGGCATTGGAAATGGTAACAAAACATATTTTCTCACATACTTATATTCTCCAATATGCATTTTGTCCATGTTTTATTAGGACTATATGGCAAATGTAAACTTGGACAATTCCTATACAATTCACCATGAAAATCAATTAAATTAGTAAATTAAGAACATAGGTAGGGAATGTAAATAGAGAAGTGTATAAACCACAGACTGAGGTAGATTCAATACAGCACGACCTTCTCTTCTTGTGATCTTTGTAATACAGTGAATGACATGTTTTATGCACTCTCAAACCTCATACACTCTCAAACCTCATACACTTATCACGAGGAGGCACACAATAAGGGTCTATTCCAAACAATGTCTACGCATTTTCATTTCGTTCAAACACAAGATCGGGAAGTAGTGAAATAAATATTCCCAAGGATACATTCATATCTAAATTCATGTCCTTTTATATGACAATACATTGCACATATTGACAGTTCAAAGTTGAACTCCATCAACATTGAATCAAAGAACAAGATTTAATTACTGTCTTCACATAGGCATAGGTTTTCAAAAATAAATCACAAAAGTAAAGACATTACATGAAACATCATGCATAAATTGCACTTTTTTACAACTAGAGATGGCACAATGTAATGCAAAAGTGGAATGATGTATAGCAAGACAAACTACATGTATGAACAACATTTGTGTCAGAGTCTATGCATCCTGAAACATACAATTATAATACAGGAGAAGACTGACCTTTGAGAAATTATACTCTGAAACCACCTATTTATCCATTAAGAGTAATATATACTTTCTTTCTGTTTGTGTTCACTAAATCCCACTGGTTTCTATTTCACATTCCACCTTGATATATACCACAGGGACAACATGTATATGCATGTGACTTGCATTTACTTCTACTTTCATCCTGAAATATTCATGATCAAGCAAATTAATTAGCTTTTATAGCCACAATACATGTTCACATGCAAAAACAGTAAATGCATGGTTTCTTGCAATTATATTATGAATATTTGAGGATATAATTTTGGGGTCCCAATTTACATCATGTTTGTTAATCATGATTGCTGTTTTTTTAATAGAATGAATTGATTGAATTGAATTGTTTCTAAATAAATGTTCTTCTATATGTCTTGGATGTAGCCAGAAGTATAATAAGCAGAGCTATTCTGATCCCTTGACTTTTACAAACTCTGGTGTTTTTAATAGTCATCAGAGATATTCTGTAACTGGATTGTCAGACATTACTTCATGGCTTTCTGCCAAATCCAAGATGAAATTTAATAACAAAATTGTCATCAAAATTCAACCAGAAAGGAAGAAATGACCAGAGCATGACAAATACTATTACTTTCCCTCACTAAAAGTTGGTAAAAATAGGAAAAAAGAACACCGCATATGGATGATACTATTTATACAGATGTTATATAGGATATTTCTAGGCTAAGATTCGTCGCTGCTTGTCATGAATTCTGAAATAAAAAGGAAATTCACTCAAGATTGTTATATTCAAGGGCACAACAATTTCCTTGTTTTTGCTCTCAGTCTCTATATCATCCTATTTTTTTCTTTCAGATCCTATTTCCATTTCTCAGCTTTCCAGAAACCACACTTCTCTTTTCTTTTCCCGAGCAAGGATTTGTGCAATATTGATTAATTTCATCAGTGGTTTATTCTTTCTACATAAAATTTTCTTTTTTGACTGAAATAGTGTCATTTTATCAAACACATATCTTTTTATCTTTTATATCTCATCAAAACAAAACTGACATAAATCTTAAGTGTGAGAATTTATCTTGCACAAAGGCATGAATACTCCTGCAAATTTGTGTCTTATCATCAAGCTCACATTTAAAATATTCATGTTGAAATTCATGTTTTTGTATGTTAATTATCAAAAAGTTAAAGTTGATCATGATTTTATGTGTTTGTTGAATTTGAAAGCGAAAGGGTTAAGATCAATATGACAGTAAAGCTACATATCTGATACATGACTTCATGTACTCTGTCCTCACTTGCAATTTATCTTGATAATGATCAGTCTTTTCTCTCTGATGTTATACCGAACCAATCAAACAGCTGACCCCTGAAGCCATGTCTGATCACTCTACAGCATCGTAGAGGAAAAAACAAGGGGATAAACAGTTTCTCATCTACCATAGACCAATGCCTACATCAACCTCTGAGTAGAAATTGAAAATAAATTGAATTTCTGTCAGTGATTTGGTTGGGATAAGATTTGTGGTTACCATTACTCACACATTTACTGGTCAGCTATAGTTCATTCTAATGCATCAGGGAAATGATGTCTATAAACTTGGGAATAATATGTAAAACTACAAAGACCACATGTTTTTAATTTAGCCTCAGATTAAAGATTATTTACACCTATACTAACATCTTCTATGAATGATATTAGAAAATACAATTCCTACTACATTTTGTGCAGACATTTCTCTCTAAACCTACAAAACAAACTCTCATTGTCATATAGCCCACTGCATACTAATCCTGATTATAATTCCGGATGGAAAAATCTAATCAAATCATTATATACCCTTTCAAGACTATTGACCACATTTTGTGGTTTTGCTTAATAACTTTTTATTCAGAGCTCTAAATAATATACCAGATACATGAGTAGAAAGAGCAAAAATTTCTGCACACACTATATTCATTTTTATTGCATGACTATATTGCGTTTGATGCCAGGAATTTTAAAGAGAATAAACTTTAAAATCCTCAAATTGACAACACATTGAGAGATTCAAAATCATTGTTTTTTTAATCAAAAATTGTCATTTTTTCCAATTTTTCAACAAAGGTTCTAACCATGTATATTGCTTTTAAATACATTACATTTTATTAGAAACATGTAGCACTAAAAGAAAAATATTATTGTTGCCAATTTGAAGAACAAAGTGTGATCAATTTAGCCCCAGTAAATAATTCCTGTCCTTAAAAGGTTAAATGGGGTAGCCATCTCAATAATACATAAAATCATCCAGTACAATTTACCACTATAGTATCGGATTTTGTCACTATACAAAATTTTATGTGATTATTGGTATCATTGTGTAAAATGCATAATGTACTAAGAGATAAATGTATGTGTTTCAGGAATAATTACCTTATTTGGCAACTTCATTAAGTTTCTCATTAAATTTCAGGACAAAATGTCATCAAATCATACAAACAGGAGAGGTTGAATGATGACAAAGAATCTTTGTAGAACTGAGTGGTTACTCCTACTATGAATGAACAGAGAGAGTTGAGCATCCAGTATACTAATGAAACGGTGTTCACGGTTACCGTGGCAATAATGGAGGTCACCCTGATGAGTCATCAGCCAGACCAATGTGTCATAATCATCATAATCATATTACAGGGAAAATACCTGCACTGATGCATGCTTGGTAAACAAAAGATGGACGAGATGATAGTTCTGTGATTCATGACGTCTGAACTCATTCTTTCTTACAATTATCGATTAAAATTTGATTGCAATCAATGACAAATTATTGGGTCACTGTATGTGATATGGATTTATTTCCATGAAAGATGAACATTACAGGTGTCAGCAGCTCTCTTATAATCAGCTTTATTTCAAATCTACCAAATGAAATAGTAAATTTGCCCATTTCTGTGGGTTATGTGTATAGTTTTAATTAATGAAATAGAAATTCAAGCACTACATAGGATACTCAAATTTACTGATAACTATTTTCTTTATCAAAGATGCTAGATGTCAAAAGGCTTTCTTCCATAGACAAGATTTGAAGTTTATCAAGGAGTCATTGAGGAAGTCTGACTGATTTCTTATGCCACCACTTGTTATATCCAGTGTTTTTAAACATGCCTATGATGTGTGTGTGATTGATACATGGATGATCAGGTGAGACAAGATGTCAAAAAGTGTAATAAAACAAGGATTTGAGTGGATGATGTTTGAGAAAGCAATATAAAATGGTTTCGCATCTTTATCCTACTTTCTCTTTCATATCAAAATACATGTACTTTCATCTTACCATCAAAATGCTAGTGTGCCCATATATGAAATATTGTTTTGATTTCAGATGTTATTCTGACCTAGAATATCTTGAAGGAAAATAGTAAATCTGATGGTGTTTGAGATGGTTTGTCATCTTCTGATTTGATTAGGCATAAAAACATAGTTAAAGAACAGTAGCAATTGATTTTTTTTTTGTTGAATTATCTATTCAATGTATTGTTATACATTATATGCAAATACTAACAAAAGTAGAAAGGTATAGCAAAAATACATTAATATGAGCTTTTAAAATTCTTCTTGTTATCTTTAACTTGTAATTTAGACCAAAAACATTAAATAAAAATGAGATATTGAGGTAGAAGCAGACAAAGAAGATAGATATATAGACATGACACCTTGAAGTGAGCATCATAACCCTTTATTAATCCACTCTTCCTGATTATATTAACACTTTCAATCCTCTACTGAATATACAGATAGGGGAAAAAAATCTGAATGTATGCTGATATTGGTGTCTGGCCCCAGGGGTCCTGAACACAACAATGAAAGGTAATACCGGTCATATCAGTTACATGCAACCCCAAGAGTGTGCCACATGTGATCTTATACCAACTCAATCTATTGTGTCTGGGATACAACAAAGGAATCTAGAAATTGGGGAAAAATGGAGTTAAGTGAAGGGAAAAGACTGGAAAGGTGGCTGTCATATTTTCAAAGAATGCCTGCTTTTTCGGAAATATGGCCAGAATTGTGGAAAGAAAATTTTTGGATAACTGGGTAAATAGACTTGAAAATAAGGTTTCCTTGTAAATATGGGTTTCCTACACTGAGCAGTAGAGTTGATAACTTTCACTACAACAGCATGTTGACAATTACATTGATGCAAACCAGGAAGGCAAATAAAGTTGACACTTTTGGCATTAAATGTCAAACATGATTACAAAGAAGTAGTTGAATTATGTAAACAAAACAATAATAATAATATGAACACTTATAAAATATGCGCTGGTGTCATCTTGAGTAGATTATAATCATGCAGTGAAAAGGAATATAGAGAGTCCATGGGAAATCCTACATTTAAAAGCATTCTTAACATTCATCACATGTTATTTATGATACATTCTTAATTGTGCAGTTTCTGCAAAACTCATCTGATAAGACTTATATTTAAATGTCAAGAAATAACTCTTTCTACTATGACTGCAAACAAATAGAACCTAATATCTCAATACTACTAATCATCAATAAATGGATGATCATGTATTGGGTCTAAGCTATTAGAAAAGTAAATTACCTATGATTTTAATCAACCATAAAGTCTTTAATTTCTTATCTAATATCTACCATCTAATGAACCTGTCTAGGTCTCATAACATGACATCATTTATGAGTTTTCCAGAAACGCTTGTCTGCTCATATATTAACTTTACTCACAAACCAAGCTGTAATATCTTGATAGTAATATGAAAGGCAATAAATATCTTTATTGCAAGTTGAGGCCAGCTAAAATTGAGAGGTAGCTTGCTACATGACACTTTCTTTATTTGACAAGCAGACAGAGCTTTTTCTTTGCTCAACACCAAATCTTCACATCAATAAACCACAGATAATTTAAACAAGTGTTATTGCATGACTGTACATTACATTTTATTTTTCTACATGTAGTGTGCAAAGACATTGAGTTATAAGCAGATTTAAAACAAAACAAAACAACAGCAACAAAACATGACAAGGTGTTCAGGTGACTTTTTCTTGGAGGTACAATACTGCCTTTGCTAATTCAACACAAAGGAATATTGCCAATAAAAAAAGCATACTTTCTTGTTTTTGACTGAAATTACCTCTGACAGCAGAGAGAGCAAAATTAACTTGAAACATTATTTGTAGTTTATATATTACTGCATGGTTAGTTATAAGAAGAAATGCACCAAAGTGTGTTTACAATGACAGAAGCCTCCAAACTACAAAATATGCTCTATTAATTGGCTATTATTCTAACCTTGGCTAATTGGCAATCAACACACAATCAGTGATGATCAAGGGTGCCATGACTGAGATGCTAAAGCTATCATAATAATGATGATAATAATACTCTCTTCTCATATAAGCACATAATTATGCGTATCCAAATAGCTTTGGAAAATAACATCCCAGCTCCGCTTTGGCAACCATTATCAGCACATAGAGCATTACAAGGAATAATTATACCAGGCACCTACTTATTACACCTGGATCACAAGTGGCAAATGTAGATAAATGACTTGCCAAAAAGATATAAGTGAATTGGTAAGGACTTGAAACCTGTTCCTTATGATCCATAGTCCTGTCACTTATCCATTAGACAACAACACCTACACTGTATATACAATCATATTGATATTGTCCCATGCAAGCAAGAATTATTGCTTCCCTGGATTTCATTTCTATTCCCATGTAATACCACAGAACCTTGCAACTATGCTTCTCTAATCAATATCAGTGTTGACTTAGAGGGGCCAAGATGTCAATACTGCAAGGAAATTAATCTTTCACTTCTTACAAAACCAACTTCAATACTGATACTTTTCTCATCTATCCACAATAGATTACAGAAACCATAATCAAGGATACTCAATGAACATGTCTCTTCTAAAGACAATCAAAAATATGTTCATAAGTGGAAGATACAAAACAAATCAATGCCAAGAAAGAGTAAAGAAAGCATGAAAATGAATGTCTAAAGAAAGTGTGAGTAAAAATGAGACGAGAGTGAGATAAAGCACAAAATAGCAAACAGACAGGGTCTATATGCATACTCAATGCCCCTGTAAATCATTCCAAGTTATAAATGTATGCCTATAAAATGTTCACAGAAGGAAGAGACAGAGAAATATTTCCATCCTAGTTTAGTTGAACTATGGAAATGTGTATCACTCAATAAAACTCATCCATTTCTTGGTCACAGTCGAGTAAAATAATACATAATGTCGCTAGCTACTATTGATTCCATCCTATTTCACCTAGATAGTGTATCAAAGCATTTCTCTGTGTTGCTAGAGGGAAGTCCTATGCATAATGTTTCTGACATTTAGTCTGTCAATTCAAGCACAAAGCATTTGATTTCAAATGTTCTATAGATAGATATTTCTCTATATGGGCAGAATAGGCTTTATGGGGAAGTGATCTGGAAAACAGAAGTCTGAATATATGAAATTCTGGGATAAAGCATGATATTGAAAATGACTTTGAAATGACAGATTTACAATGAATTTGTCAACTGACATAAGGATGAAACTCTTGGGAAGTATGCAATAAGAGTTCACTGTATTCATCATGAACATCAAATCATATATATGAGCCATTTGTAATTAATTTATTAACAGGTAAAGCTAATATACAGTCTGTAATGACAAAGGTCACAATGCTTTTGTTCTTCTTTTGCGTGTATTGCTATATTGATAAAAATCCACTATGTAATGCTATGAAGGGAATAACCCCCCCCCCAAAAAAAAAAAGAAAAAAAAAGGGGGGAATAATAAATTTGCATGGAGACCAGATATCTGGTTTAGTTTTTTTTTTTTTTATCTCTTCTTGGTTCAGTACCCCACTGTAGGACAAAATAAATTTACAGCAGCTTAGAATACTAGAACTAGAATAAAATATATCAGTGGTCAAATGTTGTTGAGTTTTAAAAAGACTATAGAATTCTCTTTCTTTAAAATAAGGACATCAATTTTCATGCCATGTTTTTTTTAAATATAATCTTGCTAAGAGGATATAGAGATACAGCAACAAAGTGTTTGATTCACTCTTTCACTCTTCCAAACTATAGAAAATATTGGGTGTAAAGAAATTAAATAAATTTACAGCAGCTTAGAATATTAGAACACACCATGTTGCACCTTTATCATCATGCTTATAATAATAATAACTAGCATTTGATATGCTCTCCATATTAAAACTATATCACAGCATTTACAAACTTCATAATACTTAATATAACACTAAAAGAATTAATAATACAAAACTTAACATTAAGACGAAATTAATAATACAACACTGAATAAAAACTAACTTATTAAGCATAAAGTTTGACAGAAGTGGAAGGGGTTTAACTATTCTGGGAAGAGTTATGTTTTCAGAAATTTCTTAAATTGGTCTATGGAATATCATCAAACCAAAGTAACCATATGGACACAGAATACACACACACCCACCCACCCACCCACGCACACACACGCACAAACACACAATCAAACCTGCTTTAGCAACCACCTGTATACCTTTCAGACTGCTGGTTTGTTTATTTTTTCCTTAGTTTTTCTCACTGAGATTTGCACATACAACCTGAACATAAAGACCACCTGCCATTAAAGACCATTTTTAATGTTATTTTTATGTGGTTTTTATTCACTGGTTTCACTGTATTTCATTTGATCAAACATACATGAAATGTCAATCAAAAATTATCAATATCAGGAACATTAAAGACCATGGGTCATTATTAAAGTCATAAATTTGAAATTTGAAAATAAACCCCAAAAATAGAAATACAGAAAGGAATCATTACTTACTAAAAGTAGAGGCAATAATAAGCTTGTGCTGTACTAGTTGAAGGTAGCAAGAAATGTTGTAAGTAACATGCAGTGTTAGCAAGCACTAAGTCATGTCACCACTTCAAGAGGTAAAAGGAGACTAAAACCTAGTACCAATCGACCAACTACACAGCTAAGGGGATTACTATCACCCTACACCACATACACTCTCACCCCTCATAGGGAACACAATACCACAAATTAACAGACAAATACCAAAAACATTGGACTTGATAAGGAAAAAATGAATAATGCATGCGATGACTAATCAGAGAAATATATAAGAAATGATAGTCGAGTGGTAATGGGGGCATTTTGGTAGCCCTGTAGGTGTAGCTTACCCCATCGGACTGATGTCCGTGTGCATGCGATCGCCTCATATCTGCCGACTTACGAAATGAAATCTTACCGCCGCACCAGGCCATCCAAAGCACCGGCCCTGCACCCGGCAGGGCTAAGAAAAAAATCTCCGGATGTGAGCACACACCGGTTAATGAAAACCAGAGAGATGCCCTATCATGGAAAAAAAGAACAGGTTTGCCCCTTTTTTTCCCCTCCTTCTGAAGCTGTCAGTAACGTGGAAGGGTTTGGTTATTCATGGCTTCATTTGGACAGGAGTCTGGCGCCATCATCTTAATACATGCATTCCAAGTACCACTAAAGATGTGCAGTAGGTATGCAATAGAACCCCAATAGTAGGCACTTGATTATAATGATGCATACACACAAACAATACACACACACACACACACATAGTGTGTCATCATCTACTCCAGATGAAAGTTGCATCCATCTGATTGTAAGGTGGTAGAGACTGTGTGACTCACTCTCCTAACTTCCATCCTCATTCAATGCCCTCATCATCTATGCACTGGTGGAGGCACGTGGTGGAGTAGCAAAGACACGCCCACTCATGCAAATACTCCTAACACTTTCCCATGCATCCAAGCTGCACTAATGAAATTGTGAATGAGAGAGGGAGAGAGAGAGAGAGAGAGAGAGAGAGACACACACACACACACACACACACACATACACCCAAACACACGCACACACAATATTGGGGTTTAAATGCACTGTACCTAGTATTTAAGGATGCATGGGAGAAAAGCTGTCTAATCATATGCATGAAGTAACTGTATATATATCTGTCTGTGAATTCAGAGAAGTATTGTAAAAAGAAAGAGTGTAGTGTCTGGTTAGGACTATTAAATCATTGCTAGAGTGTCTACCTCTTCTTGACTCACTTCTTTTACGTTTCTTTGTATTAAGGACATACTATCTTGAGCAGAAAAACTGAATCATTGTGCTCTCATCTACCAAATCACATGCCAACAATCGTAGACTAGACCTTCATATATTTTTTTTAAATGAAAATGATCGAATTGCATTATATGTAAAACACTTTAAGATAAAGATATATATATATATATATATATATATATATATATATATATATATATATATACCTAGATTCAACTAAAAGGCAATTTTTAAAAAAAAATTGTATATACATATATCAGCGCGAAATGACGTTACAGAGAATGGATTCAAAATGTTAGTATATGTTTAGAATTAATTTGTGTGCGATAAGGTATTTTTAGCAAATCCCCAAACTATTGATATAATCAAGAAAAACAGACATCACCCTAAGTCCAACCTCAGGACGTTAGGTCCCCAAGCGTTATACATATATAGATTTTCCACGTTATATTATACGAAAATGAGTTCTCCCTACCAAACAAAACATTGTAGTAATTTTAAGTAATTTGGTGCCCTCTATGTTTATATCGATAGAATGCCTCCTACCCCTACGGAAATGGGAGAGAACAGTACCGAAAACGTTAAGGCGAATAAAAAAATTTGCCTCAACGTCGGCTTCCCCCTTCCGTTGAATATTTCGCCAAAAAATTGCCTTAAGTAGGAATTGTGTATGTGTATATATATATATATATAATGGTTGCGTAGCTTAAATCAAAGTTCCCCAGAGCAGAGACGGGCCAGTGATTTCGGCGACACCAGATTCAATTGACCGACAGATTGACAAATTTGCTTATAATGATTATTATTCTAATGTATACATGTATCTCAAAGCATTCGCTTGGATCCAGCTGAGGCATGCGGCTTGTCTTTGTTCAAAACTCACCTACCCCCGACAAAGGAATTAATTAATAAGGTTGAAGATTTGTCAATCTGTCGGTCAATTGAATCTGGTGTCGCCGAAATCACTGGCCCGTCTCCGTGGTCTAGTGGTTAAGGCATCGGCGTTCTAAGCCAACGACCCGGGTTCGATTCCCGGCGGAGACATTTTTTCAACCTTTGCAAAAATTCAAAAAAAGGGAGGACAGCTCTGGGGAACTTTGATTTAAGCTACGCAACCATTATTCTCTCATTTTCATTTCTCACAATTATAATTATTTCCACGAGAGTTGCCAAAGCTGTTGTATATGTTATTTCCTTACAATTATATATAATGATTATATATATATATATATATATATATATATATATGTGTGTGTGTGTGTATATATATATATACATATATATATATATATATATACATATATATATATATATATATACATATATATATATATATATACATATATATATATATATATATATATATACATATATATATATATATATACATATATATATATATACATATATATATATATACATATATATATATATATATATATATATATATATATACATATATATATATATATATACATATATATGTATATATATATATATAAATATATGTATATATATATATATATATATAAATATATGTATATATATATATATATATACAGTGATTATTTCCTACGTTAGGGGGAATCCTATCAATGCGGTTTATTCCGTCACAATAGAAATTTCGACGTTACGGCGAAAGCAACCGTGCGTTAAGGCGAATGATAACAATAGGCTGAGATAAAAGGATTCCCCTAAACGCCGGAATAAGAGTTATATATATATATATCTTTCTAAATCATATGGAAAGGGCAATCGTAACAAAGCAGTTTATTTCGTCACAATAAAAAAACGTTTTTAGTATGAGATATATATATATATATATATATATACATATACATATATATATAGAGATATATATATATATATATATATATAACACACACACACACACACACACACACACACACCTGCTCTGTCACTGAGAGAACAAAGTCTTGTCTAAGATAGGGTTAGGTTGCAATAATGCAATGCATACAAAACATATCATCTTCTCACCAAGGTTAAGACAGTTAAACATAAAATGCTCAGCATGAAGCTGAAGTATCCTTTTATATTTCATTTTGTCAGATCCATTTTATTCACCTTGTTGCTTGCACTGAGAGACAGAGGCATGTTCTAATAGGTTCAGGCAAATGGGATGAAATTGCTTACATTTTTAATGATCTACCACTGCCTAGCACTGATGAGTCACCCAGCCAATTTATCATTCTTTACTACCACCACCACCACCACAGATGAGGGAACTCCACATCAGGCACAATATTCATCACTACTACCACGGAAAAGGGAGATCTAGAACAGAATTCATCATTGCTACCACAACAGGGAATTCCACATCATACACAGAATTCATTATAACAATGACGAGGGGAACTCCCCATCATGCACAAAATTTATCATGACTTACATGATGGGGAACTCCACATCGTGCACAAAATCTATTGTGACTTCTACGAAGGAGAACTCCACATTAGGCACAGAATACATCATGATTATCACCTTGGGGAACTCCCACACTAGGTACAGAATTTATTTTTACAACTATAATGGAGGAACTCCACATTAGGCACAGAATCTGTCATTTACAACAGTAATTGCAATTGAAGTACTCCACATCAGGCACAAGATTACTTTCATTACCACCTGTCCAAAAAATGATGACATAGTTCCTATTTATTATATTCCTATATAGTTCAGGTATTTATTTTCACAATTATGATGCAAAACACATCATAACATCTCTCCTTATCAATTTGAAATTTATTCATAAGAATGATGATCTACTCCTCCATCTTATTCTGAATAGAAAAAAAACTGGGACAAAGATATGTTACAAAGTTTATTATGCTTAGAATAATTATTTCACAAATACATGCACATAGTCTTTTTGGAACACCAACAAATTGGTCCTTGATTTCCACATGTTTTCAGCTCTTGCTAAACCATTCTTTGAAAGATTTCCAGAAAATATATTTTATTATTACTTCAATTTATTATATTAATAAGTTTATTACATTAATATTATCATATCTTAATTTCATAATTGATAACAGGATAAGATTGTGTTCCCTATTATTACCATTGTGAGATACACTAGCCATTAATGCACATGGCCTTTAAAATTCAATAAAATTTAAGAAATTCATTTTGTAAAGTGCATTTACGAAATCTAAGGGAGTATAAAATAGAGATTGGGGTACATCATTTGATATTCAGCTACTTAAAGCTCATAGACAGTCTCGGCAGCAAAAATCATACTGGCAAGAAACTTATCTAACATAGTCACATACTACTCTCCATTTATCATAAGAGAAAATGTACGAGATTATTTAATATTCCATTCACAATTTCGAACAAATTTTAGTGTAAATATCTGTAAGAAACGCTTGGTAACGGCATTTCACTGCCTCATGCTAAGACCATATCCACCCGAAGGTTCTCCGCACAATAAACCCAGCGCTTCGCAATATGTGTAGTGTATTTTATACACACAGCAATCCTAAAGTGAGTAGTGTGTGTGGCCGTTGTTTGAATTTACATCCCCTCTTTTTTGGGCCAGGGATTTTTATTACTTTTCACCTCTCATTCAGTAAATATTTCACTTGAGGAGGAAAAAACTTCAAAGCATCTTAGTTATGTTAGTACCCTACTTTTTATTAAGTAAAATCAAAGAAATCTGACGAAAAGTTTTTGAGGGCCTCCCAAAACTATCTGTTACCTTTAAAAAAAATCACAGACAAAGAGGTGCATAGAGGAGAATATCCTAAGTAGTATTAACTTGGAAATGGGCCAATGTATTCTGTCTGAGTACCATCCCGAGACTCTCCAAGGAGCTAACATATGATATCTTTAAATATGTCAACACATCTTCATCGTCATATAGCAATTATATCGCTTCTGTCTGCTAATATCTTAAGACAGATTGGTCTATAACAAATAATGTTTTTATTTCTAATCACATATGATGTACTTATTATCTTCATCCTTCTCTCATTTTGAAATACAGTCAGAAGATGGAGTTATCTAAATTTATATCATGTTTGTATTCCAATTGTCCATTCATTAAGATGTTATGATCAGTTTGTGTATGATCAGGATCATAATCATGTTTGCAACTGAAATGTCTTATCATGAGATGGTATGATTAAGACTGTATATTGCTGACAATCAAATGGTCAAATCATAAGACTGTATGATCTAGATGATATTATGTTCTTAATAAAAGTGTCCAATTATAAGATGTTATGATCTAGCATGTTTGCCATCAAAATATTCAATCATATTAGACTGAAGGTCAATCATATAGACTGCATAATTCGTGTATTCATATAAGATGGTAAAATCTAAAAACAAATAATTATCCCATTCAAGCAGTAAATCCCCAATCCCTGAATATTCATTTCCATTTAATATGTTTAATTCATAAACATCACAGAACAATAATTTAGAATATCAAAAGTATATCACATATGGGAAATAGATAATAGGTAGAGGTATTCAATTCATCTTTATATGAAAAAAGGATAGATGTTTGTCTTGACAAACATTGGATGATATTCTCATATATTGTATGCTGAGAGTGCTCACACCTCATATATGAATAGAAGAACAACCACTCAAAACTGTGCGGTTAATACCCCCTCATAAACCAATAAATCATGATGCCAGGAAAGTTTGTTTTACGATAAGAATTCTTTCAAGAAGCACTATCCTCTTGCTAACCAAAATATTCCAGGAGAAAATTATGTTTGGTGCAAGACTTAATGAAGAAGGTTATGAACTAATGAGTGACAAGTGATGAAATTTCCTGCCAGTTATGAAAAAGGTGAGAGATATACAGTTTCCTGGGTTTCTGATGAAAAGTTTGTTTATTTTCTGGAACCTCTTGACTGCACTATAAAGATGTAATTCAAGATAACCTATCATAACTTTGTGATCAAATGAATGGTTACATCAGAAAAAAAATTGTTCAGAGTAATAAGAACAAAGAGAGATAAATCAAGATCAAGCGAATTCCAAAATTTTGCATATGAAAGGGATGCCAGAAAAAAAAGCAAATCAAAAGGGGGGGGGGGGGATAAAAAATCATAACAGTGAGGATTCAGATATATATGTAAAAAAGAGAAGATAAGAGAAAAATGTTCACATGCTGCATTAATATAATTGGTGATAAATTTTTTTAAAAATCTTTCCATAATAAAGTCCCTTAATACTCTTACTTTAGTATTTTGTTTTCCCTAAGATATTTTAAAGAAGGGGGAGGTAAGAGAGAGGAGATAAAATTAAAATATTCTAATGATGATCGATTTCATGATGCTGGAAGCAGAAGTTAGTATCCTCGGTATAAGGATCAGAAGATACAGTGAAACCTGTATATAAAGACCACTCAAGGGAAATAAGAAAAGTGGTCTTTATGAGCAGGTGGTCTTTATGTACAGGTTCTTTTAATACAAGTTTCAAGGAGAAACAGTTTTCAAAGGGAAACAAAAATTGTGGTCTTTACTGACAGGTGGTATTTTTATACAGGTGGTCACTAAAGCAGGTTTGACTGTAGTAGGCAAAAAATTGGAGAATTGGCACTACAAAACTAAAAGAGAAAGTCTAATAAGTGCCAAACTATGATGGACTGTTTATCTATTTAAGTGTGCAAATGCAAGGTATGAGAAGCTTATCCTGGTGAATTAACTCTGTGAGGTAAAGTGAGAGGATGGGAGTAAAGGTGGGATGAAAGCTAATTATAGAAGAAATCAGGGATGCAGAGATAATCAAAGGCTAGGTCTGCCCTCATTCCAAGACCTAAATGAGTCATGTGCGTCACCTATTATCATGTAAATCATCCGGTTCTCTTTGGTGTGGCAATCCGAGAGGCTTTGTGTTGGACTTCCCCCATGGTATACCCCCCCCCTCCTCTTATTCTACTTTTCCCTCCCTCCCTCCATCCTTCATCCTCCTTCTTTCTTTCTCTCTCCCTTTCTCTCTCTCTCTCTCTCTCTCTCTCTCTCTCTCCCTCCCTCCCTCCCTCCTCCATCCTCCTTTCTTTCTCTCTCTCTCTCTCTCCCTTTCTCTCTCTCTCCTCTCCCTCTTTCCATCTTGCTTTCACTTTCTATTCTAGCCTAACTCTTTCTCTTTTGCATCATTCTCTTTCTCTTTCTCATTCTCATTCTCATTCTCATTCTCATTCTCATTCTCATTCTCATTCTCATTCTCATTCTCATTCTCATTCTCATTCTCATTCTCATTCTCATTCTCTTTCTCTTTCTCTTTCTCTTTCTATTTCTCTTTCTCTTTCTCTCTCCCTTTCTCTCTCTCTCCTCTCCCTCTTTCTATCCTGCTCTCACTTTCCATCCTAGCCTAACTCTTTCTCTTTTGCATCATTCTCTTTCTCTTTCTCTTTCTCTTTCTCTTTCTCTTTCTCTTTCTCTTTCTCTTTCTCTCACTCTCTCTCTCTCTTTCTCTCCCTTTTTTTTTTCTCTCTCTCTCTCTCAACCTGCCTCTTTCTCACTCTCACTCTAAACTGTACTTCCCTCAGCCATGGATCAGTTCAGATCAGACCGCTCACCTGCTGTATAGCAGTAAATCTATTTCTGCTTTAATTCATTTCATTTTGCCGAAAGTTAATGCCCATCTGGCTTTCAGAAGAAAATAATAACTGGAAGCAATAGGAATCACAAACTCAAGATTTTTTTTAATTCTAGCCATTTCTAGGTAATATCGATAGATGGAGATCAGAAAAGCTTCTTTTTTCCCTAGTTTCTCTCTCAGCCCCACACCAAGTAGTAAATATCAGCAGGCTTTCCAATGCTGATGATAAGTTTCCACATGTCCAGCTGCACATACACGAACACCCTCTTAGATTCTGAGCTCCCATGAAACAAAGTGCAAATGTATATTACTTGAGATAACTCAATTTTTCCTTTACTTCCCCAGACAAATTTGACATAATTTACTTAGGATGACGAACGAGTCTGTTGGTGTCGACAGACCCATGCCCTAAATCAAAAGACCTTACTAATCATAGATGCAGATCAAAGGGAAAAGATACAGTTGGAGGATGGATTCATCTTTGTTTTCATGGCAACCACTGAGGAATTTATAACAATGGCTATTCAATATACTTTTCTCTGCTCTTCTCTACAATTCTTTAAGTAAACATTTTCTATCAATTGGCAATTGACTTCTCTAAATATTTTTTTTAAACTTTACTTTGTCTTTTAGGAAAAGGAGGAGAAGGAGTAGGAGGAGAAGTAGGAGGAGAAGGAGAAAGGAGAAGGAGAGAGGAGACAGAGAAGGGAAAAGAGAAGAAGGACGGGGAGGAGGAAGGAAGGAGAGGATGGAGTGGAGAATATATCAGTTTGCTTGGAAGTGAGGTTAGTTTGTGTAAGACAAGATTCCCCCCTGAAGGCCCATCTACATAATGATTCAATTAGGAAGACAATTCTAATATTTCTCCCTTGGTGGAAGTAGTTGAGAAATGACCACAGCCCTGTCCTGTCATTAAGATCATATCCTGACTGTGACCCCTGGATGTCTAGAATAGGATGTTGCCTGGTGAAATGATTGACACTCTACCCTACCTGGCATACTACCAGACCTCCTAGTATGAGAACACAAATATTAATATTGTATACTCCTTCCTTCCATCATGTATCTCCTATGCATAGATGAATGAAAGGTTTTTAAGAATATGATACCTCATCTTATCATGTCAGCTTTCAACTCAATTACAAAGAGCAAGAACTTATAGGAGCATGACTATTACAAAGAGCTTAATTCTAGTACTGACCAAAGAGACAATGCAACTATATATTAAGACTCATTGGAAATGGGCACTGTATTACTTGCTTGCATACATTATTTGAAAAGGAACACACACAAAAAATCCTTATACCGTATATTTATATATATATAGTGCTACATGAGATATTATCTTGAATGTACGGTTTTGTAAGATTAATCTGTATCACATAACCAGCAAGGCAAAGTGAAAGTACAAGCCTGAGAGGTGTGGCCTATGATTGATTGACAGGTGGAAAGAGAAGATATGATCATGATAAGATATAGACCTATCTCAGGAAACAGCCTTCATGCTCTTAACATGTACGACCTTCTCTCTCTCATGTTAACCTGGCAAACATTCAATCTAAAGTCACCATATTGAAGACAAAAATTTGTTCTAAATCTTCACAAGTTTAACTCTTGGACTGATATCTACCATTGTCCAAACTAAATTTTATAATCTCTACTCTCTATATTTCCTTCCACTTAAGCCCCCAAAAGAATACGATTCATATCTAAGTGTGCAAATAAATTCATCACAGTTGAACTAGAATACAAGTCTTTTCATTTCAAAGCAGCTCTGCTTTAAAAGAGAAATTAGAACTGTGTACACGAATAAGGTGTTAATGTTCATGGACAGTTTCAGTAGCAAAAAGAAAATTGGAAAGAAACATGTTCAGTAGTTTCATGCGGTTCTCCTCGTATCAATAGAGGTTTGTATAGATCATATGGTATTCCATCAATGATTTCCAGTGAATTTTAGTGTAAATATCTGTAAGGAACAATAGATCATGGTAAAATACTGCCCTATGCTAGGACCTTTCCACCCCGATGGCTCCCCACGCAACGGTCTCGGGGCTTTTTTCAGTGGAGATAGCATGTGTGTCACTGTGTGTGGACACAAAATCCCCCGCATAATCCTCATAGGTTTTTGCACGCATTATAGGTATAGTGCAAGCTGCTGTTGTTGGGAGTTTATATCCCTGGCCAGGTATATATATGTAATTTACTTTTTACCTCTCATTTATAAAATATTTTACTTCAGGAAGTGAAATCTTAACAGCATCTTAGTATTGCTAGTATCTTGAACACGATAAAAACTACTTTCGAAAATAAACTCAAGGGCAATTTCAAAGGCCTATTGTACTGTCCATAGAATTCAGGTTCGGATTACGTAATACGCCATTCTAATGTTCGCACATTTCTTAAGGTGATAGACAGGGCTATTTTTCAAAAGTAGTTTTTATCGTGTTCTTGCTATTTATCAACAAAAATCCAAGAAATCTGATGAAAGGTTTTTGAGGGAGTACCAAAACTGAACATTACCTTTAAGGTCATACAAGAGTTTAACTCCTCTCTCTCTCTCTCTCTCTCTCTCTCTCTCTCTATATATATATATATATATATATATATGTAATCTGTAATAATTTCTTATTTGATTATGCGCTACAAGCAATGAATGATGTGTCAGACTATTCCCATAGTGCCATTTAATTTCAGGAGAAATGTATATATTTTCCTCTATGACTCCCTTCCTTAAAGGGTCACTAGACTTACATACCACATTACTTCGAATAAGAGCATATCAATGAAAGTGTAGAAGTTAATCAGACATGAACAGTTAAGAAAGATGAAAATGGGCAATTTTAAAATGGCTCCTCTTTATGTAACTGTGATCTCATTTTAGATGAACCATGATAGTTCATAATAAATTTACTGACTTTTCTTGAAATGCCATAAAAGGAAAGAACTTCTTTTTTTCAGGATATAAAAAACATTATCTTCATGAAAAAAGTATTTTCTGCAGAAAAATGAAAAACAATAATCATGTAATATGTTCTCATCATTTAATCTAGTTCTCTAAAGGATTTAGAGAAAAAAATTAAACACTGAATTATTACTTTAAATTTGATAAATTCTATTATTGCATCAAATTTACAGGTCACTGCAGCTGTCACCGTACAAAGAGATTGTACAATCCTCTTTATCTTCTGGTTATTCAAAGTGTCCAATTATAAGCTCAAAATACTATGGCTACAAATGTCAGAGATTCCCCCTTTGAAAAAAAAATCAAGAAAATAGTACATCAATTATTTTTTAACCTCACAAAACTTTTCATAAATTTTTTGCAAATAAACTTACAAGTGTGACTGAGGTTAATCAGGCGAGACAAAAACTAACCTAAAAGCATTCAAGCACGATGAACAACCCTCAAAAATTATTTGGCAATGAATACATAGACCAAATCACTAAAATTTGGGGAAAATACCCCAAATGCTCAGGCATTACCAAACTGACTAAAATTTGCTAAAATAACTCAAAAACTTGAAGGCTCCAGCCAAAAGTGTGGAAGTCAGTGTACCACACTGGACAAAATGTCACTCAGAGACAGAAAGGAATAACAAAATGCCAAATCTGGAAACATTTTAAGCATCAAGCACAAGGTTAAGAGTATATATATACCCTTTAACATCGACAGCACTAATAGAAATATAGGCCCATAAGGTCATAGTGCTTTAGAAGGGAATTAAGATAAGAATGGAATTAAGATATCCTTTAAGCCATAAAACCATACATGTTATATTAATTTCTAGTCTTGACATTGATATAAGCATGACCAGCAGATTGGATGATCCACCTGTCTTGACTATCATGATAACACCTGCTACTTATACGGGCGGGGTTCATACCCTTCCCCCACCTCCTTCCTGGGTACTTCACCCTGGGGCTTGTAGGGATAACATAACAAGCTTACTATGCTGAATTTGCTCTAAATTGTGTTATTCATTAAAAATAAAAACATAATCCCAAAATTACTCTTCTTATACATTTACAATATTGTACACAATTAACTCTCACAAGATGTGATACATGTGTTTTGGATACTTCAGATGTGACCATATTACCTTTGAAGATATATTTTAATTTACAATAGAGGAACTGAAACCTTTTTCATGTAGCCTCAATAAACACCATTTTGTATTTTTGCTTACAGCATCAAGAAGTGCCCCACTACCAGAAACACACAATCAGCTCTAGTTTGACTTAATTTGAGTGTAGTAATTAGCTACATTCATACAGGATTTGTGGTTTCAAAACTTTAAGTTAGTGAAACTTTAAGTTAAAGAAACAACAACTCACTAACAACGATGAGGGTTCACACAGGCCCAAAACAACAACGCTCGTTGTTCTGAGATTACAAGTCGAGCGATCGTAGTTTAACATGAACAGAGGGCATCGTTAACAATGGGTTTGCTAAACTTAAAAGTTTATTCTGTCCCCATGGTCCATAACTACGAGGGAGGACCCCCCGCTGTTCATGGTTTCAGTGTTAACTACAAGCTCGCTTGTGGTTCTGGAACTACAAGTGAACTTACAATTTTAAAACTAAGAGTCTGTTCATACAGTCTGAAACTACAAGATAACTTAAAGTTTTGAAACTACAAGCGAAACTTAAAGTTTAGCTCCCTTCATGTGAACCTAACTATTATCAGAATATTTCAGGCCATCCCTGGGGAGACGTTCCTCCTTAGAGGGGTTCACTTCTTGGGGCATTGGAGAGCACTTCTTGTAATACTTCCTTTCCTTCACTCATTTTGCTTCTCAAGCACATTTTATTGATGATTACTTTAGTGCAGATTAGAAAATAGAAATTGACTTCCTGCTGATGAGAGTGAAACAACATTTATACAAAATATTGAGGAATGAATAGCTGTATTTTGCACTTCAAACCACTGTCTGCAATTACTCACATTTTCTAAAGAACTCTCCTACTGTTTACAGCTATTATCAACTGTACTTCCATTATTGTCTAATTGTGCTAATTGATTGATGTAATAAAGATTACATGATGTTCTCAAGATAAGTATGGCCTCCATTAAACATAATATTGATCATACAAGTAATATACAATTGAAAAAAACATTTTTTTAATACCCATTTCTACCACGACAACAACTGTAGAGAGTTCTCTATATCCAGGAGATATTAAATGTCAATAAAAGTACCAGCTCATGTCTGGCCAGAACCATAAAAATTGTCTCAAAAATTTTCTCATCTTAGAACACCCAAGCCAAAGGGCAAAAAGGGCAATAATCAAGATCTTGAGAAAACCACATTTTTAATAACATAAGATTTCGGTTAAAATTAGCACTTTTTGGCAACTGAATACCTAATTAAAACCAAATACTTCCCCCTTTTTGGCAAGATAAGCATTACGCTTCCCTTTCATCAAGTTGAGAAAGTCACTAAGTTCACAATATCAAGAATAGTTGTAGAATGACCTGAATGTAAAGAGGGAAAAGATGAGTATATGTATATGTGTTTATGAAATTCAATAAAACTACAATAACAAAGGGGAAATGAGTAGTTTTAATCAATAAAGTAATAAAACTGCAAAGTGCACACTAAAAGGGTGTGTAATCCAGTATCTTTTCACTCTATAATATGTACACATTTACGTTGTTCTTTTAGTAACTTCTCAAAGGCATACAGAGACTGACTGAATAATTTTTTTATCATAAAAAAGTGAACATGGTGAGATTGCAACACTTCCTTTGAAACAGTAAGTGGAGAAAATACTTTTTGTTATAAGAAACTCTTTTAAGTTTTGCTACAGTAAAATGTGATAACTTCTTAAGACAAAATTTATTCATTTACTATTTGTTTTTAACCAGAGTTACTTTTCTTTAGTTTTCTAGAACTAAATCGCTCGCTGCTCCCTCGTATTTTTTTTTACTGATCTGAAACGTTTCAATAACATCCTTCACCAGGTTGATAACAAATCTCTTGCCAAATTTAGCTTGTAGTTTACAAGAAATTGAGCAGGTTATTTCCAAGTTGGATCAATGATTTCAGCTTACATTTATTCCATCTAATCATCTACATAGGGTGTTGCCCTTTCCATCTATTGCCTCTTCAGATTTCCTTGATTAGTATGGTGTAAGAAAAGAAATCTTCTAGGGTATGTTTAGGAGAGAATTTCACAGCAGGAAATACAGTGCTTTAAGGATATAAGCAGGGTGACATATGGCCAGACAAGTAAAGATACCAGCATGACTTTACAAGCTCTCCCCAGTGGCGTAGCTGGGGGAGGGGCACATGCCCCAAATTTAATTGCAAAAGAAAAAAGAAAAAGAAAAAAGAGGGAGAGACAAAGAGAAAGAAAAGGAGAGGGTAAAGGCAACATGAAAAGAAGGTGATACAATCCATCACACACACATCATTCCCTTATTTTATGGCCTTGGTAATTTTGACTCTTAAAAGATAATTTCTGATAATTAAAAAAATGTGGTGCCACAGGCAGGGATAAGTAGAAAAAAGAAAAAGACCAAGAATAGCAACAAAATGAGAAGGTGACCACATACTCTCAAAAAATGCACTTCAAAAACAGAGTGAAAGTCATCAAAATTGTTTTCTTATGTTACCCCTAGTCATTATCACCAACAAGAAAATATAATTTTAAAAGTGATCCAACATTTTCTCCACAGACGTTTGTTCCGGTTAGGGATAGGGTTGCAATCAGGTTTTAGGTTAGGTTTAGGGTTAGAGTTAGGGTTAGTGTTGTGTCATGGACTGAGGTTTATTATCTGGTTAGTAGGAAACTGATGGCAGGAGCATTTGTCATAGAACCGTAGGAACATACCGGTAAGATGTCAATATCTGAATGCTTGCATTTGATGCGACGAGACACTGGTGAATACTGTCCACATACTCGGTTGCCTGGTACAACTTGGACTCTTCTCTTCTGAAATCCCATGATGAGAGCTGCTACATTCACACTACATCCAAAGAAATCTCTTCAATCATCACTTCAACGAATCAAAGTATCAGTCTGTTTTTATATGTTCATCAAACACTATCATAATATGATATAGTATATCCTTTATTGATGGCCCAGGTAGAAGGTATTGAAAAAGTATGCTAGTTTTCCAGTTTATGATGACGGCCAGACTTTGCTCCACACACGATATCCTTCAGAATAGTTCTCAAAACAATAGTTCTCACAAGTACAAAACTCAACACAGCTGAAAGTTCTGAGTTACTGTACTTAAATCCACCACCAAAACATTTATAGAAAATTATCATATAGTAAAAGTGGAAAAGCCTAAAACCTTCATTTATAGCTTCAGATTGGAAGTTATTTGATATCTAAATGATATGAAGACTACAATCTGGTGAGACGGACTGCATGTATGAGAGGGGTACAGGAGGAAAGTTAGACAAGTGTTGATTCAACCAATCACGTAGGAGTAATCTCAAGGATATAGCCAATCCTAAGGGTCTACTGCTTCTGTAATGCTGAAGTTATAACTGAGTTATTTCCAACTTGTTGCTCGTTTCTTAAATGCATGTAAGTGAAGTGGCTCCCTCCCTTATCTTTCGTCATTCATCATCGTCAAAAACAAGCGTGGCTTCCTGCTCCTGCCCGCTCATGGTCGCTGCTCAACCAACCTAGCATGGATGAAGTTAAGCCCTTGAGTTTAGAAAAAAAACATGCTACCTTTAAGTATCAAGATGGCTCTTTTAATAGTAATGACCTATCATTTCTTACTACATCATTAGTAGACATTTTATTAGCAATGGAAATTGTTCATTTCAAGGTTGATCTTAATATGCTCATTACCATTTATGGCAAATGAAGCTCCAAAAAAATTACAATTCCAGAAAACTCTTCATTTCACTAAGTCAAAGAAACACTTGTATTCTGTATTACAAACTTGTGGAACTGGTATCTGGCTTCCCACACTAACCACCTTAACCACTTTATGTTTTACATTAATGACACATCATCCATTTTGAAGGGTTACAAATACTATAACATGTGGGAGTGAGTTACAAGACAACAACTTGCAGTCTAAATCTGATAAAATTCTAATTCCATTCAAATGTCCGAGAACTATCATAAGGGAGAAACTTGTAGATCAAATCTACTGTCTTATTCAAAATGTGCTCATCTCCTTTTGTAATGCTTTATTTTTATCCCGACATGAAAGCTGTAAGGACATTAATCCATCCTGGTTGACTTACATCCTTCTTGTACTATAAGCTAAAGTGACAGGAAGGCATCCATCAGACAAGACTTCCTCAAACTCAAGGCATCTCCCTTTAGCTATACTGACCTCTCCCTTTCTAGTCATAATACTGTGTCACAAAATCACGGTTTGACCAGGAAGATTCACAAAGCAATTTTGTATCTCTATGGTTTGAGATATGTGTTTTGGTAAATCGCAGTAATAATTTGAAGTCCAGATGATCTTGTGGCAATAGATCGGTTTAGAAGAATTTTGAAAATTAATCATGACAATGATGATGACGAGGAAGATAATGATGATAATGATGATAATGATGATCATGATCATGATAATGATAATGATAAAAGAACAGGGTGGGGCTTATTTTGTGTGACCATGGACTATATCATTCTGTACAATATGTTAGCCTAATCTTATAGTTCTGGTTTCCCATAGGACTGTAGTACACCTGATTCTGAACATTGCAAGGAAGGTTTCAGATTTCCTACATCTTATGAAGTACATACCCACTTCCAAACTTTGTTCCACTCACGTGGAGTAGGGTGATTAGAATCTTGACAATGCTAAAAATACTTGCAGTACTTGGACTAGGTTCAAACAGGACATGAAACATTCTTCAAAGCATAAACATGATGCTAATCATTTCAAGGCTTAAAGGGTCTTCATCTTCATTCTCAATGAATTCAGAAACAGATATCGAACATAATCATGGCCATGAGATGTATTAACCCTGACCTTCCTCTTTCAACATGTGGTCAGTATTAAATGACTGCTTTCATATTCACTGGTAAAATGGATGAGTGTGGGCTTGGTCCAGAGCAATAGCTACCCACTCAATCTGCATCCGAAATCAGGCTACCTTTCATACTTGCAGCAGCTCGAGCACATCACATTTTGATTCATTTGTTCCCATAATTGCTAAAAAATTAATGCCTGATATTCCCAAACTTTCTGAAATTTCTCCTCAGTCCATCCTGTCATAAAACATACAGTGCAAACACAAAAAGATAGCTTGATCCACATTGAGCACAGCTGATATCATTCATGTTACAATGATTCCACTTCAGGTCCAGACTATAACTTCAAACTCAACACTCCACTTGAAGCAGATCGAGACGTCTGTGATGAGTTCAGGTTCAGAAGTCAACATAGAGACTAGAGAGCAGATCAAAGTGATACTAATACTTTTCTATTAATTAGCTTTGGAATGAGTAAACCCTCTTCTAGCCCCCATATGAAAGGGGTATAATCAGATATGACCACTGGAAAACAATTGAATGAATGTTAAACCATTATCTGTTGCTTAAATTCAACTTAACTTGATAGTACCAAAGCATACTCTCATTCTACTCTTAATCCATCCTTTGAGCATAACAATCCATTATCATCAAGCAAATTCAATATTTTCAATTTACTTTCAAGTGAAAGTAAAGGAAATCACTCCTCTACAGCCCCCTTTCAACAGGAGAATCTAGACAATAGGTATAGATGTGGCAGCCATAGTGTAATTGTTCCTGTCATCACATGATTAAGTTTAGGGCCAAGCAACTTCCTACCCCACTCATACACACACACACATATCAAGAAATAAATATCAATATCAAAATCAGATTTGATCTCCATTCAACTTTTTTTCCACTGAAGGGCCACAAGAGAATACAGTAGGCCTATATTAAAAATCATTTCTTGCAGTTAGTTTCAATCACATGATAGATCTGTTAGATAAAATTATATACATTCAGATTAGACTAAGAAAGTCCATTCAGAGCACCTTGTTCGAATAAAGTAAAGTCTTGTATTGTCTTAAAGGATGGAAATAAAAGAATTTTGTGCATCATTATGGACTAAAATATTTCAACTGGCACTGATCCCCCATCCCCCTTCCAAAGATGGATTACCCCCCCCCCCCCCCCCCCCCCGAAATTGCAGGTCAATACTAAGGGTTAATTGTCTGACACTTGATCTCCAACAAGGCACATCCCTATTACTCTATCATGACCTTGTAGGATGATTTCTTTCTAGCCAGAAGGGCATTATTAACTCATATACTTTTAGTCAAAGTTATTGCCCTTCTTGCTCTTAATCTATGCGGTACATATATATATATATATATATATATATATATATATATATATATATATATATATATATCTTACAATTTCCAGCACTCTTTTTCTTTAATCCTGAATAAGCAAAAGGTATAACAAGATTAACACAGCTGAATTAAAGAAAATTAGAACTAGCACAATATATTTCCAGAATCCATGCAAAGAGAAGTCAGGCTGAATGATATCTCACAACATGCAGACAACTTGATGCAAACCATTCATTCCTTCAGACACTTACCAATTCTTCCTCATTGCAAGGCATTGTATTAAAAGAGCTCCCAGACCTATATAATTGGAGGTGTGATAAAATCCAGTCTCATAGCATTAATATCTTTTTCATTCACAAAATCTATGAGCATAGTAACACAATAAGTCAAACAAACACTCAATTTCTCTCCTAAAAATACTTGAATATAAAAATAATAATTATATTGCCATGTCCCCCAAAGGAAAAAAAAATCAGCAACAAGAAGAAAAAAAGAATAATGTATTCTACTACTAGAACTTTAAGAAATGAATTCAATTTTCATTTACATAAAATAAGTTACTACTTGATTTGACTGGACTTTTAAATTTGCAAAATGTTAAGCAATATCTATTCTATTTTCAGAATGTCAAACTCAAAGTCATGGTATACTCCAACATTTTCACTTGAAGTTTACATTTAGGAAACAGATGAAAGAATGATTCCAATTCCATAAGTGAGGAGAAATATACATTATTATGACATGTGATACCCATCGCCATATGGAGAATACAATACAGGAATGAATAATGGGAAAGTACTTTTTTGATAGAGATAAGCCTTGCCATCTACCTGCTGATATATACAAAGAGTGACTTTAGCCATGCTATGTATCAGAAAAGATGATAACAGATCTCATTCCTTCCTTGATTTGTCATCTCTGACCCTAAAGCCCAGGAATAAAATGACAATTTAATTCCAAATGTGTAAACCATTATATTAATTTCACTTTCTACTCCATACAGTTTCAAATACATTTACCTGTTTTCTCAATATACCTTTCTATACTTTCACTTAACAAAACAATACCTTCACTTAACCAAGGAGTTATCAAAGTCCTTAAAATTATCACAGAGAAAGAGGGAAAGAAGAAATGTTTTGTCATCTTTCCTGTAAGAAGGCATGCATGACATCAATCCAAAGACCTGTCCTAGTTATTTTTCATCTAACTTATAACAAAGATGGGGTCAACATTTAGTAGGTTATTAGTGATGATATCTTGTTTGTAATGGCCTCACATGAAGGGAATATATCCTGATGAAGCTGGTCAAGCTAACTGATTCCTGATTTTTTTTTTTAATTTGCAACAAATTCAGCAAACTCAAATTACAAACTGCATGACCAAGTATCAGCACTAAACACCTTGTTTTCTGTAGAGTATCAAAGATGACAAGTTTAAAGTTGTTCTCAATATATGTCAAATGTATTCATAGAATATCTTTAAATATGCCATTAAAGGGAAAGTCCACCCTGATTACAAGTTGGTTTTAAAAGAAGCAGAGAAATTGAAGAAACAGATCAATGAAAGTTTGAGCAAAATAAGATAAGAAAATAAGAAAGTTGTGCATTTTTGAAGTTGTTATCAATCAAACACAAATTGGCAATTCCATGACTTATCTTGCGAGCTCCTCTCTCATTTGCCCTGTACCCCCTAATCATTAATTTCCATTTTCTCTTAAGAAAATATTTGATCATACATGCACCTTTAATAGATATAATCATTGCTTATATGTTTTGACACAAAACCTGTACGAAATAAATATATTTCTTCATCAAAAATTAAGATAATTAAAATTCATGCGATTTTCTGTGCTGAGCAAATGGGAGAGAAGCTCCCACGATACATCACGAATTTGCCAATTTGATTGATTGCAACTTCAGAAATTCATACCTTTCTTATTTCTTATCAGATTTTGCTCAAACTTTCACTGATCTGTTTCTCTCATTTTAACCAAATCAACTGAATACCAAGATGAACTTTCTCTTTAAATGGAAAGCTATCAATGTATCAAACATTCATGTTTGGTAATTAACAGGTATTACAAAATGCAAAGGGGTCTGTATTATTTGACATCTTCTAATATTATAACTTTCTACAAGGATAGAGTGACAGTTTGAAAAGGTCTCAATATAAAAACTCCCCTGACCAAAATCCCCCTGCACTTTCAAGCAAATGTAAACAGATTACAAGAATTGGATGGGTCATCCTATTTTGAAATGCCTCTGCATCCATATCCCACAACATCACAATGCCCATAAGAGCAGTCATTATATTCATTTTAAGAATAATAATAATAATAATAATAACAATAAATCCGGATGTACATCATAAAGTTTCTACGAACTTTACATATACTTTTATTAGCCTGGTCATCAGATTCTTTCATGCACACAATGTGTACACCATCTCCACTCCCTGGGTAGTATTTCTACCATATAGTCACTGTGAGGACATATGGCAATAATGATCACAATCTATGGCTTTTAATTGCCATCCTACCAAGTCTCCATTACTCTCCTGGATAAAGAGAGGCAAACGTAGATAAATATTTTGCCAAATGACATTAGTGCTACGCAGGGACTCCAACCCATCTCTAGTCAAGCAGGGAGATTGGAGCTTTACTCCCATCTCCCTGAGTCAAGTATTCAAAACACTTGCAAACAACAACTCCAATCTTTCCAGAATAATGACATACTAACCTCTGAAAAGAGACCACGAAGAAACCAGAGTAGCGTGAACGAGCCCCATAGACACCATTAAATTCCACATGTTGATTGTCATACATTGTAGAGGCTTGGAGATCAGTTACCATCTCATCAAAGTCATTTTCATTACTTTCCATAAATGTAGGATTAGCCATGTTGTTATACACTAATTAAATGAAATGACTGAAAGTCTGTTTCCATGTATTACCATAGACTATTGTTTCTTTCTCAGAGTGAAAATGAGTTAATCCGTCTTTTTGGCTGGTCATTTATATAACCTCTCAGGAAATAGATAATTGATTTTATGAGTTGCACAATATCTATCAAACTATTCTTTGAATATCTCAACAGAATTACCCTCATTGTATGAGGTAAGAATGATACATGCCAGGTCTGTACAGGAACAATGGTATAGGCTTTCATGAATGTATTTAATGCATTGTTGCCAAAAATGGAAACAAGTCTATTGATTAGCAGGTTGAATAATAGCATTAGTCAAGCAACATCATGAGATATGCCTCATTTTTATTAATTAGAAATATACACAAATAAAACTCAAATAGATTATTAATTGCCATTTTTACTAACAATCCTTCTCACAGATCCCATCAAGAAATGTTCCCAAGTTTTCAAATGATACTGCCCCTCCAAATAAAATATGAAAACCAAACATACATGGACTTTTTGTCATGATGGACGAGAGCTCCTTAGCAATTAACATATTATATATTTATTATATTATTTCCCTATTTGAAATGATGACACCTAAATAAGTTTCTGAATGACCTTCTCCTGAGGAAGCACAATGAAATGCACCTGGATGGATGAATTCCTAGTTACATTCCTTTAGGTCATGTAACACAAGCTAATAATATACCTTGGAGGTTGGATACTTAATCAAATAGACCATATGACCAAAGAAATAAAGGGTCATTATGATTGCTGTCACTGAACAACTTGGTCAGTCAGGTAGTACACCAATCACCCCCCCACTTCAACGGATATATTGCGGAATCATCCAATTAACACTTGTTGAAATAGATCTTATGTTTGGGATTGTTTTAAGACCCTGGGAATATAATCTTTATTATCAACACCACATTGACTTGACTACCATGTCACTATCACTGTTAAATTCAAACAACAGGTGGATTAATTAAACCTGTTGAACAGAAAGCCCAAGATAACTACAGCTGGAGTGTATGTGGACTATACCAAAATTAAATCATATCCAATGGGTTAACAGTATATTTTCTTATATCAGTACAATCAGAATGCTTTCTATCATAGTTCGTGAATGCATTTCATCTCTTTTGTACAACAGTGAAATGATAAACACTTATTTTAATTCAATTTTGTATGACAGTTAAAGCTTGTAGGATCATGGCTTTGTCAGGGAAACGTCATAATTATGCAAATAGTCAAAATGTAATTATGCTATTGATGTTTTCTACAAGCTCTAAGTTTATCAATACAGAGGCTTAAGCCTCCATTCAGAAGCTTCCATGAGTAAAGAAGATTTCTGAAAGGATTCACAGTATGTCTTTCTACCCATTTAATACACCTGGGTTGAGAGAGGCAAACAGGTAAAATGCTCAATGTATGGGTATAATCATCACTACAGATGAGGGTAGCTAAAATTCCAATGATTATACCTTTATACAAATGCACTTTAAAAAGTTGAAAGTCCAAAAGTTCAAGCTTGGTTTTATACAAACTAAAGTTTATTTACTAGTTTAAGGAGACATAGGATATATTACCAGAGAGAGAGAGAGAGAGAGGGGGGGGGCAGATTACATTATATACTAAATTCAGACATTCAACAACATCAACAAAAATCATGTGAATTAGAATGAGATTGAACTGAAGAAGAATAAAAACTCTTTTCAATCACATCTAAAGAAATGAGAAAATCAAATAATTGGATGTATACTGACTCAGATAAAGGATATTATGGATTATGTAATATGCTGAGAAATTTTAGAAGTGTGAAGTAAGGAGTAAGTCAGTGACCTTATGCTAAGGTAATGTAATTAGT